>LR991040.1:16564388-17160625 GCA_905163495.3 Cosmia trapezina | reverse complement strand
GCGCCGTCATGTTTATTATGTTTGTTTGTTTATGTTTATGTTTAAAAACTCTGGCAATGATCCAAAAGAGCGGAGATTAGGTAAGCTAAAGTGAAGTAAATGCTCTAGATTTCAGAGCCGGGTGTAACCAATATTGGGGTCACCCAGAACAAGAGTTCAGAGCTTTGAGATGCGACAAGATACTGCGGCGATGTGAGTGATAAAGAACTCTTATTCTGTTCCAATAGATTCTGATGAAATTGTAAACAAAACCTGTCCAGGTTAAATTCTTACGCAATCACTCAGTAAAAGCAATTACATAGTAACACGTTCATCTGCATTTAGAAGGTTTCACTTTTCCAACAATTATTTTTTTAAATAACCTGGAAGTCTTCAAGAATCAAGGAAATAGGTTAGGTACTACTTGGCAAGCATGCACCATCGTCGACCGTCTACGAATAACTTATAACTTATTCGTAGTCGACCGTGTCATCATAATATTAATCTAAAACTAGAACAGGATATACGCCGCCGGTTTACGCTGAAAACCAGCGCCTTGACTCGTGCCTTCGTGCACGGGTCACGGCATTATGCTGAGCGTTAGCCGTTTCGCGCGTTAGTGACGCTTAATTAAGTATTTGTTGTTTTTCCTTTTAAGTTTGAATTTTAGCTACCCAATTGTTTTTTATTTTTTAGGATTATGTAAAAATTGAAAGTATGTGCGTCATTTTTCGCGGGAATAAATAGTTTTTCTTTCTTTCTTTTCTTTCTTTCATATATTCCTTATAGGTATAAACATCAAGTTAATAATAAAAATATACTTTATTCTTTCATAAGTAAGGAATATTTTCAGGTGTTCCAGTATCAGTTCCACAGTTACCTAAAGGATCATTTACCATGTAAGTCGTCACGTCATACTGATTTATCTACCGGAGGTGTACTTTCTAAGTTTATCGTGACACTAAGGGTGTATTCACGTAGAAAGTTCGTAACCCGGCTCCGATATGGCCAGTGCTTGTCGGCGCCAATAAGCGCTGGTTGTCAACGCTGGTCGGCGCAGGTAGTTTTCATATTTTTAGACAAATCAGCGCGAACCGTCGCGATAAGCGCCGACAAGTTCCTATCTAAATTAGTTGATGCCGGTTCGCGAAAAGTATGAAAACTGCTTGCTCCTAGCTTATCAGCGCTGTTTACCAGCTTTCTACGTTAATATCTATCCTTTAGTCTTGCAGTGGGACATTTACAGATTGATAGGTAATAATCGTCGGATGGTGCCACCTCATCATTTAAAATAATAGTTTAAGGTGCCTCTGCGAGTTGGCTTCGGCCTCTCGCACGCCTTCCAAAGGTCCGGGAGCATATCAAAGACATTTTTAAAACGTATTATTATTTTCTACTTTTCATATAAGTAGTCTATATCCAATCTCACATCGACCTTCACCCATAGTTTTATACTTCTCAATCGCTAGCTGCGCCTCGCGGTTGGACCCGCGTAAACCGGGATAAAAAGTAGCCTATGTGTTAATCCAGGGATACCCTGGCTGGATTAAAACATAGGCTACTTTTTATCCCGGATTAGCTACCTCCATACCAAATTTCATCCAAATCGGTCCAGCCGTTTGAGCGTGGAGAAGTAACAAACATACTAACACACACACAAACTTTCGCCTTTACGAGTATAATAATACTGTGATAAATCATCATAATACATAATCGCATTCCCATATCTAGCCATCAAAATATTTTGATCATTTTTTTTTCTCGTAGCCGTCGTAGCTTTCGCTACGAGACTGCTACGGACGACGACTGTCCAATCTCTTGCCTCGGCTACGGATGTAAGGGCGGCCGCGTGCAAGAAAAAGATTGTGCTCTTGGAGGGTTCATACCGGACAAAGATCAGTGTAACTGCTGTGGAAAATGCAGTCTGTATCATCGTAAGTTCTGTTTGTCTCGCTCTATCTCGTAGCTACAATGGTGGTGGTGTGATAAGGGAAAGAGATAGAATTCTTGGAAGGTTCATACCGGACAAAGATCAGTGTAACTGCTGTGGAAAATGCAGTGTGTATCATCGTAAGTTATGTTTGTCTCGCTCTATCTCGTAGCTACAATGCTGGTGGTGTGATAAGGGAAAGAGATAGAATTCTTGGAAGGTTTATACCGGACAAAGATCAGTGTAACTGCTGTGGAAAATGCAGTGTGTATCATCGTAAGTTCTGTTTGTCTCGCTCTATCTCGTAGCAACAATGCTGGTGGTATGACAAGGGAAAGAGATAGCGTTCTTGGAAGGTTCATACCGGACAAAGATCAGTCTAACTGTGTGGAAAATGCAGTGTATCATCGTAAGTTATGTTTGTCTCGCTCTATCTCGTAGGGCTACAATGCCGCAGAACCCAAACCAGTAGTGCCGTCACTGGCTGTCAGTAACAAGACTATTTTATTGTTAGACACATGACTATCGCAAAAGTAAAGAAGAAAAATGCCGAATGTCGAAGTTATGACGCAACAGCAGCGGTATGTCGAGTCACTGCGGTCTGATAGTTGCGGTCGCTTTCCGAAGAGCACCAAAATATACCGAAACAAATGCCTTTTACAAATTCTCCATGGTATACAATAGTACATTATGATATAAGTGCGGTAAGTTGAAAATTACAGCCGAGGCGATATTGCTAGCCCGAGCCGTAGGCGAGGGCTACAAGAAAGCAGAGGCTGTAATTATCAAAGCGCACGTATGTCATACGACGTTTTATAACATATTTGCGAGGAAATAAATAAAACTCGGACTTTCTTAAACAAATAAAACTTAAAAACACACTTTCTGAAAATGAATTTGCATCTTTGCTTGTTTTCATCTATCGGTCGATTTTTCGGGCAAGAGGCTTAGAGTAGCCTTTCCGCTGCCTCTGAGACTTCTGGTGATGTCGAATTAATAAATTCATCAATACTTGACGACATTTTCAAATAAAAACAATACAGCGAAAAGAAAAAGCGCGCGGAATAATTTTTACTTGTTCACAAATCAGCGCTTTTTTTTAAGGCAAAGGCACAAAAACAGCTAGTATTACTAATAAAGTAAATTAATATTTTTTTGTTTTTGTTACAGATAAATTGTAATTTACTGTCAAAATTAATTAAATTAAAGAATTAAATGTCTATTTTTTATATTTTACCTCCCAAAGTTAATTTTATTCATAAAATGTTGACCACTTTTCTGACATAAAAACTCTTTGCTAAGATTTAAAAAAGTACCGGTCGTTTTAGACGGAGCATCTTGAAACTCGTGCCTTTTACATTACAATAACGCACAAGTACGTAATGACATACATTACGATATTGAAATTGGTGAAATAAGAGACCCTTTACGAGCAAATGTGTTATAAAAAGTAATAACAAGTTCTTTGCAGAATTGAACGAGAAGTGTGCAGAATTCAAGAAGACATTCCAGAAAGTCAACGGCTCTGTTGAGATTGAGGTAAATGTGAATCTAAAATATAGCAGCCCACACTGAACTAGCCCGACCATACCTATAATGGGGAGTGAGTAGTGATACGCTGAGGAATGATGTGATAAGGCAACGGTGCGGTTTAAAAGAAGATGTACCTAGGTAGTGACAAAAATTTAAAAGAGTATGTTTAGATGGTTTGGTCATATTGAGAGGATGAATGAAAGGCGACTAACAAAAGGTATTTACAAGGCAGATAATTATGAGTGGAAACGCCGGTAGGGGAAGCTCTAGGGTGACATATTAGTGACCTTATTGGTGATGTTCTTCAGAAAGGTCAGGTGCGTAGTACTCGCAACCGGCGTGCGTGTATGACCAGTGGCCCTAGGTCGTGTTTTTTATATTTACTCGATCACGTTTACATTAACGTTGACGTACGTCAATTTGTATGCAATAATTGTGTTTCCCATTATACTCACCAGACGACGCTTATTTAGTTTCAGTACAAATTGAAGTTTACTTTAACGTGATCGAGTAAGTATAAAAACTCGCACTAAGGCCTCAGATGCATGAACGTACATAAACGAGGCGAAAGGAGTATGTAAGGATCGTAGCAGAGGCCCTAGGTCGAGTTTTTTATACTTACTCGATCACGTTTACATTAACGTTGACGTACGTCAATTTGTATGTAATAATTGTGTTTCCCATTATACTCACCAGACGACGCTTATTTAGTTTCAGTACAAATTGAAGTTTACTTTAACGTGATCGAGTAAGTATAAAAACTCGCACTAAGGCCTCAGATGCATGAACGTACATAAACGAGGCGAAAGGAGTATGTAAGGATCGTAGCAGAGGCCCTAGGTCGAGTTTTTTATACTTACTCGATCGCGTTTACGTTAACGTTGACGTACGTCAATTTGTATGTAATAATTGTGTTTCCCATTATAGTCACCAGACGGCGCTTATTTAGTTTCAGTACAAATTGAAGTTTACGTTAAAGTGATCGAGTACCTAAATATAAAAACTCGCAATAAGGCCTCAGGTGACTTTTTGTAGATTCTGACTACCTCCATGGGAAGAAGGGTGAGTTTTTGTGTGTGTGTATAAATTATAAAGATATCTTGATGGTCGTAAAAACCATGCGAAGTAGGGGCGGGTCGCTAGAAATAAAAGTTGAAAACATAGGTAGTTTAGAGGAGGCAAGTTTAATATATAGCGTTGTAAAACAAATGAGAATGGGGTGGTCGAGTTGTTGGAAGGAACCAAAATAAATAGTAATTCTGCAAGTTATTTACCTCTAAACTAAACATAGTTTGTAAGTTATTACTTATTAGCTAGACGGCCCGCTTTACACAGTTTTTGTAACTTGACAAAACATCGAGAGTTATTTTATTGTATGTAAGTTGTTAAGTTGTTGTAAGTACACAAAACCCATGTTTAACATAGTCAGCCTTTATCGTTCCCACTGCTGGGACACTGGCCTATTTTCTATGAGAGGGAGTGGGCCATAGTTCACCAAGCGGGCCCAGTGCGGCTTGGTGGATGTCACATGTCTTCGAAATTTTGGTTCTAGCACATCGATGTTTTCCTTCACCGTTTTAGAGCAGTGATGATGAAATAAATTAATGTGCCTGCCTGGGATCAAACCCACGACCAACGACACGTAGGTATAAGTCGGGGCAGTTACCACTGGGCTACCACCGCTCTCAAAACCCATGTTTACTATACATAAACCTTGATGTATAAACCATGACTGAATGTCATATGCCATGACTAACAATATTGTAGGTCTGCATATTTCTAACCTCAAACATACCGTTGCGATAATCGTTCCAAGGAACGTTTATTAGTATTCATCTAGTGTTTCTCATTCTAACTTGTGAATATGTAAAAGTATTCTGTTTTTTTTTTTTGTAAAATAAATGTCATAAACATAGAAATATTATTATGGTCTTAAACCATAAACCTTCCGGAATCAATTATCTAATTATTATTATTTGTTTTGCTTCGGACTTATAAGGATTTATAATTTTAAAAAATCATTTTCAAAAAATACGACTTAAAAAGAGAAAAATAAAAAAATCTGAAGTCAAGTGACAATTTCCCAAAAAATATTAAAAACCATCATGCTCATAAGGCGCAGATACTTATATGACTTTAGTGACTTTTAAATCTGTTACTTATTACGTACGCCTAATAATGCAAGTAAGTTTATGCAAAAAATTATGCTAAACTAGAATGCGGACACATCATGGATATTTAAGTTGTAGTAAAATACTTTACGAAATAATTTCAGGAAATAATGTCTAACTACCCAAAACATAAAAACGATATTACTTTCAAACTACTTTTAAGATATTTTAATGATTTTTTTTTGTATGAACGAGACTATTTTGTTAAATTATATCTGTGATTTTTTCAAATATTCATATTTTTGTTACTTACGACAAATAAATTTTCCCTATGACGCCGAGCGGCCTTAATACTTTTATCTACACCCATGCTATAAATCCTCTATAAAAGTTTCTGAAACAGTTAGCTTATTGCCAACATTAAAACAGCCAGTGTCTTAATAACCATGGTAACCATAATAGCATCCTAACGGGCCTTTTAATGTTGTACTGAATTTCATAATGCAACTCGTTTTCAAAAAAAGAACATTGTAATGCACGCGCGTTTCACTACAACAGCGCCGTAATTTAAAAAAAGAACTTATTCGAATTCACGTCGTATACTATGACGCCGGCCGCCATGTTCGATACGAGTATTAGTATTGCAAAAAACTGTTACAGAACCTTTTATCATTTGATACTATTATCACACTCGGCTTCGCTTCGTGTGATAAACCCACATTCGTGTTTTAATATCCCTTATTATACGTCAGTTGCATAAATAACTATTAAAACTCTTCCCTTTTTAAATGTTCAGGTAGAAGAGGAATTCCTGGAGCCCGGTTGTGACGATGGTCTGGTCTGCAGACAGGGTCGCTGTCAGGACATACACGCAGTGCCCCCCGCAGTCGGTAATCGACGGAAGAGGGACGAAACAGAAGCCCAAGCTAACGGTTAGTAGTTCGTACCAAATCGTCTTCCACCATGCCTTTGCCTTTTTTCCGGAAAGTACCGGAATCTCTCTCCGGTCTTGTCGGATTGCCGTCCCATCGGACTATGACTATGAATGAAGGAAGAGAGAGTGCTCCTGGTAGCTGCACTTGTGCAATAAAGCTACGCTGGCCGGGGTTGGTCCGTGGTTGGGTCAGTATCTTTACATAACGGGACTCCTCCGTGCCTCGGAAAGCATGTTAAGCCGTTGGTCCAGGCTATCATTCGTGGATCTTTGACAATCGTTACGGGTCGTCAGAAGCCTGAAAGTCAAACAGTCTTACCAAGGGGTATCGTATTACCCAATAACTGGGTTGTGGAGGTCAGATAGGCAGTCGCTCCATGTAAAATACTGGTATTCAGCTGCATCCGGTTAGACTGGAAGCCGACCCCAACATAGTTGGGAAAAGGCCAGGCAGATTATGACACAATTTCTCCCGCGCCGAAGGCCCCTGAAGTTGTTCGCCATGGCCGAAATTCGGTCTGGAGGACTATTATCAGCTATTCTGAGCTCAAACTCAGAAGGGGATCAATAACCGTTTCTACTGTTTAATAAACTCTGCGATCACCAATAAAAGCTTGAATTTGTATTTTTTTATTACCACCCAGAGCCGTGCAAGCGTGAGCTAAAGTATTTCAAGAAGAAGTTTGGTACTGACGGTCACCTGCATTACAACGCGCCTCAGTGCACACCCTTGTGGCTATACGCTCCTGTTCAGGTACTTAGGCCTTAGGGGCTTAGGCTGTTAGGTAAGGTCTACAACGCACTGCCGGCTAACCGCAATGCGGCGCGGTTGCGGCAAGCCACATGTCTATTTTATATGTAATCGTATACACTGACTTGCGGCTGGCCGTCAATCGCTCCGGTTGATTTGAGACTGTGGAGACTCACCGTGCCGGTTGAATATTGCGGTGTGCCGCATCTCCTCTACGCACTGGCGGCCTCAAGCAGGGGCTTCTCAGTTGCCAGCCATCATTCCACAGAATCACAGCGAAGAAGGGTGTATCCAAAATTTTATTTTTATTTTTACTAAGACGTTTCCACTATAGATAATATAAATAACTGCAGCAACTTCTTCGACGTCCATCTTTGTGCAATATATCAAGAAGCACTCAGCATTGTGGCGGACCGTAATAAATAGAACCGAGATGATACGGCGCGCCGCATCGCGGCTAGCCGGTAGTGCGTTGTAGGCCTAATAGTAGAGCTACTTGTGAAGGACTTCGTCCAGTAAAGTATTGTCATCATACCATTTTCTGTCGCCAATCAGGGTTACTGTGATCTGGTTACATAAGCACAATATGCAGCCTTTAATGCCTATACTCCTGTCTCTGTAGTGGAAACTATAGAGACAGGATTACTCTCTGTGCGAGAGGCCGCAATTTACGCAAGCCCCGTGCGGGTTGGTTACGTAACGTATTTTATTTCTTTCTTAGAATATGGCAACTCCAACTCACAGACTACGTTAGGAACTCTATAATTCGTTCCTAAACACGCACACAGACGCACAGCTGTTGGACTAAAGTGGAACTGGGCTGGCCACATCTGTCACATTTCGGAGCAGCAATACGCAAGAACCACCACTCAATCCCAAATAGCAGGCAACGACTACGTGGCACGCTCAGAAAGAGATGGCGGAATGAGCTAGACTCCTTCTTATAGGATCAGCCCGCAGTAGACCGAGAAAAGTGGAAAGAAGGAAGGGAGGCCTATTGCCCTGCAGTGTGACAGAATAGGTTTATAATAACGATATGCCGGTTCTCTTACGATATATGAAGGGTAAAGGTCAAAAGTGCCGGTGTAATTACACTCTGGGTTAAGAAAGTTTTTGAGGTAATACGGAGGGTATTTAAGGCTAGTGATAGCTTCACGGTTGCTATCCTCAGCATCTGCACGGCTTTGCAACATTTAGAGAGCGTTTAATAAGCATTAAAGTTAAGACAAGCAGAAAACGTGCAGGAATCGACGAATCACATTAGGTGAAGCCCACATGACCACATCGCGTCTCCGCTTCCGTGGAAACGGTCGTTGTAGCTGGTCCAACAATAAAAGTTTTGTTTGTCTCTGTGCAGTGTCGTCGTTTCGTGTGTTACTGTGCTCTTGAAGACGGCAGCTTCATCTTAGGTATCAAAGTACCACGAGTGGAAGTCTCCAATATGAACTGTGGTTAGTACGGGACTTTTCCTGCCTCCTACCGTATCACACTCGTTTTCATTTTGTCAGTAGGTTCTTACAAAAAATATCATTACTTGATAGCCATTTTTATAGCCATTTTTGAAGCCGACTCTAACGTAGTTGGGAAAAGGTTACGTAGATGTTGATGTGTCATATTTCTTCTCATTACTTTAGTACCTACTTACATCTTTTAGCGCTACTGCTTAGTGGTGACTGGTTTCCAGACCGAGCAAAGGTTGGTGGCAATAGTCATCGCGTTCGCGTCCCCTATTGCAATCAATCAATCTGCCTAGCCTTTTCCCAACTATGTTGGGGTCGATTTCCAATCTAACCATCCGGTTAGATTACTTGATAGCCATTTTTATAGCCATTTTTGAAGCCGACTCTAACGTAGTTGGGAAAAGGTTACGTAGATGTTGATGTGTCATATTTCTTCTCATTACTTTAGTACCTACTTACATCTTTTAGCGCTACTGCTTAGTGGTGACTGGTTTCCAGACCGAGCAAAGGTTGGTGGCAATAGTCATCGCGTTCGCGTCCCCTATTGCAATCAATCAATCTGCCTAGCCTTTTCCCAACTATGTTGGGGTCGATTTCCAATCTAACCGGATGCAGCTGAATTATTACAGTATTTTACATGGAGCGACTGCCTATCTGACCTCCACAACCCATTAACTGGGTAATACGATAACCCTTGGTAAGACTAGTTGTCAGACTTTCGGGCTTTTGACGACCCGTAACGACTGTCAAAGATCCACGAATGAATGGGGGATCTCGCCCCCTAATTGCATGAGACTTTAAGTTAAACATAACTAGCCGGATGTACTATAACTACACCTCTGCCTCTCTCCCTCTCTGATTCTTTGCATGTTTGATCCTTGTCCTCAAAGATTGTGCCCGCGATAGATGTCGCACGGGATCTGATATTGAATGTGATGGCTACGGCAACTATAAGGAGGCTGTGTTTACCTATCTTGACGACTGGCAGAGAGATGCTGAGCAAAATCAAGGTACATATAGCAATTTTATTCGAAATCTGTTCAGCCGTTCTTGGTGATGAGGTAACAAACAACGGACAGAATTGTTGATTAGTACTTTCACGTGTTTTCTGGCAGTTTCTGATAGCAGCCCGGGAATTTGCGCGGTTATAATCTTTCCAATCGTTTATTTTACTTTAGCGTCCATGAATAATTCCATTTTTTCGTGTACCTATCTGTCGCCTGTCAATGAATAAGGAACTTCATAGGCGCGCTAATGTCAAAAGTAAAATAAATTGTTGGAAAGAATATATGGCAATATATTTTTACCACTTTTGTAGGGGTCGTAAACGCGACTTGCGATTCTAGGTTTTGATCAACATGTCGGGAAAAGTGTGATTTTTTTAGGGAATTCTCAGTAACAGTAGCACAGAGTCTGAATATATTCCAATGCACACATGGAACTTATTTTACACGCATAATAATTATATGTAAATCGGATGACAATGCATTATTATTATGACATGGAGCTGATCTGATGATGGAGCCGGAAGGTGACCATGGGAACTCAGTAATAAAACGACGCAACCCCGTCGAGTTCGGGCTGGTTTGATTCTTGTCATGTGTCAGGCATGAAATAGCTGTGAAGGGGTTGTATCTGAGAGGTGTCAGGAAGACATTCTCTCATCGCCCGTAGATAAAATGTTGGTGTTCGGCACCTGAGAAGTGAGTAGAGCTAACAACTAAATAGAGTTGACGAGCAGCGAGTTCGAGACGGCGACGAGCGATTACTCGCTGTATAGGTTTGTCTCTAGCGAGTATTCTACCCGCCAAGCGAGCGTCGCTGACGGAGTACTCTCTTTGATAGCTCTTACCGCTGCGCTGCGAGAAACGAGTACTAACTGGCATTGTGAACTGTCAGCGATCAACTATCAATATATTATGTGCCCATTGATATATTAGGGGAAGATATGTAACGCGATCACTAAACCTGGACTCGCGCACGACTACATGCACCGAAACTCACACATCTGTGACCACAGTCGCAAACCTACAGTTAGCCGACCGCGACGATCGTACGGACGTAATAATATCACGGCGATTTTTTTTCGCGCACTTGATTTTCAACGCTCTGCTTAGCGCCGAGAGTTGAAAATCCAACGAACGAATGTGGATGTTTACGATTTTACTTATAGTGCTACACAAACGCCAGTTCGATTGTGACTAATGTCAATTGTGTCAGTGAGCATAATTTATGCGGTCCACGTCGAGGGGCGCGAACCATATCTTCCTAATTTATACATTAATGTATGTACAGACGCCAGCACCTCAAGCTACTATAATCTGTCAAATTTCTTTAATAGATTTTCATCTTTATCGCAAAAGCATTAGGTTCAAGGTTGATTGGGAAAATTTGACAGTTTCGGGTGGCTTGCTGGGCGTCTGTACCTATCTCTTTTACTAACACGGGACCTACAATCTATTTTTCTAATAATGTTTCTGTTTCTTTTCAACAGGTAGTCAACTGACCTCCACTAAGATGGATCCCGAGGTGTCCCCACGCACTAAAACCATTGCGACGCCTTACAATGGCTCTGGGCCACGTACCCAAGTTATTGATATGAACGAATAATTAAACGCCTTTTAATTGCGCAACAAACTTTCAATCACAAATTCACAACCTAAGTGTCTAAACACACTATGCCGAAGTTACGCGACCGAAGTTTGGCATGATTACGCCTGCAATGCTATTTGAATTACTGACGACACACTATGCCGAAATTACGTTGCGTTCTAGCGTACAGCCGAACTTCGGTCGGGCGTAAGTTCAGCGGCAATTCGGCGGCAACGTTTTCTGTAGAGCACACATTCTTCGCGACCGAAGTTCGGTTCGATTGCCAAAGAAGATCCGGGGCGGGGACAGGTGGAAGATGGGGGGGGGGGGGATTTAAGACATTGAAGTTCCGCAAGTGAATTTCCGTCGCGTAAGTTCGGCACTTATGGTGTGTCATATCAGCCGAACACGTCGGAACGTAAGATCAGCCGCGGAACTTCGGTCGCGTAACTTCGGCATAGTGTGTTTAGACACTAAAAGGTTTGAAGGCTATTGCTTCATAGGTTTGAAAAATTCGTCGGTTCAACAACGTAAATAACGCAATGAACGTAAGTGAACTATCAAAATGAAAACCATTCGTTCTTACAAAACGAGGTTTTTCTTCTGTCATGGTTTAAACCATCGAGCCAGTTTTTGTAATAAGAACCTAGCTGTGATAGAAATACAGTTCTTTATAGAAAACTGACAACTTAGTCGGGTACTAAGTTGTCAGTTTTGTAAAACCGACACCTTAATGTGTCGGTTCGAAGTTCGAAATTCAAAAAACGGTCCATGGTTTAATGTGTGTAAAGTCGGGTTTTTACTATCCTGCTGAGCAAACATTTTGTTTAGAGCAAATGTTTGCTGTTCTGCCGATGTTCGCTCAAAACAGAAAACATCTATTTTCACTATACCCTGCCGAGCATACATTTGTTTATTGCAAATGTTTGTTGTTTGAAAACATCTGTTTACAATACAAAGGGAAAACGAATGCTCGCTCGCCGTGACGTCGTTTCCACTGAAATAATGAGCGAGCGAGCATTCGTTCACCGAGTCCAACCGATCATCATTGAACAAACAAATGTTCGCTCGCTTTTACCGCGCGAACAAACGCTTGCTCGCTCAGAACTGTTCAGAACGCTAAGTGAAAACACAGCATTACGCAATTACCCCGCAGTTGTTCGTTAATTGTCCAGTTTATTATTAGTGCAGAACCAAATCAGATAATGTTACTCCATATGTGTAAAAAATTACAATGCCTACTATCTGTTACAAAAAGTTAGTAGAAAATATTTAGCGGATCCTCTAATAGGTGAATGATCTTCTAATGATGGACACTTTTTAAAATGAATGAACATCTAAACACTTTTTTAATGATTGAGTCTCTTTTTAAATTTCTGGCCTTATGTCACAGTTGGTCGCAGTCACAGAACAGATAAAGATCTGCCGGTCGATTCTGTAAAAATCTCACCGTGAAAACTTACGTGAACTGTGTTTGTTTTTGCTAGGAATTGACACTATTGACAGCTCACTCCACGCTCACTTCACCTAAGTTTTCACGGTGAGATGGTTACAGAATCGCACTGCTGTAGTGCTATTCTGTAAATATCTCACCGTGAAAACCTAGGTGAAGTGATCTTAGAGTGAGCTGTCAATAGTGTCAATAAACCCTAGCATGGGGTGGAATGACAGCTCACTTCACTTAAGTTATCACGGTGAAATGTTTACAGAATAGCATTACTGTTCTGTGGTCGCAGTAACTGAGCTAGGATACGGATATCCCGACCGAACGGGTGAGGTATTTTAAATACCTAATTGTTTGAGTCGCTTTTTTGTTGTTTCGTTTGATTTGTGATTATATTTGCAGCAAAATAATAACGGGTTAGGTTAAGTTGGAACTGTGACCAACCACGCTAATACATCCTTTGTCGCAGTAACTTGGCTATTGAGTATTTTAGGACCAATAAATAGGAATTATTTGAGGTTCATAAAAAGAGGCGCAATCATTATATTAGTGTGTTAATAATATTTTTAGGAGTGCAAAATGCGAATTATTAGAGGACCTCTAACTTAGAGCATTTAACTATAAATGCTCTAAGCCCTCTAATAAAAGTTATCATAGTTCATAGGTACCTTATACTGAAATATTGCATTATTATCTCCTTTACCTATTAATTAAATATAGGTACCTACAAATAAATAACATTTTTATAAATTTTAATAATATCAATATTTATACCTATACCTAAATATTTTAAAAATATGTATTAAAAAAAAACGATAGAGCCATAGAGTAGACGCATAATTATGATGATAACATCTGACAACTTACCTTGTGAAAATTACTTTCTAGTTCCATACCAAATAATTAAGCAACATTTAAAACAACAACATTTTAAATATTTTCACTTCCTGTTACACATTTCCGTCCCTTTTCACGTAATCACTCCCACAGATTGGAAAGATGTTCCACATCAATTATAGCCGGGTAATTAATTTTGGGAACAGTCATTCTAATTAATTATAATTATTAATAACTAAAAATAATTATTATTAGCCTGGATTTTCCTACTGCAGATAAAGGCCTCCCCTCTCCTTCCACTTCTCTCTATGTAGCTGTATTTTGTCTTAAGTATTGCATAATAGAGAAAATTATTAGAGCATTCTGCTTGCAAATTGCGCTAATATTACTGAATACCTACGTCTAAGTACCCTGTACCTATCTGACATTTAAATCCAAAGGTTACGTGTGCAAAATGAGATGGTCACACAATTCGTCCTCGGTCGTACTCTCAATGTCATTTTCATTTGGCAAGATTATCTTCCGCGTTGCGCATGCCCGAACAACAGCTGACTCTGTTATATCAATAACATTAACACACATATCCATTTTCAAATACTACATGGAAAAGAAGCCAGTCAAAATGCGAGCGGAAAAGGAATTTTGTGAGGGGAAATTGTTAGGTTTTCTATAGGGTAACGTCGGTCAATAAATAACCTTCACCTAGCGGCTGAAAGAGAGTATTTCTGTGAGCGCCCTCGTGACGTTTTGTGACACGCTTGTGAATAGGTGTTGCCAATTAGGGGAAATTGCGCGGTTTAATGTAAGTATGTAATTTTTAGTGAGGAATTTATTAAGTTGAAGTGTTGAATATGATAGTGGCTGGTCTCTTAAAACTTTGAAAGACGCCTTGGAATGCCATTGGAAAACATAATGATACCATTGTCTGAACTGAATAATATAAAGTCAAATATTTCTGGTGCTTTGTATTAACGTTTCTCTCAAACATCATAATTTAATACAATACAATAGGTACTTATAATTCAGACAGAGTCCATAGGATAAGTAAATAATCGCATTAGTGGTAGAAATCAGTGGTAACGGCCCCTACTTACGAGGTGGGTTCAAACCCAAGCAGGCGATTTTCTTTGTGTAAATAATTTAATCACCACGCTCTCAAAACGGTGAAAGAAAACATCACGAGGAAAGTGGCATGTTCTAGAACCAAAAAATTCGAAGACATGTGACATGTACCAACCCGCACTGGGCCCGCGTGGTTTTTAGGTATTACAGCCCACTCACTCTCGAAAAGAGAAAACCTGTGACCCAGCAGTGGGAACAGTGTAGGCTGATTATGCTAGTGGTGGAAATAACCTTTTCATAATAGGTATATCATTTTAATGGATCTACGGAAAACTTTTGTGCTATAATTACATAAAAACATTTTCTTTTGAATACATGAGTTTTTCGACATGCATTTGCTCAGCGTTTGTCTAAATGAACGCTGCACGATAAAATAATTGAAAATTATTTTACAAACCAGTAGGTAGCTATAATTAAATTATGTTCGACGATAGCGTACTTCGTGCCCCGTGACATTAATTGCGACAGCATTATAAAGACTTGTTATCAATTTAATGACTAACTTCTATTTATAGCAAACGTTGGAACAAACTCATTTAAAATTAATCGATATTCTAACTAGGTATATAAATAAAATAGGTACGTACACTAATAAACTCTGATAAACTTCTACTAAGCCAGAATATAAATAAACCTAATCCTAATGTTCTTAGTTTATCTACTTGTTTAATTTTATTTATCATTATCAATATACTACAGTGAAAAGTGAATTACTTTCGCAAGTCAGCGTTTCTATAGCAGCTCCACATTTTCCGCGCGGGGAAAATTCTTGAATATTCTGGCAACACCGCTTGCATCGGGCAGTCGATAAAGCGCGCGGGAAGGAACGCGCGGCCGTACTCAACGCATAGTAAATACATTTTACGAATAAAACAGATTCGTGTTTAGTGAAAATGCCTAATATAATAAACGAAGTTAAATTGGACTTCAAAGATGTGTTGTTGCGACCAAAGCGAAGCACATTGCGGAGCAGAAATGACGTAAGTGACACTTTTACTTTTTAATTTTCTGAAACGTTAGATGATCAAGGTTTTGTGGAAAATGCATAGTCGTGAAAAAATACAGTGTTGATATATATTAATTATTTTCTACTATTACAATATTTTTTATGAAAATTACTATTTTCAAATAACATTCACCTAGTAGTCGCCTTGATTCAGCATTTCAGGTATCTATTTCAGAACAAGTTTCTGTAACCTTGACTAAATACTTCTTGCTGACTGACGTAACTAGATTAGAAAAAAAAACTTTCTAATGCAGGCGGATAATATTTTAGACCGTATTACCACAGTATAAAAACATAACTGTGGTATTACTTTATATAGTGTATTATCTATGGTGGACCGTATCGTATTAATTTAACTAAGCTGACCCGACAGACGTTAACCTGATGAATATTCTAATGTAAACGCGTGAAGTTAAAATAGTCTTTAAGTTTTCTGAAATTTCCCATTTTTCTGCGGAATTTTCTTAATTTTTTCTTTCATAAGAACCTTCTCCTGAAAATAATAAACAGAACAAAAAAAGAATTAGCGAAATTGTGACCAAGCTAAATAGAGATTCATTTATAGTACACTAGCTGACCCGACAGACGTTGTCCTGTCAGTGTTTGTCAAGACGATTCAATCGAGCCCAAACTAGTTAGGGTTGCGTTTTATTAGGTACTGAGTTCCCATGCCCACCTTCCGGATCCATCATCTAATCTCAGCTCTACGTCATAATAATATTGCATTGTCATCCGATTTACTTAAGAATGTAAAATTTCAGCTCAATCGGAAATCGGGAAGTGGGTCAAAAACTTGCAAGATTCGATTACAGACAGAACTAAATAAAAGCTTGCACTTAAAAAAAAACGCTGATATTTTTTATTTATTTTTAGGGTTCCGTACCTCAAAAGGAAAAAACGGAACCCTTATAGGATCACTTCGTTGTCCTTCTGTCTGTCTGTTAAGACTCTTTTTCTCAGGAACGTGTAGAGGTATCAAGTTGAAATTAAGGCGAAAGCGCCAGGGTAGCCCGCGAAATTCAAAATTTCTTAGGTTTTTTGCAATTTGTAGGTCAGTGTGAGCTTGTATGTTGATTAAAATATGATTCGCGGCCGTAGCTGATATGGCTTTACAGAATTATAATCATTAGAATCAGCAATACAACTCCATAAGTTAGCATTTACCTCAAACCTCATGATTTCATGAAATCGCTAGATTTGAGGTAAATGCTAACTTATGGAGTTGTATTGCTGATTCTAGTGATTATAATTCTGTAAAGCCATATTAGTTACGGCCGCGAATCATATTTTAATCAACATAAAAGCTCACACTGACGTAAAAATTGCAAAAAATGTAAGAAATTTTGAATGTCGCGGGCTACCGTGGCGCATCAACCTTAATATGAAATACGTAAGTCTATGGTTCCTAAGAGTTCTAAAAAAATTTTATTAAGGTTCTAGATCAACACAATAAAAAATACGGCCATTTATGCGACATATTTTGATACTCGCAAGTAAATCGAAACCTATAGGCTGCTCGCCGTTGACCTAGAATCATGAAATTTGGTAAGAAGCAAGGTCTTACAGCACAAGTAACGGAAAAAGTCCGAAAGTTGGTAATTTATAATTTTATAACATAAAAAAAAAAAAAATTAAGTATGTCACCTGTCAAGGCCTTTTTCTCAGGAACGCGTAGAGGTATCAAGTTGAAATTAATATCAAATACGTAAGTCAATGGTCCCTTAGATTTCTAAAAAAATCAAGCTTATATGTCAACGCAATAAAAAAATACGGCCATTTATGCAACATATTTTGATACTCGCAAGTAAATCAAAACCTATAGGGTACTTTCCGTTGACCTAGAATCATGAAATTTGGCAAGAAGCAAGGTCTCACAGCACAAGTAGAGTAAAAAGTCTGAAAATTGATTATTTGTAGTTTTATCACATAAAAAAAATAACAAATATCACAAAAAAAAAGTTTTTAGTTTTCTTTTTCTGGCAAAATGTGGGTGTACTATAGGTACCTACACCTCTGCCCAACCCTTCGGGGAAACAAGGCGTGATGTTATGTTTAAGAATAGTGTTTTCCGAATACAAACTTAAATATGCAGTTGGAGAATTGTCCGTGACGTATATAATGTATGGGAGAACATGTTTTTCAACTCAATGATAAATTCTTTTCAACTACGGAACCCTTCATTGTGCGTGGTCCGACATGCACTTGGCCGAATTTTTGTTATTATTTCACTGCCTCGATGGTCTAGAGGTCGCAAGTACGACTTCGGAGCTGGGGGGCCTGGGATTCGAGTTCGAGAGAGACCCGAAGTCAGTCGTTCAGAATGTTAAACATTTTTTTTCTAGTAGGAAACCCTCATTAGCACCCAGTTTGTCCCCGGTTAATGGCAAAAGTATAAGGGTTATACCCCTATTACATGGGACTAAACATGTTCCGGATAATTATTCGCTCTTACAATGCGATTCAACTAAGAATAGGAACGTCAATGAACTCTAGCTGTCAACTGAAACTAGAAATATACGGCTTGCAAAGTTTTGTAGTGTTTTCCTTGTCCATTTTAGTTCTGTTTTTGGAATTTGTTTTTGTTAATATATGTCACTGACTTTGCAAATGTGTAAACGAGGTGCTGTTTTGCTAAATCTTCACAATATGGCGCAAGGTTATTCCTATTCTTAGTTGAAACGCATTGTATTTATAAACGTTGAGGTAATGATTAGCGTCTGTCTAATCATACATTTTTGACGTTTAACCCTTAAACGTCAGTTTAAGGTGGGTATTTTAGTCGTCGATAGTCCCTTATAGTCGTCACACGCGAATATTTAAAAATTTCTGCTGTTAAAATTGCGTTTTGTAAAAAATAATTATAAGTATTTCAAAATTAAAAATGCACGATTGTAAAATAAGTGATTTACCAATATTATCGTCGCTAAGCCGTGAAAATATCACTTGTAAAAGTTTAAAAGCAGTAGCGAATTTAAAGTTGCAAACAACCTCATTTCAATATTTTGTATTGCATGGTATTTAATGTTGCTTAAAATTTTCAAATGCTCAGATTGAAGTATACGTATCAAAGTTTAATATATATTTTTTCTGAAATTTTCTGTTAGCTCATTTAAAGCATTAGGTAAAATAATTTAATAATGTCCAATTTGGGACATCGCTCCTTGATGGGCGAGTCCTATTATTGGGTTGTACGACGCGTTGTCTGAGCTCAGCTCAGAAAACGCAAGCCCAAACCCACTCGAGGCCGTTTGCATATATCTGCATCTTAATTGTGAGTAGGCAGCTAATACGTAGCCACTGTAAAACAAGAAATCCAACACTTTGCACTGTTTAAGCGCAGGCGCAGAAGAACACACTGGGAATGAAGCAAAACGAAGCAAGTTCGTTTAGTTGTCTTTTCATACTTCGGTTTTCGTTTCGCTTAGTACCTACGCGGTGTGAACCGAAATAAGAAAAGACGCGGAAGAAAGCTAAACGAACTTGGCTTCGTTTCGCTTCGTTCCAAGTGTGACCAGCACCCTAATTGCGTAACACATTATCAATCGGAGTTGGTTTCATTTTGACAGTGCAACAACATTCATTTCGTTATTTACGTTGTCGAGCAGGCAGAAAAATTTTTCGAACATATGAAGGAAATGGATTAGCAATTTGTTTCAAAATTATTCAAACTTCGATTGATAATGTGTTACGCAATTATGGTGCTGCGCATTACAGTTACTCTTGCTGGCTACATTGTTTCTATGTTTAGTATATTAATCAAATCATGCCTAACGTCACTATAGGTACCTACATAGGTCTCGTAATAGAGCTTCCTGTAAAAGAGTTCGTACGGGGGAGTACCGAATTACATATTACTGCCGCCATACCTACCTATTTTAACCGCTAATGTTATGAATAATGTCGTGAAACAGTAGCTTGATTGTTCGGTTTCTGGCTATGCCTAGCTAACTAACACTAGCACCCTAATAGCACCCTAATTGCGTAACACTGTTTGTCCACCGCACTGGGAACATGATGTCATCGAGAAAACAAATAACGGCGCCGACATTATATTTCTACACGGCCGGCGGCGGCGCCGTCATCAGTTTTCTCGATGACGCGGACGTCCCGTTCCCGGTGCGGTGAACAAACAGTGTAAGTCTCTCAATCACAATCTGAATGATTTTGAAGGATTACGCGAGTCGCATACATATTATACAGGGTGGAAGGGACATCGACGCGCAAACGGTTACCACGTATTCAGTACTGTATCATTCTGAGCCCCCCTATATAGAAATTTTTCATCAGTTACTGAAAAAAAATCTGCTCTTCCATAAATTTCGACCGTGTAGTTATTGCATTAATGTAGGAAACTGCAGATTTTTTTTTTTGGTGACGTTCTTCAGAAATGTCAGGTGCGTAGTACTCGGAACCGGCGTGCGTGTATGACTTTATGAACGTAAACGAGGCAAAAGGAGTATGTAAGGATCGTAGCAGGTGCGTTCTGTAGTTTCTGCCTATTACCGCCACGGGAAGAAGGCGTGAGTTTAAATCAATGTCTCCGTGGGGTTTCGTTTTTATACGTTTAACGATCGATGTTTACATTTCCGCATAAATACATCAATAAAGTGTGTTGTCACTTGTCAGTAATGACCTACGGCACTGAAACGTGGTCGCTCACAATGGGCCTTATTAGAAGGCTAAAAGCCCAAAACGCCAAAGGGCAATGGAGAGGGATATGCTTGCAGTTTCCTTATGTGATCAAATCGGAAATGAAGAGATCCGTAGGAGAACCAAGGTAACCGACATAGCCCGAAGAATAGCCAAACTTAAGAGGCAGTGGGCAGGGCACGAAAGTTTCTGGAGTGGCGACCTCGTACCGGGAGACGTAACGTTGGAAGGTCTCCCACAAGGTGGACCGATGACCTTGTCAAGGCGACAGGAACCCGCTGGATGTGGGAAGCACAGAACCAGTCGCAGTGGTGGTGCTTGGGGGAGACCTATGTCCATGCACAGTCTATACATCATACAGTCGTCCGACGAAGCCGTCTAGACAGAGCAATCGTGCGGGGCGTGAGGGCCGAGACGCGGGAGGCGCGAGCCCGAGCTGCACACTTCCACAATGTTAGTAGCTCGGGACACGATTTTCAGGGCTATCGGTTGATTTTACTATTGTTTTAATGTATTGTTATTATTTAATTTTTGTACACAGAAAAATTCAGAGATACGACATTTGAGTGCCTGCTTGCTTATTTCTTAAGTTTTTTTGGAACGGACGCGGACGGTACGAACTTGGCGTATGGGGGCTAGGCGAAAAAAATTCAAGATTTTTCCGTCACGAAATTCCGTCACGACCCTTGTGTGTTTTGTTTTTATATTCTAATATTTAAAAATGTACCATAAATGTATAAAATTAAATAAAGGAAATAATAATAATGAATTAATGACATGGGTGTCATTTTCATGGTCTTTGAGTCCAAGATGGCGGCTGCGAAAATTTTCTAATTTTCCGTCATGAGTATATGGTAACTCAAATAAACAAATTAATGAATTGATAGTCCAGTAGACAAAAGAATATGCCCTTCGATAATTCCAAAGTTTTTTATTTTCGCGGAGTGGATTACTTTCGTGAATTCATTGCTATGTACAAAAATGCTAACAGTTTAGAGTTATGCTATAGGTATTAAGTAGGTATTTCCTATTATTTCGTGTTATAACAATAATATAAAATTTAAATTAAAATACTACACTGTTTCTTAATTAGTACTATCTAAAGTATATATTACTGAAAATGCTAACAGATAGGTACTGTGGAACAATGGAAATCTGAAAATGTCCTTTAACTCATTCAATAAAAAATTTAAGTTTTTCAAATCATTTCCTATACACTTAAAGGGATTAGTTATACCTTACAACAAAAGTTCTAACAGCTAAGTAATATGCTTCACAAGTAATTGTATTTTTACTTTGTAATTAGCGAAATATTGAATTTAAGTTTATAAATTTGCGCCCACATATTCGTGATAATAAGCTCTTCTACCATACAAAAGTTTCAACTTGTACGTGCTATGCCTTTTTTTAAAATAAATAAAATACAATTTGGATATTGTGGCGCGCGGTGTAAGTACGACAATTCGTGCAGCGCGACGCGGTGACAATCAGACCCACACTCACTGCAAACGTGCACGCGGCTACACATCAAGCTATGCATGTCCAGTTTACACTGACCTCTCATTGTAAGGTAATCTTATACAATGCGAGATCAGCTTATACTGGATATGTATAGCTTGATCTGTAGCCGTGCGTACCTACCTATATTGAATGAGGCGCAAAATCATTTCATTACAGTCACATCTCACAAATGACTAATACGAGTACAGTCAGCGTCAAAAATATCGGAACGAACAGACTGTTCAAAAAAATCTCAAAAACTAAGAAAATTAAACTACTCAATTGGGTAAAGCTCTTGTCAGAATTACAGTGTAATATTATCGTATACTGTCTTCATTCTGAAAACAGTCTGTTCGTCCCGATATTATTGACGCTGATCCAATACAGTCAGTTATTTTTTCTGTTACATTCCGTGACCGTGACTTCGCCCGCGCGTAATTATCAACAATTGTCAAAAATAGTCAAAATCCCGGATTCCGGGATTCACAGATTTAGAGTTCTGATTATAGGATCGAATGTATATTTATGTATTGATCGTCAAAATGTCGTGATTCCGGAATTGATAAATTAAGTATTTTTTTTACCATTACTGGGTAACTTGTTTATCACTAAATTTTCACAGGGGATCATCTACTATGAACAACTTTCACTATGGCATCAACACGTAAATCACGAAAAATAAATCAGCTGGTCGAGTAGGTATTGAGCTTTTGTATCAAACATCGTAATTTTTTTCGTGATTTCAGAGTTGGTCCCATAATGAAAGCTGCTGAAACTGTAAATCCAAGATGGCGGCTGCGAATATTTTCAAATGTTTCGTCATGGGTGTCGTTTTCATTGGTTTCGAGGGTGTTAAGGCCGATAGTGACACTAAAATGTAAATCCAAGATGGCGGCTGCGAATATTTTCTAATTTTTCGTCATGGGTGTCGTTTTTTTGGTTTTCGATAGTGTTAAAGCCGATAGTGATACTAAAATGTAAATCCAAGATGGTGGATGCGAATATTTTCTAATTTTTCGTTATGGGTGTCGTTTTCATTGTTTTCGGTGGTGTTAAAGCTGATAGTAACATTAAAATGTAAATCCAAGATGGCGGCTGCCAACATTATTAAATTTTTCGTCATGGGTGTCGTTTTCATGCTTTTCGAGGGTGTTAAAGCCAATAGTGACATTAAAATATAAATCCAAGATGGCCGGTGCAAACATTTTCAAATTTTTCGTCATAGGTGTCGTTTTCATGCTTTTCGAGAGTGTTAAATCCGATAGTGACACTAAAATGTAAAGCCAAGATGGTGGATGCGAATATATTCTAATTTTTCGTCAAAGGTGTCGTTTTCATGGTTTTGGGGGCTGTTAAAGCCGATAGTGATGTTAAAATGTAAATACATGATGGCGGCTGCGAACATTTTTAAAATTTTCGTCACGGGTGTCGTTTTCATTATTTTCGAGGGTGTTAAAGCCCTTTATTATGTATCATTAAGTAAATACCCAATGCCTAACCTATAACACTTTACGTTAATGTAAGCGTACCTAATTAGAAAATAAATACCCGATGGTTTCAATCATAATTTATTATATTATATAGCTTAGAGGTCGGTTATTAAGGCTTGTCCGTCGCAAAAAGCGCGGTCACTGTCGGACTGCATACAAAAGAAAGAGAAGCGCGATGACACAACGCTTGCAAAATATGAAGTAATTATCGATTTCCAAAAAATCTGTTGATTAAACTAAAAAAGTAATGACAAGAAATCATTCCTTATTAGTTTGTACAGAACTGAATAAATTTTTGTACACTTTTAATGAAAACTGTAGGAGTAATATGGTAACAACTCGAAAAAATAGACCGAAATAGACCTGGATTTAGGTTTTTTTTCCTTAGTTCTACAAACTAAAATAGATTTCGGGACACATGAAATCACTTCTTATGTATTGTAGATTACTGTGTATTTTTTCCTATCAGAAAGATGCTATAGTTACTGTAAAAGATGGTTACAAAGTTACTTACTTTCGCCGTTTTTAGGAAGGAGCAGCCTTAACACAGGCACTTTTGAATTGCCAAAAATTCGGTTAGTCAGAAAGATGAAGCTAGTTGCCCATTCCAAAGCGTAGTAGGTTCCTATGGAGAAGAACGGGAAAGAAACTCTACGGACACTCTTATAAATAAAAATATTTTTACAAAATATTGGTTACATCCATCATGTTGAAAATATACTCTCAGCCGCCAGGGCACATTCAAGTCAATGAAAGACGTACCCAGTCAACGGTAGCTTTATAGTAGATACATGGTGCTCACACATGCCATGTGCTGTGCAAATATCCCACGGGAACGTAATACCGGAATAAAAAGTATCCAGATACCATGCCATGCCATGAAATTTGGTATCCCTGTCATGGTCTTCCTGCCAAATAAATCCGTTCAGTTCAGTGACACTAAAATGTAAATGCAAGATAGCGCCTGCTTTAAAAATGTTGATGGTTTTTTAATTACTATCACACGTGTTTTCAGGTTGTAACGCGATACGCTGCACTGCCGCAGGGTTAGTTAAGTAGGCATCAGCCAAGCGTCACGCATTTTGACTCCTCTATCGGCTTTAGCACACTCTAAAACCATGACGGAAAATTTTCGCAGCCGCCATCTTGGATTTACATTTTAACGTCATTATCGGCTTTAACACCCTCGAAAACCATTAAAATGACACCCATGATAAAAAGCTTGAAAATTTTTGCAGCCGCCATCTTGGATTTACATTTTAACGTCACTATCGGCTATAACACCCTCAAAAACCATGAAAACGACACCCATGACGAAAAGTTTGAAAATTTTGCAGCCACCGTCTTGGATTTACATTTTAACGTGGCGTTAAAATGTAAATCGCCTTTGAAACCCTCGAAAAGCATGAAAACGACACCCATGACGAAAAATTTAATAATGTTCGCAGCCGCCATCTTGGATTTACATTTTAATGTTACTATCAGCTTTAACACCACCGAAAACCATGAAAACGACACTCATTGAGAAAAATTTGAAAATACTCGCATCCACCATCTTGGATTTACATTTTAGCGTCACTATCGGCTTTAACAGTCTCGAACACCAAGAAAACGACACCCATAACGAAAAATTAGAAAAGATAGAAAATATTCGCAGCCGCCATCTTGGATTTACATTTTATTGTCACTATCGGCCTTAACACCCTCGAAAGCCATAAAAACGACACCCATGATAAAACATTTGAAAATATTCGCAGCCGCCATCTTGGATTTACAGTTTCAGCAGCTTTCACTATGGGACCAACTCTGAAATCACGAAAAAAATTACGATGTTTCATACAAAAGTTCAATACCTACTCGACCAGCTGATTTATTTTTCGTGATTTACGTGTTGATGCCATAGTGAAAGTTGTTCATGAGTAGAAGATTCCCTGTGAAAATTTACTGATAAAAAGTTATCCTCTAATACTCGTAGTAAAAAAATACTTAATTTATCAATTCCGACATCCCAACATTTTGACGATCAATACAAAAGTAGGTACATTCCATATTAGCCAAAGCCTAAACGTAAGTAAATATACATTCGATTCTATAATCAGAACTTAAAAATTGTCGCTCCGGAATCCCGGGATTTTTTCGATACATAAGTGTGGCTGACACTGGCTTGGCCACCATCAGGGATTTTACTTTTGATAACACAAAGATTTAGTCGTTAATTAGTCGAAATTTGTCGCCAAATATCAGAATTTGTCGGTCACTGGTTCAAAAGTTATAAGGGGTCATTGGTGGCCGATCTGGAGAGAGTCTCCCCAGCTTGGCCACCTTTATATCTCAAAAACTAGGGCACCTAGCGAAGATCTGTTTTCTCCCAGATTTAGTCGCTAATTAGTCGAAATTAGTCGCCAAGTCACAGATTTAGTCGGGTCTTAGTTTAGAAGATATAATGAGTTCAATTTTTAAGTATAGACCAAGAGCTAGATCAAAGATTTTATTTGATCTAGCTCTTGGTTATACTCTCCAGATCGGCCACCAATGACCCCTTATAACTTTTGAACCAGTGACCGACAAATTCTGATATTTCGCGACAAATTTCGACTAATTAACGACTAAATCTTTGTGTTATCAAAAGTAAAATCCCTGATGGTGGCCAAGCCAGTGTCAGCCACACGATACATAAGTGCAATCCATATTAACTAACATCTGCACTTAAGTAAATTATACATTCGATTCTATGATCAGAAGTCAAAATTTGTGAATCCCGGAATTTTTTTGATACAGAAGTGCAATCCATATTAGCCAACACCTGAACGCAAGTACCTAACTAAACATTCGATTCCAAAATAAGAACTTAAAAAGTGTCGTTTCGGAATCCCGGCATTTTCTCGATGTATAAGTGCAATCCATACTAACTAACATCTGAACTTAAGTACTTAAAACATTCGATTCTATAATTAGAAGTCAAAATTTGCCGATACCAGAATTCTGGGATCTTTCAATCCAAAAGCCCACTCCATACTTAGCCAATACCTCAACTTTAGGTTAATACGCATCCGATTATCCGATCTCTAGTAATAATGTAATGTCCCAAAACCCGGGAGATTAATTATAAAAAAATAAAAATAAAAAAGCCTTTTATTTCCAGTAAATTTACATTCCTTAAAATCTATGTATGTGTTAGTTTTGTTTAGTTCATTCTATGTTATTTATTTGTCTCTTACTTAGTATAATTTTATGTGTATCCTATGTATTATATCATAGTATTTATAGTTAGGTAGGCCTCCTCCAGTGATGCCCATTTGACTTTGTCTTCAGCTACTTTTCTCCAGTTTGGATCAGCTATTGCTTTTATATCATCTTCCCATCTTGTAAAAGGTCTACCTCTTGTTCTTTTGCCTAGTAGGCCATTCCAGAATGTTACTATTTTGGGAGATTAATTATCCCGGAAAAAATGTTGTCCTAAAGAAGTCTCCACTGTTTGTCTCCGTTCCTCGAAGTTCTATTCCGTTCTTTATTTATTACCAGAGATAGTATGTTCGGACGCATATTTACCTAAAGTTGAGGTGTTGGCTCTATAGAGGAAAAATAGAATGGATTAGATGGGGTATAGGATATTGATAGTAGGAATTATAAATACAACTAGAACTTACTTTGTTGGCTCCAATCGTCGTTATGTATTCCGGCAGCCCATAATATGGTCTCTTGTGTCTCTGATCGTCTAACTACAGAAACCTTTATTCTTTTGTCAGAGGAATATTTTTGTTGCGACTGGAACGTATGTCCTACTGGTGCGGTCATTTGTTTCTACGAGTATCTCAGATTGACTTACGCGGCTTGTTATGGAAAATAGTTATTCGCAATTTAAACAAAAGCCATAGCACGTATATGTTGAAACTTTTGTATGGTAGCAGAGCTTATTGTCTCGAATGTTCAGGCGAAAATTTACAAACTTAAATTCAATATTTCGCTAATCGCAAAGTAAAAATACAATTACTTGTGAAGCCTGAACATTCTTGTGAAGCCTTGTGTTGTACTTAGCTGTTAGAACTTTTGTTGTAAGGTATAACTAATCCCTTTAAGTATATATAAAATGATTTGAAAAACTTAAATTTTTAATTGAATGAGTTAAGGGACATTTTCAGAGTTCCATTGTTCCACAGTACCTATCTGTTAGCATTTTCAGTAATATATACTTTAGATAGTATTAATTAAGAAACAGTGTAGTATTTTAATTTAAATTTTATATTATTGTTATAACACGAAATAATAGGAAATACCTACTTAATACCTATAGCATAACTCTAAACTGTTAGCATTTTTGTACATACTAGAGTAAAATTAGAAAATATTCGCAGCCGCCATCTTGGATTTACATTTTAGTGTCACTATCGGCCTTAACACCCTCGAAACCAATGAAAACGACACCCATGACGAAACATTTGAAAATGTTCGCAGCCGCCATCTTGGATTTACAGTTTCAGCAGCTTTCATTATGGGGCCAACTCTGAAATCACGAAAAAAATTACGATGTTTGATACAAAAGCTCAATACCTACTCGACCAGCTGATTTATTTTTCGTGATTTACGTGTTGATGCCATAGTGAAAGTTGTTCATAGTAGATGATCCCCTGTGAAAAGAAGGTCGGCCAAATCGTACCTGACTACGAGGCGGTGGTGTACAGATATCCCATATATATGGAAAAATCTAGTATTTTTTAAGGTCTTAAAAAACATAAGAAATAGATATTTAAGTCGCCAGAAAAAAAAGCACAAACACATTTTTTTTTAATAGCATAATTTGCAAATTATTTAGAATAACATGTTCAGAACGCACCTTTGACGACTCATTTTGCTTAAGAAATGATTTAGTACTCAAAGATTATAATTATTCACGTTATTAGATGTAATTCAATTCTATATACTTGTGTATCAAACCAACTAGTGCTGTTTTTATTATGTATTGGATTCTTGTCATAAAAATAATTATGTGGGTTCATAGTAAGTATCAGCATTTTGTTCAATTGTGTACAACGGAACGTCATAATATGTCATCGACGCGCGCCATGGATTGACAGTGTCAATACTGTCAATTACAACGGGTGTCAATTTGACACTAATATACTGTAGTGTGTAGTCTTTGCACCCGGCGATCTCGCATTGTTGTGTTGTTGTTGTTACTGTGAATATTGTGATATGTACTGTACTGTTTTGGATTTCCTTCTGTTGTTTGACCTTGGCATTGTTTCACAGACTGATAACTAGGTACCGTTTGTGACGATTATTCTGTGCTTTTGATTTCCGGACACCGATAACCTCAAAAGTATTTTTTGCATTATTGAAATATCTTGGCTATTTAGATATTATTTTCGAAAGGGATGGTGTTTACTACATAAAACAATCAAATCTCACTATAATTTGCTTCTGTACACTGAAAATAAAACTCAGGTCCAGCTTCTATAGAAATTTGACCGACGTTCTTTAGTGATAAACAAGTTACCCAGTAATGGTAAAAAAAATACTTAATTTATCAATTCCGGAATCACGACATTTTGCCGATCAATAAATAAATATACATTCGATCCTATAATCAGAACTCTAAATCTGTGAATCCCGGAATCCGGGATTTTGACTATTTTTGACAATTGTTGATAATTACGCGCGGGCGAAGTCACGGTCACGGAATGGAACAGAAAAAATAACTGACTGGATTGGATCAGCGTCAATAATATCGGGACGAACAGACTGTTTTCAGAATGAAGACAGTATACGACAATATTACACTGTAATTCTGACAAGAGCTTTATCCAATTGAGTACTTTAATTTTCTTAGTTTTTGAGATCATTTTGAACAGTCTGTTCGTTCCGATATTTTTGACGCTGACTGTACTCGTATTAGTCATTTGTGAGATGTGACTGTAATGAAATGATTTTGCGCCTCATTCAATAGAGGTAGGTACGCACGGCTACAGATCAAGCTATACATATCCAGTATAAGCTGATCTCGCATTGTATAAGATTACCTTACAATGAGAGGTCAGTGTAAACTGGACATGCATAGCTTGATGTGTAGCCGCGTGCACGTTTGCAGTGAGTGTGGGTCTGATTGTCACCGCGTCGCGCTGCACGAATTGTCGTACATACCTACACCGCGCGCCACAATATCCAAATTGTATTTTATTTATTAAAAAAAAAGGCATAGCACGTACAAGTTGAAACTTTTGTATGGTAGCAGAGCTTATTATCACGAATATGTGGGCGCAAATTTATAAACTTAAATTCAATATTTCGCTAATTGCAAAGTAAAAATACAATTACTTGTGAAGCATATTACTTAGCTGTTAGAACTTTTGTTGTAAGGTATAACTAATCCCTTTAAGTGTATAGGAAATGATTTGAAAAACTTAAATTTTTTATTGAATGAGTTAAAGGACATTTTCAGATTTCCATTGTTCCACAGTACCTATCTGTTAGCATTTTCAGTAATATATACTTTAGACAGTACTAATTAAGAAACAGTGTAGTATTTTAATTTAAATTTTATATCATTGTTATAACACGAAATAATAGGAAATACCTACTTAATACCTATAGCATAACTCTAAACTGTTAGCATTTTTGTACATAGCAATGAATTCACTATAGTTATCCACTCAGCGAAAATAAAAAACTTTAGAATTATCGAAGGGTAAATGGAAAAAATATTATATCTCTACTGGACTATCGTTTACTTGGGACAACCCTTGCTGTTGCGACAATGTCTAGACGTTGTCGGCATTTACCACGAGATCAAAGGCGTCGTCCTACTGTATGTTTTTATACTGTGGTCCAGGAGTGGACGTCTTTCGGCTGAAATGGTGATGATGATGATGACATCAATAAAAGTCTCTACAGTAAACCTATGTTACTGCAGTTCCATTGGCACGCTAGTTGGTTTATCAAATACCTTTATAGGTTGCTAATGCTCATAAAATACCGTGACGTCTTATCCAGTTACCATGACGTGCCGTGACTTACCATCGTTAACCTTGTCTATAAATCAAGACAGACTCGATTAGGATGTCCCTAATTCCAGCAGTTTTATGGGCTTTTGGGTCGTTTTATCTGAAAGATTTACGTAATGTACATTTACTGCCTTTAATTGTCAGGCAACTGAATTTATCAGTAGGTCTGGAGTCTGGATTTGTGCCCGGTTGATGGCTATTTGCTCGCCCCCTTATTACATGGGACTTAGGCCGGTTTTAGTGCTCGACTGACCGTCGGTGCGTACGTCGGTCGCACTTGTCATTTGTATGAAAATTCACAAGTCGTGACAGTGCTCGACCGACCGTACGCACGCTTATAACGCGTAATTTTCATACAAATGACAAGCGCGACCGACGTACGCACCGACGGTCAGTCGAGCACTAAAACCGGCCTTAAGGCGACGCTATCTGACTTTTGATGATTTTAAACTGAAGATCACGTCTAAACGAGTAGTGTTAATGATTTGGAAAAAATATATGTTAAATTAGAGCATTTTCCTAATAACTTAATATGTGAATATTTTAGATTATGTTTATATTAAATAGTGTAATTAATTTGTAAAGTTATGTCTAACGCAGATAAAAAACTGAGAATCACGCAAAAACTGTCAGTCGTATTTTTATGAAACCTTCACCATTTTAAAGGTAATTTAATTATTTATCTTTTGGTATACGTGTTTTATTAAAATGCCTTTTGTTTTATGTATAATAAATTAATAATGCGTCTAATTTGGGACAGCGCTCCTTGATAGGCGAGTCCTATTACTGGCTGGACGTACGACGCGTTGCGTGAGCTCAGCACAGAACGCGCAAGCTAACCACTCAAGGTCATTGGCGTATAGTTCCGCATTAAACATAACTGGTGAAATATGGGTGTACTATAGATACACCTCTGCCTAACCCTTTGAGGAATACAGGCGTGGTGATGATGTTATTTACGTTGAGTTGCACGAAATTAGTTTAACGGAGACTTTAAATTCATGCCATCCCTTAGGCTGAGGCCTCATTAATGCGTCGCGTCGTCGCATTTCAATGACGCTTTCTGGTTTCTAAAGCATAATCCTCATGTCTTTTAGAACGAGCAAGCGTCAATAAATGCGACGACGCAACGGACTAATGAGTATGACAGAAGTCGGTTGTCTACCTTCGAACGATAATGTAATGACTTCTAATTCGGTCTATCCTGAACGCATGGTAAAGCGGAGGGTAATTTATTACAGCTTGCCACGATTCGATGACGTGGTCGCTGTTGCCTGTTTTGATTAATGTTTCTGGGGAATCTATACATACATTATAAATATATGACTGCGTTGTTTTACGCAACGGATATTGATGCGGTTTTCAACGTCATTTAGAGAATTTATTCCGGTTTATTTATTTATTCCGTTTTTCTGCTTCGCACGGGTTTTGAAACGCAAAACCCGTGCCATTACCGCACGTTTGCACTGGCGAAAAAACATATTGATATCTTTATTTCTTAAACTTTTTAAACTTTCGCGATTTGTACACATTATAAAACAATGTCGAGAACGGGTCTTATCGCGATATTCCTTTTTTACGTGACCCCTATCGCTACAAGGCGGTCGAAACGTCGGGAAACAAGTAGGTACCTGTTTACCTCGTAAAAAAGGAATATCGCGATAAGACCCGTTCTCGATATTGTTTTATAATCTTTATTTCTATCTGACAGAGATATCAACATGTTTTTAACTGAATGTTTCGCCAGAGCAAACGCACGGTTATGCAACATTACCCATTTGAAACATCGCCAAAGTTTCCCGTTCCTGTTTATGCCAGATATGTCAAGTCTCCAAACTCGGGTTAGACCATGTTGGTAAATAAAAAATGGTAATTGACACTGTTATGGTCTAAACAAGCGATCGAAAAGTCAATTAATCAATCAAATTATACATAAGTACTTAATATGAGTGCTTTTTAAACGTCATGTTCATAAAAGCCAGTGCCAATGGTCAAAATCAATAATCGAAGAAATAGGTAATCGCTTAACATCAAAATAAAGTGACTATGGAGCTTGTCTATAGATTTCTATGGCATAGACCAATTAATTTGTAACTAATATTAGCGAAAGTGTTTGTTTGTAACGCTTTCATCACCGAGTCACCCTACCTGTTTGACTGTCTGTCGGTTATGTATTTTGATGTTTGGCACACAGATTAGGACATAGGATACTTTTTATCCGTTCCCGTGGGATGATTTCCGGCATCCACGCTGGCGGAGCCGTGAGCAAAAGCTCGAAAGTAATAATTGTCCCTTTATATCAACGTGGGACAGTACAGGGCCGGTAGTCTCGACATTATTAACGTTGCCCTAACGATCGTTACGTTGCTCTGTGGTCTGATAAATTTTAAGGAACGGGCTCGAAGATGTGTCTGTGTCATCTGTGTGTCTTTAATAAAATCGAACTATTACCATTTGCCCGTCTCGAGGGTCGAGGGGAGCCCATTAGGACCACAGAGCAGGTAATTAGTTAACGAATGTCGTAACGAAAATCGTTAACAATGTCGAGACTGCCGGCCCTGGAACATACCAATTTTTTCATATAAATTCTAAATTACATTTGCTTTAGAATTTAAATGAAAAATTTAGCCAGAACTCTGTTTTTTATGTAACCGAAAAAATAATGATTTTTACTACTTAAAACACAGAGTTCTGGCTCTGGAACATATCGCGATTCAATGTTTAGTATAGTTCATACGTCACAGATCGCGCTTTTTCAACACAAACGAATTTGAATCAAACTTTTTGAAAAAACGCAAGGGTCCAGCTCAACTCGTGCCTCCAGTAGCTGTGCGCCAAGACCCAGTATGTCACTGGCCAGTAAGGGTCGAAAAACGGATCCGTTGCAAACTCCCTAAATGCTCCGGCAAATCACATCTACCATTGTGAAAAGTCGGAGACTTGCATTAGGCAACAACAAATAAAATAATTGTTTCAAAACGTTCCATACTTCGTAGTGGAACACATTGTGCAATACAACCGTTATAATATAGTACACACCCTTTTTCATTTTGTGAGGTATCTACCTACCTATATAATTACAATTTTTGAAAATTAAAGACATACAAATTCGTTCGTTCTTTTTGTTTTCCAAATGTTATTTTAGTTACTTTTTAGGGTTCCGTACCAAAATGGTAAAAAAGGAACCCTTATGGTGTGACTCAGTCTGTCTGTCTGTCTGTCTGTCACAGCTGGATATCTCAAGAACTACTAATGCTATCAACTTGAAATTTGGAACAGTTTTAGACAACGTTTACCCAACTATTTTGCAAATAAGAAAGAAGTAAAAATATTTATATATTTTTTTTAACAGGGACTGAAAGGGGGTCTTAAAAAATAAAAGTGAGGCTACTAGGGCATGTGGGGTATCATATGAAAGAGCGCTGCTTGCACATGCTTAAACTATGTTTTATTATTTTTTTAGACCGCATAGTTTTCGACTTTTGATGACAAATGTAAAAAAAATACCGTTCCCCACCCTTATCTCCGAAGTTTGCAAAGATAAAAATCTGAAATTATTCTATGTGATAGAAGTTTATGTAAAGATTACAGGAAAAATAAAACGATGTCTCTAAATAGCACACTTTTTCAGAAATCGGAACGGAACCCTCGGTGCGCGAGTCCGACTCGCTCTTGACCGGTTATTTTGTTAAATAATATTTTATTGAGTTATAATAAAGGGTTTATGACATTGATCATTGTAAGTGTGTCTTTTTTAACCGACTTTTTATTTTTGTATTGGGTAAATGGCAAAATAGTTCATTCCCTTATTATTAAATTGCAAGAACTTCAAGGCTGATGCAATTATGGCCGATTGGTTCCATTACACGAAGGCCAAGGGCACAGACTTTTAGTAACCGTGCCACGTGGGAACTTGGTACGGTACGACAACGTTCAAAGGTCCCATCGTTTATTCTTCGGAAAAACCGAAATATAGAGAATAAAATGTGACCAATAGAAATTAATTTATATTCCCACTATTAAACTATTATAGATTGACAGTTTTTACCTACCAGTAGGTCAGTTTCTCATAAATTACATGAAGAAGTAGCACTAGTGATGTTTGCGGCGCGTTTCGAGTCCGAGAAGTTATTTGATGATTTCCCACCCTCAAAAAAAAAAAAAAGGGTTCCGTACCTCAAAAGGAAAAAACGGAACCCTTATAGGATCACTCTGTTGTCCGTCTGTCTGTCTGTCTGTCAGTCTGTCAAGACCCTTTTTCTCAGGAACGCGTGAAAATATCAAGTTGCTCAGTATCGCGTGGAGCTATCAAGTTGAAATTAATATCAAATACGTAAGTCTATAAACTCTTAGAGTTTAAAAAAAATCAACCTTCTAAGTCAACGCAATAAAAAATACGGCCATATATGCGACATATTTTGATACTCACAAGTAAATCAAGACCTATAGGGTACTTCCCGTTGACCTAGAATCATGAAATTTGGCAAGAAGCAAGGTCTCACAGCACAAGTAAAGGAAAAAGTCAAAAAATTGTTAATTTGTAATTTTATCACATAAGAAAATATTTTTTTACTATATCCAAATTAAAGTTATTTTTCACTTTGTAAGTAAAGGTCTTATTGGAAGTCGGTCGTTTTATTTTGTAAAAAAAGTTTTTATTTTTCACTTTTTAGTTATGGTACTTACCTATTATACCCCACACCAATTCTGCTATGTGAATAACAGTGACAAAGGGACTATTTCACGATGTCCGAATAGCCACTATTCACCGAATAAATTAAAAAATGGAACAGAATTTTGTATGAAATTATGTGCCAAGTAAGTTAATAGGAACTTAATCGTAGGAGGTGAAACAGGCCCTAAGTATTAAACATCATCAAGATACACAAAGAAAGTGACGGATTAAATACGTATTATCGAAGCTAACTCAAAAACTAAGGTACCCATTTACCCAAGCGGGACCACCTATGAAGTATGACCTACCAAGCATAATAAATTGGCGAAGTAATCGCGTAACAAACATACAAAAAAACGTAGGTACAGTCAAATTGAGAACCTCCTCCTTTTTTTGAAGTCAGTTAAAAAGAGAAAGAAAGAAAAACGTTTATTTGGACAAGTTCGTGAAACACTAAAATATAAAAGAAAATGAAAACAATATGTTAACAACAAATAGTGTGTGCCTTACGGCTGCGCCAAAAAGGTCGCATTAATGCCAGACAGTTGCTGCCTGACGCTGGTTTTCTAATGAACCTTTAGGGACAAGTGACGGGGAGTACAAAAGTTTCAACATACATAATAGATAATTACTTATCCGCTAGAGAAATATCCGCTTCCCGATTATCTAATAAAAACTGCACACTAGAATCTCCCGTTCATGCGGTAGTCTTTCATCACCTTGGCCTCGATAAATCGCCGGACGAACTCGCCCGAAAATATCTGCTTCGCACCGATTTCTTTTATCTTTTGTCGGCGCTATCGTAACACCGTCTGGCCTAAAGTCTGATACTTAGGTAGTCTAAAGATTATGTAATATCTTTATGTTTACACTTGAATTTTTGCAATGTTTACTCAAAAGAAGATTCAGCGATTTCCTACAATAGTCTTTCATCACCTTGGCCTCGATAAATCGCCGGACGAACTCGCCCGAAAATATCTGCTTCGCACCGATTTCTTTTATCTTTTGTCGGCGCTATCGTAACACCGTCTGGCCTAAAGTCTGATACTTAGGTAGTCTAAAGATTATGTAATATCTTTATGTTTACACTTGAATTTTTGCAATGTTTACTCAAAAGAAGATTCAGCGATTTCCTACAATTTGATCAATTTCAATTTTTTTACAGCTAAAATGACACTTCATTGATACTAGTTCCATTATTTGTTCCATGATGGAACTAGTGATATTATTTTATTGCCACTAGTTCCATTTTGAATTAATCTGAAAATAATGGAACTAATGGTGAATTTTTTATCACAGTTCGGTCATGGAACTTGGCTTGTAGTTGTGGCTAAATAATAACAGGTGCACGGGTCGATCGAAGGTTAAGCTACGCTTGCTGCGGTTGGTTCGTGGATGGGTGACCATCCATTGATCCATTACATATCGAGTCCCCCCTCTATCGTGGCCACAGACTATATAGAGAACACGTTAACGTGCCGTTGGTCCCGACCTCAGCTGACTACGCGGCTGTCATTCGTAGATCTTTGACAGTCGTTTATCAGGAGCCTAAAAGTCTGACAACCAGTTTTACTAGTGTTACCCCGTATCTGGTTTGTGGAGGGGTGGAGGTTAGATAGGAACTCGCTCCATGTAAAATACTGGTGTTCAGCTGCATCCGGTTAGACTGGAAGCCGACATAGTTGGGAAAAGGCTTGGCAGATTGATTGATTACAGTATTATTTAAATACAAGTAATGTGCCCGATGAGATTTACCATCAGCAGTCATTATTGCTGATGGTAAATCCCAAATTGGTACTTCCATACAAACTTTCATTTGATGAATTTCCAAAAATCCTTTCATAATGCTCACTTTCGTCACTACAGGATGAAATCGAATTCTTGGGCATCCTTTTAAGGGGTCATTGTACTCATCACTATGAATATCTTTTACTATACCAAACTCGAAATCGCGAAATAAAATTCAGCTGTTCCCTTCATTTATGTTCGCATAACTCGTCAAAATGTAGGGGAACAGCTGATTTTCTGTCGCGTGATCAGGTTTGGTCCCATAGTAGAAGTTGTTCATAATGATGAGTACAAGAAGGACCCCATAAGAGGTTGTGCGTTATTGAAGTTACACGTTGCTATGGAGAGTAAGAGTTAATCGCCGGCAGTGGGCTCCTGCGTAACAGAGGCAACGGCCCCCATTCTAATCCACATACAGAGAAAGCACGAGTATCGTTCACCATAACGCCGGAAGCACACAACTCCCGACGCCACGCCACGCGTGTTCATTGGCCAAATGACGAAGCTGTGCTTCACGAGATGAAATGTGGCCAATGAGCACGTAATATTTCCGTCGCGTAGCGTGGCGTGTTATATTAGGTGTAAAAAAATTAACTGCAAGAACTTCGTCCACATACTCGACATCGAAAAACAAACACATTACAAAAAAAAATTTTCGCGGAATCGCGAAAAAAAAATCAGCTGTTCAATACATTTATGTTCGCATAATTCGTCAAAATGTACTGAACAGCTGATTTTTTTTTCGCGATTTCAGGTTTGGTCCCATAGTAAAAGTTGTTCATAATGATGAGTACAATGACCCCTTAAGAGGTTGTGGGTTATTTATTTTACACCTTGTATAGTCTGTTTCTGCCCTTAATCCCTTTACGTCGATTCCCGTAATGTCGATGCGGGCTGGCTCACAATGAATGTCAACATGCCAATTTTCCAGAACAATGGCGCACAGTAGGTACTTGTGACAGCATGGTTTAGCTATGTCCCAATGGTGCTGAGTGTTCTGACTGACTAATAAACCACGTCATGGAATAGTGATGATGCCTGGGTAAAAAAAAAGAAATTCTATTTAGTCCATCAGACAAAATGTGGGCACAATTAGCAAATTACTGGTGCCCTGAGACAGTGAGGCGGGGTCGCGGCAGACCACGTAGGAGACAAGCTGGGTTCCGTCAAAGCTGGAAGGAGGACGCGCGGGCTTGCGAAAGATGGAAGGAGTGGAGGTAGGCCTTTGATCAGGAGAGGTACAGCGTCATCTGCCTAGCCTTTTCCCAACTATATTGGGGTCACCTTCCAGTCTAACCGAATGCAGCTGTATTTTACATGGAATGACTGACTTCCACAACCCATTAACTGGGTAATACGTTCCCCTTGATAAGATTGCAGGTTGTTAGATTTCCGGGCTTCTGATGACCCGTGACAACTGTTAAAGATACACGAATGACAGCAGGTACCAACGGCTTAACGTACTTTCCGAGGCACGGAGGGGTCTCGTCCACCCATCCATAGACCGACTGAGGCAAGCGCAGCTTAACCTGATCTAGCTACCCTTGCGGCTGTTATATACTTAGCCACGAGCCCCTCTCGCAGTATAGAAAAAACACCTGAATATTTTGTGTTCCAAGTTCCAAGATAAAACTATTAATAGAGGCATGAGGAAGAGGGTGTAAAGTTCACTCATCCTCTATTGAAAAGGGAGGATCTTCCGACTAGACGGCTGTTGTGTCTGGTGGGCAACTGCCCGACTGTTGATGTCGGGTCGTTGCAACTAGTCGGGTCGTTCAAAATGATAAGTACAATGACCCCTTTTCGGGTTTAGTATAAACAAAAACTAATGTTGTATATGCTAGTCGCGCTGTAAACTCTGATTGCGCGATGCAGGTTGCGTGACGTCATGTCATTGTGATGCGTAGTTCATATGTGGCGATGTAGAAGCCACACATCGTTATTACCGGAGATAGGGATGCTCATTTATCATACCAATCAACAAAGCAATCAAAACGTGAGTGCTCATTTCGTATGCCGACAGACTGTAGGCACAGTATAGTAATGATACAGTAGTTTATCTTCATAGAAAATGGCTGAAACGACGCGCTTCAAAATCTCGGTCAGTACCAAATAATACGCAACGCACGGACGGACACTGAGCGGCCGTAGGTAATTTAAAGGTCACTGCCCAGCTAAACTACTGTGGCTTTATTATTCTGTGCTGTAGGTAACCCAGTATTACATGAAATAATTGAATACATAATACTGTTCGACCTTAACAGATATCTGCAGGAATCCTCAGTCGGCACATTGTTATGTGTACATTTTTGGCACTCTGCCTATATTCTGAAAATACGTCAGTAGGAAAATGAAGAAATGACTTTCAATTTCACTGTACAGGGTGGAAACTTTCAGCGGGGCAGTAAGGGGAAGTACCTTATCCGTTGCAGCTACACGAAAATGGTCTTAGGAGACTATCTATAATTTTTTATGGAATTTTGATCCCCATTCACTGATTTTCAAAAAAAATTACAGTTAGCAAGAAAATAGCCATTTTACACAAAAACATTTTTTGATGCCAATCGATCCTGTTTCTAATACGGATCAAAAACTTCTATGGGACCAATGATTGTTGGAGTACTCAAAAAGTCACAAATTGCAAAAAACTTTTCCTGTACATTTTGTAAAGAATTTTTGTAGGTAACTGAAATACAAAAAACCCGTAGGCCCTGAACCGTCTTTTCTTTCTCAATCTTCAAAATTAACAGTGCACTGCGGGGATATGGGTTTTGGTTCAACAAAGGAAACTAAGGAATGTTAGGTCATAGGTAGTTGTTTATACAATTTCTGGAGAGAAGTTCAGTTTCAGTTCCAATCTGTGAGAGAGTGGAGAAGAGTAGTGTTGAGAGTAGTATTGATAGTAGAGAGTAGAGTAGCTCTATACTCTACTCATAGAGTTGTTGTCATATTGAACAGTCTGTTCGTTCCTATACTTTTGACGCTGATTATAACTACGTTATTTTTAGATATAATTTTATTCAGCTAATTATTGACCTTGTGTCTCTATTTGTTTCAGGTTGATTTGTACCGGGAGATCACATTCCGTAACTCTGGGCAGACGTACAAGGGCGTCCCAGTCATGGCCAGCAACATGGACACCGTTGGCACCTTCGAAATGGCCAGAGAACTGTCTAAGGTAATTTTAATTAGTAGAGACCGGATTATGTGTAACTTAAAATGGATGTAAATATGCATCATGAAAGTAAACAAAAATCGGCCAAGTGCGAGTCCGACTTGCACACGAAGTTTTCCGTATCGCAATATTTAACACGGCATATTTAAAAAAAAATACTACAGTTTAAACAAAAAAACACGTTTCTTGTATTCATAATTCATAATTCATAATTCTTTATTGACATAATTTTACATAAACTTGTTTGAAGCCTCTGACTCCTGAACTAGGTGTACCTGTATGTCAGGAGTCAGCGCACTCTCCCATTATATTTGACTTAGGTACTAATGTCAACAGAGGAATAAACAAACATTTGTGCCACAAAAAACAATTCTAAAAGAAGTTACAATTAAATTAAATAAAATACAACAACAGAAATGAAAATTATATAAATCAGAATAACGGAAAAATGGAATAACATCAAAAATATAATTAATTCTTAAATTATTATATGTGTATGTGTATGTGTGAGGTGTGTATGTGTGCGTGTGGGTGGGTTCCCGTTCGTGTTTTTGTGTATGAGTAGGTGTACGAAAGAAAGGTATGTTTATGTATGTGTTCCTTTATTGAATGAGATTAATTATTGATTATTTTCTCTACATCCTCATAATCAAGTGTAAAGAGCCAGTTTTTTACTCTAAGCTTACAATCAAGTAGCGTTAGCGGATAAAGATTTATGATTCTATTAATTTTGTTGTATAAGTATACAGAAAGAAAAGCGTATTGTCGTCTTGCAAAAGCCGTGCGACATTTAACAGATTCAATTACGTTTTTTACGTATGGGGTCCTTTAATTTTTAACTTTATTTTATTTTCATGAAAATACTAAACAAAGAATATTTTTCATTTTAACTTTTAACAATGGCAAAGATAACTTTGTATTTCATTATGATACTGTGAATTACAAGGTTATTTTTTGCAGTTGCAGAAAATTGCCCATATTTAAACAAAGGAAGTTATGGGGAATAAAAGATTACTAACAAGCCCCGATGGTACGAGCACAAAAGGACCATCAAAACAAGCCAAACTAAATACATATTGGCTGTCCCAAGCCCAGCCAGTACCAACGTCAAACAGATTTGCACTACTTGACAATGACGAAACACAAAAATCTAGCCATGAGCAAAGTGAAAAACCCATAAAGCCTCCACCTATATTCGTTGATAAAGTTGAAAATATACAACCACTCATCAACCTGCTGAATGACCATATCCGGGAAAATTATGTACTCAAAGTCCTTAATAATGACCAAGTTAAAATCCAACCTAAAACATCAGAAGCATTCAGGGATATAGTTAAACAGCTTGAAATAAAAAACACAGAATTTTATACATACAAGCCTAAACAAGAAAGAAACTTCAAAGTGGTCCTTAAAAACCTACATGCATCCACTGATCTAACTGAACTCGAGCAAGCTTTATCAGACTTAGGCCACGAATGTGTTAATACTTGGAATATTAAACAAATGAAAACCAAAAAACCATTGCCAATGTTCATTGTTGAATTAAAGCCTAATGATAACAACAAAAGTATATATCAGGTCAAGTACCTCTTAAATTGTAGAATAACCTTTGAACCTCCTCGGCCTAAGCGTGAAATACCCCAGTGTGCTAAATGTCAACAGTACGGGCACACTAAGGCTTATTGTCGTCGGAACCCCAAATGTATCAAATGCGCAGGAGATCACTTATCGGCCGATTGTCCTCGGAAGACTAGATCTGATCAAGTTAAATGCATCTTATGTAATGGAAATCACCCTGCTAACTATAAGGGATGCCAAGTATATAGAGAACTACAAAAAATTAAATTACCTGGTAAACCTGAAACAACAAAACAACGCTACTCAACAAGACCCGTACCATCACAACAGAAAGACCAAACAACACGACACATGAAACATCAGCACCAAAAAACTTACAGGGACGTTCTAACAGAAAAGCCAAACACAACTGACAAACAAAATATTATCCCGGAAGCCAACTTGGGTACAAATGACACTCGTGAATTACTAATAATGATGAAACAAATGATGCAACAGCTTACTACAATGACCAACTTACTACTAACACTCACGACAAGACTGACAAATTCAACTCCTTAAAAATTGTCATCTGGAATGCCAATGGGCTGTCCCAACACACCCTAGAGGTGAAAGCGTTTTTAGAGTTGCACCAAGTAGACATACTCTTAGTAACGGAGACTCACTTCACCAAGAAGAGTCATTTTAATATACATTCTTATAAATTATATCATACGATGCACCCTGACGGCACCGCACATGGAGGAAGCGCTATACTTATAAGAAACAAAATTAGACATCACGAGGCCATAAATTACTGCACACCTGAGATTCAAGCAACTAATATAGTGGTCGAGGACTGGGCTGGACCACTCACAGTTTCATCAGTGTACAGCCCGCCAAAACATAATATAAAGCAGGATGAATACGAAAAGTTCTTCTCCACTTTAGGACAACGTTTTGTAGCTGGCGGTGACTATAACGCTAAACACACATACTGGGGCTCAAGAACAGTAACACCGAAAGGCCGGCAATTGCTTAGGGCTGTTGAAAATCTGAAACTTAGTTGTATCTCATCCGGGGAACCAACCTATTGGCCCACAGATGTTAGAAAAATGCCGGACCTATTAGATTTCCTGATAGTAAAGGGTATAGCTAACACATACTTCACATGCAACTCTAATAATTCTGAACTTTCATCAGATCACTCCCCTGTCGAAATTTTGCTGAAGAGAAAAATAACGTTAAGTACAAAACCATGTAGCCTACATAATAGAAAAACAGACTGGAGTTACTTCCGAGAGTCGGTGTCAGCATCTCTAAATATTAAATTACCACTTAAAACCGATCAAGACATAGAAGAAGCTGTTGAGCACTTTAACAATTGCATCCAGAATGCAGCTTGGCTTGCTACACCAGAAAACTCGAATACAGTCCCTAGTACAAAAAGATACCCAGTCAACATCAGGGAAATGATCGCTCAGAAACGCAAGGCTCGAAAATTGTGGCAGACTACACGATATCCTGCACACAAAACTAAACTAAATTCACTCACATCTCAACTGACACAATTATTAAGTGAAGATCAAAATCAGAATGTGCAGGCAGGCATATCTTACGGATTTGAGTCCTAGTGCTGCGACTGACTATTCGCTTTGGAAGGCGACAAAAAAACTCAAGTGCCCCACAGTAACTCGTCCTCCTATACGCAAAACAGATAACAGTTGGGCAACAAAAGACTCTGAAAAAGCACAAACTTTCGCTGATCATTTAAAACAGGTATTCCTACCAAATCCTGATCAAGGATCAGTACAGATTGATTCAGTATCTAAGCTCCTTAATCAAACGCACCAATTAGATCTTCCAATAAATGGCTTTTCCAAGCAAGAAGTTAAAGAAGCAATAAGTAAACTTGATCAAAACAAAGCTCCAGGATATGATCTGATAACTGCGAGAATACTACTCGAATTGCCCGAAGAAGGTGTACTTTTTTTAACATACATTTACAATTCCATCTTGAGAAGATCAGCGGTGCCGCGGCAATGGAAGGTAGCACAGATAATTATGGTTCCTAAACCGGGTAAAAGCCCAGAAGATGTTAAGTCCTACAGACCTATCAGTTTGCTCCCAATACCATCAAAAGTAATGGAGATTCTATTTCTAAACAGATTAATGCCAATCATTAAGGAGAGAAACTTAATCCCTGATCACCAGTTTGGTTTCAGGCAAAAGCATGGTACTGTTGAACAAGTACATAGGCTCGTCAACGCTATTCACACCGCCTTTGAACAAAAGCAATATTGTACAGCTGCATTTTTAGACATATCCCAAGCCTTTGACCGTGTGTGGTACGATGGACTTTTGTACACAATTAAAAAAAATCTTCCAATACAATTCTACCAATTCATCCGATCCTATCTGGAAAACAGACACTTCTTTGTGAAGCAAGGCGAAGAAGCAACGTCATTATACAAAATCCACGCGGGTGTGCCGCAAGGTAGCGTTATGGGGCCCATTCTGTATCTCCTATATACTGCAGACCTACCTATTTCAGAAGTAACCATAACGGGTACCTTCGCCGACGATACAGCAGTACTGTCTTCAGATATGCTCCCGGAAAATGCCACCCAGAAGCTCCAAAATAGTCTTGATGACATTGAAAGATGGCTAAGAGATTGGCGCATTAAGGCTAATGAATCGAAATCTGTGCAGGTAAATTTCACTCTTCGACGCCAAATTTGCCCTCCAGTCAAAATAAATGGAGTCCAAGTCCCACAAGCTGATGAGGCAAAATACTTAGGTATGTACCTGGATAAAAGACTTACATGGAGAAAGCATATCTTTACCAAACGTCTGGCAATGGGACAACAGGTACGAAAAATGTACTGGATGCTAAACAAAAAGTCACAACTATCACTGGCAAACAAACTTCTACTCTATAAAGTCATAATCAAACCCATATGGTGTTACGGTTTACAGTTATGGGGAACATCTGCAAACTCAAATGTTGAAATCCTTCAAAGATTTCAGTCTAAAATGCTACGAATGATAGCAAATGCACCATGGTATATAACCAATGATAGATTGCACCACGACCTTAACATGAGGACAGTTAAGCAAGAAATAAAAATCAGAATGGAAGCTTATAAATCGAGGATCACACACCATCCTAACGCTCTTGCAAAAGGTCTTATGAGCGATTCAACCATGCCACGAAGACTTAAACGGAAAAACCCGCAGGATCTATTATTACTGTAGACTGTGACTGAGACAAGGCGGACTTATCATTGGATATGTACCGCACAAGCCTGATACAATCAATTACGAAACTATTGCTGAATATCGTCTGGATAGATTGCAATATGGGAAATTTCAAAAAAAAAAAAAAAAAAATATTTAAACAAAATGCTTTAAAAAAATAACTAGGTATGCCATAGAGGCTTGTACTCCGTTTAGGTACCCTATTTTTTTTCAAGACTGTAAAAAAAGTCATCCGGTATAACGGCCGACCCCCAATTTTGGGATAAGGATAGAGGAATGATGATGAACAACCAACTATCTACGCTGGTAACTGTCAGCTGCTGTCGGTCTGTTTAATGTTTTGAACATGGTTTCCAATTTTTAAGAATAGGCCCACAGTTCTTCTTTCCTTACCTGCAGGAAAACGGTGTACTTACGCCTTTTTATCATTACAATTCAGTTATTTATATATAGAAAAAACTGCGTTATTTGGCATAAATACAAATAAAACACTTCACACTAATATTATAAAGGCGAAAGTTTGTGATTGTGTGTGGGGGTGTGTGTGTGTGTATGTTTGTTACTTCTTCACGCTCAAACGGCTGGACCGATTTGGATGAAATTTGGTATGTAGATAGCTTATACCCTGGATTAACACATAGGCTACGTTTTATCCCGGTCTACACGGGTGAAACCGCGTGGCGCAGCTAGTTAAGTAATAATAATCAAAAAACTTATTCAATGCACTACATTGAATACATTAATAATTAAACGATTATTTAAATATAATACGTAAAAAAATGTATGGTGTTTGACAAGTAAACAACACCAGCGACGATGCGACACCTAGCGGGATAAATTGGTAGTGTCTCTTCCCATTTAGGGCATTAATAGCGTAAGTCCAACTTATTGGTGCAATAAACGAATCAGCGTTATTACATAATGTGTTATCGTCAGTTTATTCGCAAATAATCTCCGCTTAATAAAGATACGCCGATACGCCGTCATAAAACCGTATACGATACAATCGTAATGCGTTCTACAGTATTCCCAAATTAATAATGCGCATGCAGATCTTCGCTAATTGTCGTATTCCCGGAAACACCCGAATCATAAGAATCGTAAGAGGCCTAAATTATGCATGAAGAAAATGCACTTAACCACTCTATATACATATCGTCTTCCGACGCTCGGGGAATACGACTGTTGCCGAACAGTGACGAAGATTTCTATGCGCATTATCACTTTGGGAGACCTGTATATATTATTATGTATAACTGACTACATATAGGTATATGACTTTGTCATGACAAATTAAACACGTGCCAAGATAACCACGCTTCTAGGAATATTAACGCCATCTGATTGCTCAGTAAAGCTGCGTTTACAATGATGTCTAAGGGGTCACCGAAACGATCAACCGCAATTAATCAATTGCCATCAATTTCTATTGTAGTAATATTGTCAATAGCTTTAATTGCACTTGGTAAACGATTAATTTGCGCATCAATGTCAAGCTTCTATGATAATCGGTTTTGTCTTGCGGAATGCAAAATGTTTTCGCAACCCAAAACAAGAATATACCTACTTATTCAATTGCCTCGTTCGAGCAGTGGTGGCCCAGTGGTAACAGTCGTGAGTTACGAGTTGTAGGTCGTAGGTTCGAACCCAGGCAGGCGCTTTCCCCAAACCTTTAGGTGCAACGCAGACGACACACTTTTTGTGCGATCGAGTCTGTGGCGCACAAAATGTCTGCATGGCACACAAAAAGTCCGTCGCGGATTGTACGCAGACTCAACACACACGACGCATATCTTCGATCATTATGTCGGCTGAACTGTAGGAAAGTAGACGCTATGTCCCCCACTTAAGGTGCAGCCAAGGCGACAGACTTTTTGTGCGATACTAAAACTGTGCGCCGCCGCGCCGCGCCGTCTGCGTTAGCGCGTGTTAAAGCAAACGTTCTATTTTTTTCGCGCACTTTTGTGTGGCGCGGCGCGGCGCGATCTGCCAGAATGACACGGATTTTTTGTGCGCCGGACTTTTTGCGCATCGTGTGAGTTACGGCATATAATATAATTGCTTAGGTTCGATTTTCACAGACTAAAAAGTGCGCCACGGATAGTCTGTCGTCTGCGCAGCACCTTATTCTGATGTGATGCTGATGACAAAGCAATCTAAATATGAATGTCTGTAATGTTTATTTATGCGAATAAGAGTGTGTGTAAAATTGACATAGATGTGTGTTTGTCAGTCTTATGTATGAGTAATTTAGTCTATGTGGGTAAAGTAAAAGTGTTATTTTTAGTGTTTTTATTGTTATGTGTGTACATGAGTGTGTGCGAATAATTATGAATGTGCATGCGACCGGATGGTAAAATGCGGAATTGCAGGTTGATGAAGGCTTAAATGAAATTAATAAACATTGTATGACTTTGATTAGGTAAGTACAATAAATTATGCGTTCTTTATCGTATTTGAAGTTGTGGGCTTAATCATAGATACCTATTATTATTATGAATCAATATAATATGTAATACCTACGTGCTGGTATCCGCAACTCCTCGACAATGCGCGTATTTTGCGTATTAATATTGATGTATATATATAGACACTATGTAGGAGCTCGTGGCTAAGTAATAACAGCCACACGGGTCAATCATAAGGTTAAGCTACGCTTGCCGGGGTGGGTCTGTGGGTGGGTGAACATCTTTAAATACCGAGACTCCTCCGTGCCTCGGAAAGCACGTTAAGCCGTTGGTCCCGGCTGTCATTCGTGGATCTTTGACAGCCTTTAGTGCCTTTACGGGTCGTCAGGAGCCCGAAAGTCTGACAACCAGTCTGACCAAGAGGTACCTGCCGTATTACCCAGTTACTGGGTTGTGGAGGTCAGATAGGCAGTCGCTCCATGTAAAATACTGGTATTCAGCTGCATCTGGTTAGACTGGAAGCCGACCCCAACAAAGTTTCTTGAAATCCGTTTAGCAAAGGTAACAGACTGATAGACAGTTACTTTCGCATTTCCCAATAACCAAAAAAATTATATTTTAATTCTATCTTTTATTTATAATCTGCCTAACCTTTTCCAACATGTTGTGGTCGGATTCCAGCCTAACCTGATGCAGCTGAATACCAGTATTTTACATGGAGCGACTGCCTATCTGACCTCCACAACCCAGTTACTGGATACCCCTTGGTAAGACTGGGTGTCAGACTTTTGGGCTTCTAACTACCCGTAACGACTGTCAAAAATCTACGAGTGACAGCCGGGACCACGTTCCTTCCGAGGCACAAAGAAGTCATAAATATTATTAAGTACTTATGGATATTCTTCTTCTTCTAGAGTGGGCTCTTCACATGCATTCATAAATACTACACCATTGACGAGTGGAAGAAATTCGCCGCAGACCATCCAGCATGCTTAGAACATATGGGTAAGTAAGAAACCACCATGGACACACCAGCCATTCACTTCAGGCACCTGTCCTGGAGCTACCGTAACTTCGAACCTGGGAGGTTTAGAGTTGATTTTTTTGCTACAAAAAATTCTACGTCATCTGACTAAAAATGTGAGCATAGGAAATTTCAAAATGTTCCATATCTCCAGACTTATTTTTTTTTTCTCAATGTTGGCGCTAGTGAGTCTCTTAGCGTGTGTTCTGCTCGTTATGCGAGCGTCGCAGAGCGAGTACTCTCTTTGATAGCTCTTGTCGCTGCCGCAAACAAATTATCTCCGGCGGTGTGAACAGTCAGTGATCAACTATAAATATACAGTGTGTCCCGAGCACATTTGCTCAAACTTAAAGCCGTGTACGCACGTACGAACAAATTTGTTGCGTTGCATGATACGCAACAACTTGGTTCGCACGTGCGTACCACTAACGAACATCGAACACTCTGCTCGTCAAACATGTTTGCGGCGATCCTATTAGTATGTTCTGTATGGACGGAGTTCGAAGAGCTTTAATAAATGTTACGTAACAAAATTGTTCGTATAGGACAAATCCTACTCGTACCTATTAAGATGGGGTTCACGACTGTTGTGCGCGAACTCGATTCAAACCATGCTCGCGTTCGTGTTCGAACATGCCGTCCATACGTACGAACCAAATGTTCAAGTTTGATGTTTGTGTTCGGTATGTTCGTGTTCGTACGTGCGTACAAGGCTTGTGGATGTGGTACCCTATCAAACTGAACAACTTTTTCTCGGGGACCAACATCGTAATCGTGGAAAAAAAACTGTCGTCTTTTACAAAAATTCCATACCATTACCTACTTGACCAAATGTATGGGACGACAATTTATTTTTTCACGATTACGATGTTGATCCCCAGGAAAAAGTTGTTCAGTTTGATGGTCTATACCACATCCTTAAGCTAGAGCACATGTGCTCGGGACACGCTGTATGTATCTTTTTCACTCACACGGGACTTACAATCTATTGTACGTTTCTTGGGCGAGAAAATCGTTGATAGCTAGTCGCTTCCTCGTCGGCGGTGGGACAGACAGGTACCTGATGGGTGCAGTGAATGGTGGTGACGGTATGGCCGCGGCTTACGAGCTGCTCTCAAAACGGTGAAGAAAACATCGTGAGGAAACCGGCATGTCATAAAACTAAAAAGTTGAAGTCATGTGACGTCCAGCAACCCGCACTGGGCTCGCGTGTTGGACGGCGGCCCATTCTCTTACAGAGAGGAGGCCTGTGTCCCGGCAGCGGGAACGTTATCATGGCTCTTACAACCGGGTAATAATTGCCGGCACGAGTCGTGAGCACAAATTCCACCATAACCACAGATTAATACAGATGGGATACTCCGCAGTTTAGATATGAAGCTACAAGTACACGGCGGGCCCCGTCCGCGGGGCTAATTCAGTAGGTCAGAAGGTATTAGAGTTACGCGATAGAAAGAGAGGCAACTGGTAGTTGAATATAACTGTAGGTAATAAGCGTTGCGCGACCTGAATTGCACTTTATTGTGAGTCGCTTTTTATTTAAATGATTTTGCGGAGTGTCCCATCTGTATTAATCTGTGCCATTACTTTAACTGCCCTCGTCAGCGTGCTCTTGTATTCTGTGTTCTATAGTATCTAAATATGATTGATATTAGATTGATTTCATTGCCCGTGTGCAACCTGCTGCGATAGGAAATATGATTTAAGGTTTAAGAGTAGAGTTTGTGCTCATGACTCGTGCCGGCAACTAAACACCTGCCTCATTTATTGATATTTTTTTGTGATGTTTCCAGCTGCGAGCTCAGGCACAGCAGAAGCGGACTTCGAGCGCCTCACAGAGATCCTAAACACTGTGAAGGACCTAAAGTTCATATGCCTGGACGTCGCGAATGGTTACTCTCAGCATTTCGTAGAATATCTCAGAAAAGTTCGGGCTGCCTTCCCCACACATACTATTATTGTAAGTAGAATAGAGTAGAATACTTACTCTTTATTATGTACTTACAGTACAACTATTTTCTTAATGTCCCTCGGCAAACTTCGTGTTTCGTCAGACTTTAGGAGCTTTCGTCCCATTTTTGAAACAAATTACATTAAGTTAAATGAGTGTGAGTGTGAGTGAGTGTGTAGTGTGAGTGAGTGTGTAGTGTGTTAAGTACCTACCTACAGTTACAAAAAATAATTGTTAAGATAATATAATATCCATTTCATACAGCTGTCAAATAATGACAGTTGTGGTTTGAATATACGGACAATTTAAGCTTGTCAATTTGCTTTACAATTAATTTCCCTGACTTTACATGGATTGCTTATTTAACTTGTCGCATTTTGTCACCTCTATCGCTCACACGGGACCAAATTTTTAAGAATGTTAAATGAAAAGATGCTTTTTTGATAAATGTAATCAATTGGCGAACTAATAAATAATATTAATTTAATAGGTAATTATTAAAAAACACATTTTTATTGTGACATTGATTTAACTCATCTCTAAAACAGATCTTATACTTATTGAGCTGAGTTTACTTTAGTCTCAATAATAGACCCATTTTTGTATTTCCATTGTTGTTTTTTTTTTCATTTAATTTAATTATAAATATCAATGCTTTATTTCCAGGCAGGCAATGTGGTTACCGGTGAGATGGTGGAGGAGTTAATTTTGTCTGGAGCTGATATTATTAAGGTGCGTATTTTATTTCGAAAACACTGTCATCGAACTTAAATACTTGATAATAATAGCCTGTTGTTATTACAAGCTTTTATTTAGTTTCACCTCCGGAGTCTATCTTGCAAGTTAAATTTAACCCACTTCCCGGTTTCCGATTGAGCTGAAATTTTACATGCGTATGTAAATCGGATGACAATGCAATATTATTATGACATGGAGGTGATTTGACGCTGGAGCCGGAAGGTGGCCATGGAAACTCAGTAATAAAACAACGCAAGAGTTTGGGCTCGTTATGCTTATGATAAATATGTTAAGCCACTTTACTATTGTTGTAAGAACTATTGTAACCATATTTTTAAGCAAATAAATCTTTGACTTTGACTTTGACTTTGACTTTGATTCGTCTTGACAAGGACTGTTCGTAGATGATATCCAGACTAATAAAAGCTAGTTTTTTTTTAGATAATGCCTACACTTGTTCTTTTTAGCGTAAGTACTTATGGTCGGACTTTTAATTAGTTGCAGTAAAATTACACTTCCCCTGTCATTTTGCTATCAAATGGGAACATTTTTTTTAACGAAATGACAGTTATGAAGTGTAATTTTAATGCGGCTAATTAAAAGTCCGAGCATAGATTAAAGAATTGAGAATACATTATACATATCTATTTTATTTTTCTTCTTGCCTTGCAGGTGGGCATAGGCCCCGGCTCTGTATGTACCACGCGCATAAAGACGGGTGTCGGCTACCCTCAGCTATCCGCTGTTATAGAGTGCGCAGACGCTGCCCACGGCCTCAAGGGACATATCATATCGGTAAGTATTACATATTCAAATCCTTGTTTGCAATTGATGTTATTTTCACGTAAACAAATATCAACTTTATGTAAGTACTTACTAGTACCACAGATTAATACAGATGGGACACTCCGCAAAATCATTTAAATAAAAAGCGACTTTTGCTACGACACAATAAAGTGCAATTCAGGTCGCACAACGCTTATTATATTCACCTACAAGTTGCCTCTCTTTCTATCGCGTAACTCTCATACATTCTGACTCGTTAGAGTTGTCTTGCGTGAGTGAGTATCGAACTAACGTGCGAGCCGGCCGGTGCTCGGCATCAGCCCACACTGAATTGACCCAGTGAGATGAGCCCGCCGCGTACTTGGAGCTTCATACCTAAGCTGCGGAATGTCCCATCTGTATTAATCCGTGCTAGTACTCGTCTAATTTGTGAAATGCCAAGCATGAACCTAATTTTAATGAGATCCACAGAAATCCACGTGTTTATGAAAACGCTGTAACTGCAAGAATAATACAAAATTCCCTATTTCTTCCAAGGACGGAGGCTGTACCTGCCCCGGTGACGTAGCTAAGGCATTTGGCGCTGGCGCAGACTTCGTAATGGCGGGCGGTATGTTTGCCGGTCACGACCAATGTGGAGGCGACGTGGTCACCACTGCCGATGGCCGTAAGGTTAAGCTATTCTATGGCATGTCCTCGTCTACCGCCATGCAGAAGCATTCTGGTGGCATGGCGGAGTATAGGTCTTCGGAAGGTGAGTTAGCGGTTGCAAACTGTTTGTAATAATATTTTTTTTAAATATTTTATATCTTAACAAATTGTTTTCATCGTGAAATAGGCTCTAAGAATTATTGTTCGTGGAATAATGAAATGAAAAATTATAGGTACTTACTTTACTTAGATTTTCTAAGCAGGGTTGACTCTGGGCACTAGTGCATTCCCTAAGAATTGCACTCCAATTATGTAATACACAATTATAATCCGAAGGATTTTTGACCCATGGCTGAAGCTGAATGTACTCAACGTCCAATTTCTTAATTTCATTAATTTTGACAATTTAATAATAATATTAATTATGTGCCATTGCACATGTTGTTGAATTGTTAAGTTAAATTTTGCTGATTTCACTAATTTGCGTGATTTTAAAGACGTAATTTTACAGTCATAATACTGTATTTCTATAAGTTTTAATGCACAACATAAAAGATCATTTCGTTGTTTTAAAAGATTTTATAATGGCAAATGTTTTTATTTTTTTTGCTTTTTTTTTTCAAGAAATTGATTTATTTTGAATTGAAGTTTATTTCTGGTTTTTTCATTTTATGAACGAGAGTTTTAAGTAGCCGAAATCAAAAGCAATTCTTTGCCAATTTTCTCAAAAATTTTACTAAGTTCAATATTTTTATAATCAATACATTTTTATGAAAGTCGTAAAAACTGATTCATACATTGTATAACTTTCACAAGAATACATTGTAATTTTTCCATACACTTTAGACGTCAAATGATTCGTTAATATGTGATATTCTAAATATCTTAAAGCAAAAATTTACAAGACAGTCGCCGGTTTAGGTCGTTAAATCAAAAGTAAATACCTAATAAAAATAAAAAAGTAACTCATATATTAGATCATAATTGAAATGATCTTCCATGTTGTTCATTAAAACTTATACAAATACTATATTTTAACAGACTGTAAAATCGCGTCTGTATAATCACGTAAGTAAATCAGCGAAATCGGCAAAATTTCGTGTACGGCCTCCATTGGCATTGTAAGTACCTATGTTACGCAAATTAGGCTGCGGGTCTTAGATGTGTCTTTGGATCGGTATTTAGTTCTTTGCCTCCGACTTTCAAAATTAAAGTTATTTTTCACTTTGCAGTGTTTCTTTTGGTCGATTGTTTTTTTTTTTTGTAAAAACAGTTTTTTTAACATCTAAGTAAGACCAGCAGCCTAATTTAACCTAATAACCGTTTGAAGATGACAGAGGCAGAATGATGCTTAACTGTGTTTAGCATTAAACGCATTTAGTGATGTTTGGTGAAAGTGAGCCTTACAATGACAATGCCTTTCATTTTAACCATTCAACAATATTAAAATTATCGGTCACCGAGGGGTTTGAGTTAAAAAAATCTAACATACATGAGCTGCCCAAGAGAGGAGAAGAAATGGAGAAATCTTTTCCCAATATCATTAAATGAAGAATTTAGGAACTAAGGTTTTTTTTTTAATTTCATCAAAATTTCATAGTTATTAGTGTTAGCACTGTCACATTCATAAAATTTTGTATTTACTCACCTTTTCAGGTAAAACGGTAGAAGTAGAATACCGGGGTGACGTAGGTGTCACAGTGAAGGACATTCTAGGTGGCCTACGATCCGCCTGTACCTACGTAGGAGCTGCTCATCTCCGAGAATTGCCCCGAAGAGCCACCTTCATCAGATGCTGCAGACAAGTCAACGAAACCTTCTCTTAAATAGGCTAATTGGAAAACAGATCTGAAATTATGATAGTGAGATCTTACTATGATAGTGGGATCGTAAGATTTGATTGTGATAGTCAGATCTGTGTAGGATAGTGTGATTGTTGTGGGATAGTGGGTCTTACTATGATAGTAGAATCTTAAAAGGATGGTAAAATCTTACTAGGATAGTAGGATATCACTATGATAGTAAGTGCGTTGTAGGGTATGTAGGTACATATAAATATTTTACTACATGTGATATGTTTAGAAGTAATTCCAAAGGACAACGGCAGGATGGTTCATACAAACGGAATACCAAAATAATTTCTAAATCAATCATATTCGGTTAGTACTTAGTGTGTATTTATTCCGATTGGATTACAGAATATCTAGGTTCCCAAATATATATAATATTAAAAAAGAATACTGATTTGAACATGAAATATGAGAAAAATATTTTTTTTTTAGAAATTTGATATTCCTCATTATCTCGTCTTTACAACAACAGTGTCCTTTCAAAATATGTAGTTATTGGGGAACCTAGATATTCTGTAATCCAATCGGAATATATACACACCATCATAAGAATATGCTTGATTTACCTACAAGTTATATTGGTATTTATTTTGTATGAACTACGCATGCTCCGGGCGCCTCATAAGCGGCCGCTCACACAGAGCTACAATATCTTGCGGTAAAAAGTTTGGATCACTCGTCAACATCTCACTGCTCATACGGTTAAAAACATGCAGTATGAAACTGCCACTTGATCCCAACTTCTAACCTCAAAACATCGCACTGATTAGCACCGTGTGAACAATGGCTAAGACAGCTTCAATTTCTCAAACGGAGGCCTATTTTTCTTCGTATTGCTTTTTTCGAGGCCCACTTACAAATTGTCAACATCAGCGTCCTTTGGTTCTAATTGCCTTGGCCTCAGTACTTTTTGAAGCAGTTAACTACAAACATAAAGTTAACTAAGTACCTACTTACTTATAGTTAGATAATCAAATCAACTTATGACATTTCTTCCCTGCTAGCTTACTAAAGATCTGCTTGAATGTGATACTGCATACGTGTAAATCAACAATTTTCTTGTGAAATATGTGAGACAGAGGATTTTTTTTTGAGTAGAAACATTAATTTGATTTCATTAAGTACTAATTATTATTGTTATTCTGCTGAGTGTAAATCACTCAATTTTCAAGTGAAATATGTGAGAGAGGAGTTTTTTTTTAAGATAAATATTCATTTGATTTAATTAAGTACTTATTATTGTTATTTAGCTGAGTGTAGGATATTTTTTCATCTCATGAATGAGCTTAAATAATATTTAAGCTCATTCATGAGATTAAAAAAAACACATATTATGTGAATCATATTCATATCGACTTTTTCCATCACTGATAATCATGCTATATAAAGAATACCTACAGTTTTAAAAATCTTTCTCATTCTCAGTGGCCTCATATTCAGCAAGTATAATTAAAGTTGCTTTTTGGAGGCCTCGGTCCTCGAGACAGCGATCCTCCAATGCCTAAGTAGCGTTGTGCGACTATCATTAGTTCAGCTATCGACGATTGAGTATTAACTTAACTTGATTACTTATGTTATTACTTTCGATAACATTGATTTTGTTGTTAAAAAACTAGTTATTGATTGATACTATCGATTTTGACACTATTTTAAGGTCTGTCGTTAGTTTTACTATAGTCGTGCAACACTTTGCTAATGTCAGTAGGATATCTCTATGGTAGGTACTATCGAGGAAACTTACAACATTCTATACACCGTAAGGACTAGTCTTGCTTGCAGCGCTCGGCCGCTATATTAACGCTTGCTAACAGATGTGATCATTATGTGCACAGGATTTTGTTTTCAAATTGGTCAGATGTAAGTTTCCTCGATAGTACATTTAAACTTAAATTAGACATAGCTCAAAAATCAATTTTGCTGGTGCTAATATTAATCTCTTAGATAGAAGTCACGATCAAAAGATGCAGCTTGCGATTAGAAATAATAGTCCAATTTTAGATAATTATATATTACACAAGGTCAGATAAAATTACGTGGTGAAACTTCACACACAGATAAATAAAGATTTTCAAACCTCATAATTTTCAAGTAACTATGTGTAGGTATACACTTAACCCAGGTTAGCAAGGGCGCTTTTTATCGCGGCGATTTTTTTTTTCGAGCACTGGATTGTCAACGCTCTGCTTAGCGCCGAGAGTTGAAAATCCAACTGTGAGTTTTCTTAACGCGCTGGGATGCAGTGCGCGGAAAAAAAATACTGTGACAAAAATACGCCTACGAACATGGGCTTATTATACCTATAAGTTTACAAAATCTTTTTTTTTTTTAAGTGAAATCTTTAGGCGCGTTGAGCGATTTTTAGAAGTCTCGCTAGCTAATTTTATTTAACTTTGTATCCCATACGAGGAGTTTCGGAGCGAGTACTATGGAATACTGTAGAATATTGTACAAATAACCTGCACAAATAGACAGAAAACATATTTTTATAATTTACTACCGAGACTAATAAGTAAGTACTTACTTTTATTTTAAACATACATAATACCGGCTTGTCACATTGGTACTTGCCTGGATTTGAACCAACAACCTCGTGGATAAGAGGCGAGGTCTTAAAACCATTCGGAATTGGGCAATCACGATCCCAAACTAAACGCGAGATTATTTACCATGCCATTCTAAAAAAAAACTATATATAAAAGGAGTGACTTTTGCTGATTAGAAAAATCTAATGCAATCGATTCCCGCAAAGAAAATCGTATACCTAATAAAATGTGTATTAAATTATATTCATATTTTATTCAAACTTTCGAGGCACAATTATAATGTCCTTTGCACAATTTTAACCTAATTCGCAAATTCTCTAAGCCCCCAATTTAAAAATGGGAAAAGTGCTAGGAAATTGTACATAATATGGCTGAAAAAAAATATTGCAACTTACTTAATACTTAGGTACTTATTTTGTTAATGCAATGAACCGTTTCTAAGTTCTTTAAAGCCTGTCACAGATGACAGACTACTTCTAACGAGATATTTACTTAATTCTAAAGCCAAGTTTAGATTAGCCACAAAACTTGCAGACTTCCGCAAGAAATTCTTGCTTAGAAAACTTGCGGTGATTGTATAGCCAGTCAAACTACGGTTTCTTTTAAGAGCCTGCAAAGGCCATAGTGAGGGCTGTCATGAAAATGATGGCAGAGGGTGTCTAAAAACCATAGAAATATAGGAAATCACACCAGCTTTCATAAATAACGTTTCAGTGACGTTATTCACCCGTAAATGGCTTAGCCGGCGTTCGCACGGACTTAAAAATATTGCGGCGGGATTTTATCGCGCACTGGATTTTCAACTATCGTTGATGAGCCGAGCGTTGAGAATCCAACCTAACAACAACAGAGTGCATTCTAGCGCGTCGAAAAAACACACTGTTGGATTTTCAACTCTCTGCGATTTGAAAATCCAGTGCGCGATACAAAATCTCCGTGATATTTTTACGTCCGTGCAAACATCGACTTAGTGACGCCCACTGCTCTTCTATGAAACCGTAGCTCAAGGGCGACGCAAAGCAAAGTTAGCGTTTCATACAAATATGAACGCTTAGGGAAAGGGAATAAGGTTCATATTCGTGTGTAACGCTAACTTAGTAATGTAAAGTGCGATCTTTGGATCTTGCTTAAGAATTGCTCGCTGAAGTCAACCTCTGCAAGTTTTGTTGCCAATCTAAACTTCGCTTTATGTTTAAAAACACAAAGTTTGGTATCGAATGAAATATTTTGGAGAGTGTTATTCTTTTTTAACGATGATTTAATTTGTTATTTATGTGTTAAGACGATGAACTGCTGTTTGAAACGTTCTACAATATAGTTATTGTACATAGTTTGAAGTTTTATTTTAACTGACCCTACTTATACATGATTATGATTAGAAAGAAGTAAGGAAAAGCGGTAGTTATGATTTTTAGGGTTCCGTACCTCAAAAGGAAAAAACGGAACCCTTATAGGATAACTCGTGTGTCTGTCTGTCCGTCTGTCACAGCCAATCTGCTCTGAATCTAATGGACCGATTAAGTTGAAATTTGCTACACATATGAACTTCTGTGACCCAAATACGGACGGGGAAGGTAAATAAATGAATTTTGAATATGAGGGATACTTTTAGGGGCCAAATAAGAAAATTAAAAAAAAAGTTTTGCAAACTATACCGTGTGACATATCAAATGAAAGGACTTAACCCCCGTTTCCACGAGCGTAATAAAATCGCGGCGGGATTTGAAAACGAGAGTTGAAAATCCAGTGCGCGATAAAATCCCGCCGCGATTTTATTACGCTCGTGGAAACGCCGACTTACTATGAGGGTCTCAATTTTTATAATTTTAAAATAAATTGTTTTAAAGTTATTTAGAGGAAAATTGACTATTCCAGTAGGATATTATTGGGCATTCTAATCCACACCTGCCGTTCCATCGGCTCACTCTGTTCGCCTCGTCACTCTCGGTGGGATTAGAATGCCCACTAATACAGGGTGTCCCGTAAATAATGGATAATCTCTTAAGGGGTCATTGTACTCATCATTATGAACAACTTTTACTATGGGACCAAACCTGAAATCGCGAAAAAAAATCAGCTGACCAGTACATTTATCTACATCAAACTCGTCAAAATGTAGGGAGCAGCTGATTTTTTTTTCGCGATTCCAGGTTTGGTCCCATAGTAAAAGTTGTTCATAATGATGAGTACGATGACCCCTTAAGAGATTATCCATTATTTACGGGACACCCTGTATAAATGAAATCCTAATGTGGTTTAGCGCCTATTCCACCGATCGGAAGGTGAAATATGAAATCCTGCATCATATGGAGGTAAAATAATGGAACGGCGCCTACTCCACTTCGGCCTATTCGTCGCGATGAAACAGAAACATTTGTCAGTGTGGTTTGGGCGCTACTCCACTTTTTGAATCACTTTTGGTTGCGAATGGAACGAAAGTGGTTTAGAAATAGCTAATAACATAAATGATGGATCTACAAACTTTGCGGTTTAAGCCCTATTCCACTTTTAAAATCTTATTTGGTTGCATTAGGTCGATCCCTGCGAATCTACCGTTTACCGTTATGTAACTAGAAGTTAAACTCTTTTAGCTGTTGGTCTGAAAGTTTAATAAAGTGAACTATTTGTTTATAGTGACTAATGAATACCGATGTTTTACCTCGATCAACTACAGCAGATTCTCGGATTGAGCACTAAGCCACTACTTTGGTTGTCAAGTTTTATAACAAGAAGTTTCACACACAGTTTGTTAACTAATCGAACTATTTGAAAATAGTAAGCTAAAATTCAGGACAGATTGCCTCTTGTCTCTTCATAAAGCAAGAATAAGCATACACCTACAGGCATACACACATTCTATTTCTATGACCCCAGATTGGGGTACCAAGGATATCTGAACTTTAGGATACCGTAAACATTAAACTAAAATATGGGACAGTTTGTCTCACGTCTCTCCACGAAAGTAAGAAATAGCGCACATTCTATTTTAGTGACCAGATTGGCTCGAGGACATCCAAATTTTAATTTAAAATTAAATTCAAACAGACGATACAACCTAACCCGTACATACAAATAATGTATTGAGTAGTTCTCTCACATTCTGCTGTCGGAGCATACTGCTGGCTTCGCATACTTATACACTTGCCGTTTCCCGTCTAAACTGCCGTATAGCCAATGTCAAAACGGTGTTGCGCCGTTCAACGGTTCGCCGCTGCACTGTACTCATTCGTGAACCGCCTGACGATAAACGTATCAGGCAGCCGTTGTGTGTGTATACATTATCATTTACAATGTCGAAGTCAGCAACATTGCATCATGCATTAATTTGCTTAGTCGAACTTTATTTTATTGTAAGACGATCGCTGTACATGTTGTAGTCCGTAATTAAAATTCGAGTTTGCGCGAACTTCCTATACCTAATGATTTTCGTCAAACTGGGGGTGTTTCTTAAATAAGAATATTACCAATTCCGCTAGCTTATTATAAATGAGTGATTCTTTCCTTATTTTTTTATATTTTTTTTATTTTTTTATTATATTTTTTTTTTTTTTTTTTTTGTAATTAGCTGGTTATAGTCTAGGAAATCTTTGAAAAGCCCATCCCATTCCCATTGCTGAATTTAGAAACCGACATCCTTTGCATGAAAGGATTTATTAAAGTTTGTTAGTTTTAGTAGTATGACGATTTTACACTCGCTTTGAGTTTAACTGCAACATAAAATTAACTAAGTTTTTAACGCGAGTTTGCTCACGTTGATTGTTCTGCATACAACAAATTTTGTAAGGATTTTACATACTTATGTATATCCTGATTTCTGGCTCTCAAAAATGCCATTTTATTATTTTCATGAGTGTGATGTCATTCAAAATTTTATATCAAGGTTAATTAAACAAACATACATACTTTATAATAATACCTATTGTAACAGCATGGTATCGGCTTCACCTTTGTCGGCGAGGTAAGAAGCTAGTTTTGTATTTCATTTCTCACGAAAATTGCAATTTGACAGAAAGGTTTTCAATCACTACGGATTAATTAGACGTAAGTATCATAAATTACTCATACAACCGTGAATATTGTAGTTAAGGTTTAATTTTGTTATGAGGTAAATATTGCTGAAATGGTATTTTTTATGTATAAAACCAACGAATTTTAATCATAAAATTACATTCGCTCCAGTATCTTCCAGTGATCTACATCATCCTACAACTATAAAATGTGAGTAAGTACTACCTACTAAGTTTAACATAGTTGTCAGCTACGGACCTGGTTCTTGCCTGCCGGCTGGTCTAACTATCATCAAACTAATTTGATAATGTGATTAATCGCTAGTCAGCTACGGACCTGGTTCTTGCCTGCCGGCTGGTCTAACTATCATCAAATTAATTTGATAATGTGATTAATCGCTAGTCAGCTACGGACCTGGTTCTTGCCTGCCGGCTGGTCTAACTATCATCAAATTAATTTGATAATGTGATTAATCGCTAGTCAGCTACGGACCTGGTTCTTACCTGCTGGCTGACGTAACTATCCCCATCATACCATCCATGCCATCTTCTAGTAATCTATATCCCATTAACATTCTCCTCTCCATAATTATTGAGGTTGGTTACAGTTAAAAAATTAATCTTAGTGTGTTCTATTTAAGGTCTGACACGGAATCAGAATACCAATCACAAAGGCCTACTGCTGCAGTAGCCAAGGTGACGAAAAAACAGCCTAAGAAAAATGTGGTGAAGCGCCAAGCACCTGAAAGCGCCGACTACTCATCAGACTCTAAGTCAAGGTAATTTATATTGCTGCTTCTATGTTTAGGTGTTTGTGGTAATTTAAAATGATATACGCACTGGTACATGATGGTTAGTGAATTTAGAACTGTAAATCAATTTCCGATCATATTCAATGCAGGAATGATGACAGTTACATGAAATTATTATATCCCAATATGTATTACGCTATTAATTCCCCATAGAATTCAACAGAGGTGTATAATACTCCTTAATTTCGTTATTTAAGAAATAAATGCAAATTATTATAAATAAAATGTGTAATTGTTTACAGTAAAAGAGGCATCTTGAGCACGGACCTCTTTGGTTTGGAGGACGATCAAAAGACGAAGACCTCAAGCGGGGACTTCGGTTCATCGCTCATCACCCGTGTTGCCAACGGCAAAGTACGGCGAGCGGCAGACCTTACAGGAGAGTTCTACGTGGAAATCAAGGTATTTTCGAAAGACGAAGTTGTCTCTACCCCCATGGAAGAACGATGGAAGAAAGCCCAGGTCGCGTTAAAAGTACAACTAGATCGCAACACTCCCCAGTGGGACGGGCTGCAAAGGTTTATGAGACGAACTCACGAATTATTTGACAATTCTGAGCCTGTCTTTTATAGGGATAGTGTGAATTTAAAATAAGTTGGCTTTAAATTGCTGGGGACACCAAATTAATTGTATTGATTATTGCAGAATCTACTAGTATTGTTAATCTAATCCTAATTAAGCGTACAAAATTAGTTGACGTAATTATAATCTAAAATGCCTTTCTGTACCGTTTGTAACACATCAGTTGAGCGCAGTCACTGGATAGGTCATTTACGTAGTACTAATCATAAAAACAAAAACATTTCGCATTTTTGTGAAGGTGTTGAAATAATACATTCTGCATTTCGTAATCGTATAGCTTCTTATAGAATTACCGATCCGTCTGAGAATTGTTCTCTGGAACCATTTCTTAATAATAATTTGGACAGAATTAAAACTTTAATTGACATGTCTCTTAAAGAACATACTTGTATAAAAGTTAATTTTGAATATTTTGCTTTGTTTTTAATGTTTAAAAATGATTCTCAGGAGATGAAATCATTTGCCACAAAAAACGTAACTCTACATCAGAATTATGAATTTGATTCACTATTGTCTCAAGTCAAAAATACTTTAAAAAAAAAGATAGAAGAATTTCAGGATCGAGACAGTGGATGGACGTTCTTGAGCAGTTCTCATTTGGAAGTCAATGTTAACAAATATCAACCTTTGCGTGGTTCAGGCTTTATCGAATTGCCTTCTGCAATAAAATCTAAAAAAGCATGTGTTAATATCCCCAATAATGATGACTATTGTTTTTTATGGTCTGTTGTAGCTGCTTTATATCCAGCTAAGACTCATTCTGAAAGAGTATCTTCTTACCCTGATTTTCGTAACGTGTTAAATGTAAAGGGCATGTCATTTCCAGTGAATTTCTCAGATATTGCGCGGTTCGAAGTGAATAACCCCGAAATTTGCATTTACATTTATGGTTTAAAAAACAATACTATCATAGGACCGCTTTACAAACCAAAAGCTTTGAACGGAAAGGTGATTCATTTACTTTATTTAGAAAGAAATGATTTGTCACATTACTGTCTCATTAAAGACCTGTCGCGACTTGTTAAGAATCAAATAACAAAACACCACAGTAAACTGTACTTTTGTGACGTTTGTTTAATGTTTTTTTAATTCATGTGATAATCTTAATTCACATAGTTGTGGAGGTGTCGCCACTGAACTACCTCCAAAGGGTTCTTTCATACAGTTTAAAAATTATAATAGAAAGCAATTCGTACCATTTGTTATATACGCAGATTTTGAAACAATGCTAGAACGGTATGAATCTTGTGACCCTGACCCCACTAAGGCGAGTACTGTAACACGACAGCGACATGTGCCTGTAGCTTACGCTTATCATATAACGTGTACGCTAGATGAATGCCACAATCGTTACTTTTCTTATCGCGGTTCGGATTGTGTATCAAATTTTGTAAAGTCTATCTATAAAGATGCACAAAAAATTTACGATATTTTACAAAATAGTGTTCCTATGATTTATTCAAATGATAATGCTCGTGACTTTGAAAACGCGATAACATGTCATATTTGTGAACACTTCTTGTTCGGCGACAGGGTTCGCGATCATTGTCACTTGACTGGTAAATATCGTGGCGCAGCTCATAGTTACTGTAACTTACAATACAAAATACCAACATTTTTGCCAGTATTTTTTCATAATTTGTCCGGTTACGATTGCCACCTTTTCATAAAAGAATTAGGTGAAGCTCCTGGATCTATTAAAGTGATACCTAAAACAAAAGAAAACTATATTTCATTCACTAAGTTTATTCCGATTTCTACTGGGGAAAGCATTCAGGTTCGGTTTGTAGACTCTTTCAAGTTTTTAGGAACTAGCTTAGAAAAGTTGGCTAGTACAATGAAAAACCAAGACTTTAAGCAATTGAAATCTCATTTTCCTAATAAAAAACAATTTAACCTACTCACTCGTAAAGGAGTGTATCCATATGACTATATGTCTCAATGGGAACGTTATGAAGATACGTGTTTACCCTCTAAAAAATATTTTTTCAACTCCTTAACTAATGAGACAATTACCGACGAAGACTATGAGCACGCTCGGTCTGTTTGGTCAGTGTTTAATATTCAAAACATGGGTATGTACACAGATTTATATCTCAAAACAGATGTTCTGTTGCTAACAGATGTATTTGAAAATTTTCGAAAAACTTGTAAACTGCATTACAATCTCGATCCCGCGTTCTATCTTACAGCACCAAGTCTATCTTTTGATGCAATGCTTTTAAAAACAGGAGTTCAATTAGAATTGATTAGTGATGTTGAAATTTTTAGAATGATACAAAAAGGTATTCGAGGAGGAGTTTGTATGTGTTCCAAAAGACATGTCAAAGCCAATCATAAATATTTAGATACTTACGATCCAACTCGTCCAAATTCATTTATCATTTATTTAGATTGTAACAATTTATATGGTTATAGCATGTGTCAATCCCTACCTTATTCCGATTTTAGATTTATGAATAGACAAGAAATTGATTTTTTACAATTGAACTTAGCAGATATCAGTGATACTGCAGAAAACGGATACATTCTTGAAGTTGATTTAATATATCCGGAGAATTTACACATGGAACACAATGACTTTCCCTTTTGTCCAGAAAAATGCTTGCCACCTGGTGGTAAGAATAAAAAGTTAATACCAAATTTGTACGATAAATATCACTATGTTATTCATTACATACATTTAAAAAAATGTTTACAGCACGGTTTAGTATTGAGAAGGATCCATCGCGCTATTACATTTAAGCAAAGTTGTTTTTTAAAGCAATATATTGATATTAACACTCAGTTACGGCAAAAAGCAGAGTCAACGTTTGAACAAGACTTTTTCAAATTATTGAACAATAGTATTTTTGGAAAGACGCTGGAAAATAATGAACATCGAATAGACGTTAAGTTAGTAAACAAGTGGTGTGACTCGACCAATAAAACAAAAAAGACTACTTGTGCTGAAAAATTGATAGCCAGCCCATATTTTCATAGCGCCTCTGTATTTTCTGATGATCTAGTGGCAATCCAAATGAAACCTGTGCGTATTATACTTAATAAACCAATATACATAGGGTTTGCAGTATTAGAATTATCTAAGACTCACATGTATGACTTTCACTACTCTATCATAAAACCTTTTTATGGTAACCGAATTGAATTGTGCTATACTGACACAGATAGTCTAGTATATGATGTACAGAGCAATGACGTTTATAAAGACTTCAAGCTCCATTTTCTAAAATATTTTGATACCAGTAATTATGACTGTAACAATGACTATAACTTACCAATTATTAATAAGAAGGTTCCAGGACTGTTTAAGGATGAAATGGGTGGTAACATTATCAAAGAATTCGTAGGACTGCGCTCAAAGCTTTATTGTATTAAAACGTTAAACAAAACTATTAAAAAGGCAAAAGGTACAAAAAATGTATAACCAAAAATTTTAATATGTTAGATTATAAAAATGTTTTGTACAATAATTGCAATGTTATTCGCAAAAAAAATGTATTGTTTAGGTCAATAAAACATGAAATATTCACTCAGGACGTAAATAAAATTGCACTTTCAAGCAATGATGACAAACGGTTGCTATCATTTGATAAAGTATCTACTTTAGCTTGGGGTAATGCAAATATATTTATGTAATGCATTACCATAATTTTAAGTGTATATTCTATTTGAAATATGATTAGACATAAATTAATTTAAACTTTTTACAGTCTGTTCAACCGATTTTGACTTCTATTCAGTAGGCATAAGGATGGTATTAAAAGCAAAAAACGTGGTTACCGTTCACTGCAGCTGTAATTTTTCACGCAACCAACGCAATACAAGTCAAAATCGCTTGAACGAACTGTAAAAAATGTATGTACCTACTAAACATGTACTTAAATAAATATAATATTTTAGTTCATAAATCTGTTTCATTTCCACTCCCGCTGACAAAGCGCATTGCGATGACTGGTTTGTGTAATACAATACCGTTCGCACACTTGTCGCTTCATGTTGCCCATCAGGTTGAACGTGATAAAACATGAAATTGATTACAGTGCAATGTTAGGAGTTTGCATTTCTTATTAATATAACTACTTGATCATACATCACAAGGCAGTTAGCCGGAGCAGTCATATCACGTTGAATAAAAACGAAACGAATTGTAAGTATTGTACAAGTACCCATGTATTTATAACATTATTGCATCATGTTGATTATGTAATTATAATTAATTATTATTTCATTTGTTTCAGATCATTGATAATGTGTGATTCTCCAGATATTATCGACTTCTCACAATACGCTCAAGGTTTTCCGACTCCGAGTTTAAGCTGGCATATCCCAGATTTGCCAGAACAACAAACACCTGCTAATATGGAACCTAGAAGACGAGACTACGGACCCGCCAACAAGAGACCTAGAGCCAGAAGGGAGTGTCTAAAACAGAAGTCATCTCTGCCTACATGTGAATCATACGTTATAAACAATGAGAAGAAAAAAGGTTTACGACTGATCCAGGTACAAGTGTTGGATATCAGTGAACAGCAAGAACCTGCAAGTGACAATCAGGGTGTGGTAATGTTAAGTGCGCAGTATGTAGTGACTGAATTGGTGGACCATGTAATGGAGGAAACGCAATCGTTAATTAACAAAATATCGAGAAAACTTTGTGGGGACAGTTGTTATTATTAACATGTGTCATTATTTTGTAAGTACCTACTTCATAAGATAATGTGTAAGATTTGTAGTAATATTATTAGTTATGTAACATTTATTTGCTTTCTTATTCTTTAGTGTTTATACATATTAGGTTTTTATGTTGAGTAAGTTTTGAATGTATAAATTATTAAAATATCAAATATGTAAGTTTTACTGTAGTTAACTTAGCAGGTAGGTAAGTAGGTAAGTTAAAAAAAATAATAATAATAATTGCTTTGTATAATCTAGTTGGTACAGCAAAAGTTTTGACATTTATTTGCTTTCTTATTCTTTAGTGTTTATTCATCTTAGGTTTTAAATGTATAAATTATTAAAATATCAAATATTTAAGTTTTATCGTAATTAACTTTTGTATGTAGATACTATTAATTTCTTTTATACAATCGGAATAATGTTCATACATCACAAGTTTGTAAGTTAAGAATGTAGGTAGGTATACACAAAGCGAACATTAAATAAACTATGTAGTGGCAGTTGTTATTATTAATGGGTAGGTAGTTATAATTAGTTTCTAATAATTGTAAATAATATGAAAAAGTAAATAAAATTATATTCTTTTATAATTTAAATTATGTTTTATTTTGTATTAGGTACTTATTTATACTCGAACTCTAAAGTAGCTCTAGTCTAATGATATATAATATAGTGTTTATTTGCTAACAGTTTTTTTATTACAATAAATCGTTTTAAATCATGATGTAGGTATTTCAAATTTTGTAAGTAATATCATTTTGCTGCAGCTAATTTAAAGTTTGATGATTAAGTTACCCTGAAAACATTTAAATAAAACAACCATAAGTAAATTAATTAATCATTTTTATTAACTGCATAGGTATGACAAAATAAATTAAAATAGATTAAATACAGACATATTATTATCAACATACCATTTTCTAATACACACCGCATTATTTAATGCACAATTCATTTTATGGTTCACACAGTTAAAATCACTTTTATTTCTACAGAACTTTTTCTTTAATGTTGCAAAATTAGGACATCCCTTCTCACCTATGTCGATCACTTCACAGTTTGCACACATGTCTTTAATCCACTTTATTTTTTCCAAACCCTTTGTAATAATTTTTTTATTTTTTAAATACGGTACGATGACGTGTTGGAACTCTCTGTAGTCTATATAGCCCTCACTCCAGAAAATTCCACGATTTCTTTCCAACCATCGCACTTGCTTCTTTTCTTCTTGAGTTAAATAATAAAACGAATGCGGTGGTTTAACCAAGAACGTCTGTGTGTGCTCATTACTTACTATGGCCACTTCCTTGACGATAAAATTATTGTCTAAATCTTTGAATCCTTGGAGTTCGACAATGATGAGGTCCGCGTTCATGATATCTTCTTCACAATGTTACTTAATGGTTTGTATTCAACAATGCAATCGTTCAGAATGAGACAGTATGCTGAAGTTTGATCTGGTATCTCTGAATCACTCTCAATTTCTACCCTCACATCCACAACAGGTCCAGTCTTTAGATTATCAGCTTGTCTAGAGCAATCGACTACAAACAGCGGTGCTAAATCCCTAAATTGTTTCTCGCTTAGTATGGGCTCCGAGCGACGTCCGTAATACGACTGTTGAAATCTGGTGTATTGCTCGTATAATAAAGCGATTCTGTTATTAGCAAAACTCACATTTAAGTTTTCATAAGGAAAATAGGTTGAATTGAGATACACTCTAACGTCTCGAATATAACAGTGATCGAATTGAGACATGTCAGAACTTGCATTGTTTTTTCTATTTGTCTGTAGACCAATAATAATGTATCTTGGTTTTTCTATTTGAGATGAAGTTTTGATAGACCAGGTATGTTTTGTAGTTTTAGGCAAGGCTGGATATTCGTACAGATCCCAATTTCTGTATATCATTTGAAGTGGGCGATCTTTCTCTAATACTTTTAACAAACCAATTTTTTCTTTGTCTGATACTTTAACATGCGGTACGCGCCATATGATTTTGTTGATCTGAACATCATCCACTACTTCGCCAGTATTAAGTTTTACAGCGTTCAAATTAGTGTTACTTCGTAATAATATCAGTTCATGTCTACTATTTATCACAACTTTTTTAAAATCTTCTGCAAAACCGAGGAGGTTACGAAGTGGTATAGAGACAGAAAATCTTCCTCCATGGATATTTTTTATGCCATCAATATTCCAACCCCAGGCATTAGACATTTTTGATTCACTTTCGGTCATTGAAATTAGTGATTTCATGGTTGTTGTTATACCTGCATTTTTTATTTTATCAATCTCCACTCCATTTAGCTCATACCTAATGTCTTGGAACAAGTAGAGTAGAGCATTGTTCGTGAAATTGACACTAGTAGCTGGGTCCTTCGAATCTTTTTTGGTAACGATAACAGTTCCTTCCAGATATAGGGTGCTAGCTGATGGTAATATGTACAAGTCCTGTTGATTGATAGGTATGCGGATTTCATCGTTCCTGTTGAAACTCGTTATATAGGGCTTGTAGGAATGAAATTCGATTCCTTCTATAGTATTATCGTAATTCGGAGCGGATAAAACGTCTAAGATATTCATTTTAACAATCCGATCGCTCTAAGGAATGCTTTATTGTCTTTAGTTAATTTTATTTTCTTCTTAGAGGCAGGTCTTATTTGATAAGTAGCTCGAACAGAACTGATATTCTTTACTTGTTGAGACACATTTTTATTGAAATCAATCATTTTTTTCTTCTGAGATGCAGATATACCTGCACTTCTTCACCACGTAAATTAATTAATCTGTTGTTTATATCTATCAGCCTGATGTGTATGCAGCTTATGTTTTTTTGATTGATTGGAAAGTATATTGCGTTCTTAGGAATTTCTATGATCCTGTATCCAGGTGGTACATTAAGTGCAAATTCGTGAATAATATGACTTGGTTCACCGTTTACATATGAACCGCTTACAATATCACATTCAATCCTGACTACGGTCGTAGGTAGAATGTTGACTGGAGACTGTGACACATGCCATTTATTTGCTTTCAAGATTTGTTTGTTAAATCCTAATAGTCTTCTAAAAGAGTCTTCTTTGATAAAATTAATGTCTTTTGTACAGAATATTGTAGTTTTTAAAGTATTATTATTGCACCGTAGTTTGATCGCTGCATCTTTTATTTCGGATTTTAAATAATCGCTGATATCTTGCAATTCATAAGTGCCTTCCGGTATTTCAATAACTTCATTAAAACCATAATAGAACTTATTATTACTTTTATCAATGTTTGGAATAGAATTAAAAGTTGAAAAGTGTAATAAAGCACACTCATACTCTCCATCTAGTTGCAACGTATTAGGATAGTATGTAGTTAACACTGACGAGTCTCCAGTTATAGACAAAGTGAGCGACATCTTGCAAATGATTGAAATTAAAGAAAATCATATATTTTATAATACATTTTTATTCCAAAAAGTTGACAAATAATTTAAACATAAATGACCACAATTGATTGCGTTAAATTTTTGATATCTTGTGTAGTTATAAAACACATTACAATTTTTGAAATATTGCATCAATTCCATTGGAGGTTTTAAATTTCCATAGCTATCAAAGTATTCACAGTGATTGTAAACTTTAGCATAAGCTACCCAATGCGTTCCTTCGTTCTTAGAATCGTCTAAGTTAACGATACCACATTCAATACATTTCGCCTTCCGAGGTAGTTGATCCTTCATGTAGACCCCACGAAAATATGGGATGTCTCTTGAATACTTTCGGATGTCTATATTAGTTAGAGGGCGATTGGGTAGCAAATTATTCAGTTTTTTGAAGATGTTATAAACAATCCTTTACCACTTTTATATGGCTTAATGTATAAACCCTTGCCCAACACTAAAGCCTCCATAGCTTTATTATGTCGTTCTGTTTCTTGCAAATTTTGTTTGCTTGCTTTGTAATCATTGACGGTTTTTGCAATGCCAGCTGCACCACCAGCTAAAGTTCCTAAAGCCGATAAACCAGCGAAAATTGGAATTAAAGGTAGAATTCCTCCAGTCTTTGGTAGGGGTATTACTCGGGGTACTCGGATTCGATGATGAGTGTTTGAAAATAACTTTTTTGCGGTTAAATAAGCTGCTTTTATTAAAGTCTTATTATCTTTGCGTTTGAGTTTCTTAATTTTTGATTTTATTTTTGAAACTAAGGTTTTAAATGTTTTGATGCCTAATCCAGACTTTAGTTTCGCTTTCATAACTTTGTTCACTAACCAAGAGCTTAGTTTTTCACCTTTCCCGGCATCTTTTGATTTAAGTCTTTGTTTAGCCATGTTAAGTAGTTGTAAATCGGCTTTGTGACGATTTGCTAAGTCTGTATGGTTTGTATACGCAATGTCGTGTTGCTTGCAAGCTTCGTCTAGCTTATTTACACCTGGGTCACCTCGCGCTAAGCGTTTGTGAAGTTTGGTTCCTGGTCCGCAATAATTGTATCCTGGCAAATGAACTTCGAATGGTAGATTATTAATTATGCTGTTAACTAGTCCACCTCCTTGCATAATTCAAATTATAATGATAGCATTTCAAATAAAAAATGGTTATATAATATCTTAGTCCATTATTGCAGTTTTTTCAATCCAACTGTTTTCTGCACTGTTTAGACCTAACCATTTGACATACAATTTATTTCCTTTCTTTTTCAAAACCTTTTCTATCAAATAAACATCAGGATAGTTAGATCTTTGCAGTTCTTGTTCGTAAAAAGCTCCTAATACGATTTGTTTTCGTTGATCTTCTATGTGATATGTTACTGGTATAGTTTTATTTACTTTTTTTATAATAAATAATTCAGTTGACCAATTAGGAGTGTAACCTTTCTCAAAACTATGTTTGTATTTACTTATACGAACACAATCACCAACTTTGAATTTAGGCTTCCACTGTACTAAATCATGTTTTTTTATTTTTTTTATATTTTCTTTGATTACTTGTTCATTACATTTATTCACATCAACCGGTTTAAATTGAATAGTACGATGTTTTGTGTTGTTATATCTCTTCAATGTATCTTTCAATGGTAGACCTAACCACTTATAGTTTCCAATGAGACTAAAATGTTTATATAATTTATTTTTTACCGTTCTAATAAGTCTCTCTACAATTGATGCTTTTTTAGTAGAAAACGTCGAGTAATGGTTAATGTTGTGCTTTTTCATAAGTGTTTGAAAAGTGATGTTATAAAATTCTGTCCCCATATCAGTTTGTAAGTTAACAGGATTATTACGACTACTAAGCAGTATATGTTTGAATGCACGAGTAACATCAAATTTATTTTTCGATTTTAACGGTTCAGCCCAGGCATATTTTGAGAAGCAGTCAATCACAACTAAGATGAAACTGTAACCTTTGTTATACTTTTTCAGGTTTTGCATATCCATCAAATCTGCTTGCCATAAGTCGTGGATTCCTTTCAGAATAACAGAACGTCGAAAGAAATTTCTTCGTGCAGCTTTGTGTATTTCATTTACAATTTGCTGTTTTACCATTACGGGGTTTTTTGAGGTAATTTATGTAACTCTGCTTTAGTATAAAACTTATCTTGCAAATGAGTTAAAACCTCAGGTATCTTATCTTTTAAAGTAGCTTGAACTGTCGCCTTTGCATCTTTTATGATTTGAGAACGCAATGCACCAATCAGATTATTACGTTCTTTAATCGTATTAGCATTCAATCGATCTACATAATCCTTGCTCACAGCCAGATTATTAAATTCTTTTAACGTGTTAGCATTCAATAGATCTACATAATCCTTGTTCACAACCTGATTATTTAATTCTTTAAACGTGTTAGCAATCAATCGATCTACATAATCCTTGTTCACAGCATCGTCTGCTTCTACTGGAGATCTAATTCCTCTCAGTCTTGATGTTTTTAAATCAAAATCTCCATTTTCTGATTTTAACAATGCATTCTCATTAAACTCAAATATCTCTGATAAACGCAGTCTTTTGTGAATGTAGTGTCCGAATTTGTCTACGTTCATGTTTAAGGTGTATTGTATCGAGAGGCTGATAGTACAATAAACACATTTTTTATTTTTTATTTATTTATAACTTTACTTTCACGCAATTCTTCAATGATAGATATAATTTCATTATCTAATCCTGTGTTGCCAGCATCTCTAGATGCAATTAATAATTTCAACCTTTCCACTAATTCATTAGGATCATCCCAGTACACTAAATCAACGTTTTTTCTCCACTTTTTTAGTAACGGTAGACCCTTTCCCTGAACTGCATTCTTCAATTGAAAAAGAGGTTTAATAACTTGCAAATATTTTTGACCTTTATTACTTTTTATTGGCTTACTTGGCTCATAGTCTCGACGATGTGCATTTGTATCAATTAGCATCGACTTATAATTTTGCATATCACTATCTGTAACCAAACTTAAGTCTACATCTTTCTTAAGCAATAACTGTTTAAACCAGGAGTATTTCGGTATTTACATCCAGCCACGGTGATGTATTGATCGTTGATCGTTATGAAAGCAGAACCTAACATCAGTTTCCCGCGCTCTGCTCTAACCCCAAATGGAATATCTACCAACGCTTCTGAAGATAATGACCAGGATGACGTATCACAATCTTGATTCCTGTCAACTACTGATTCATAAGAAGAGGCACTGCTGATATCGGATTCATATTTGTCTTCATCACCATTATTATCGTTACTTTCTGCGCTACCGGTTCCTTCTTTCTGCACAGATTCATTAATAAACGGAACATCAGCAAAATCATCACTAGCACGCAGTAGAGGAGTTTGCTTACTAGCATTAGCAATTAGATTTAGAGGTTCTGTTACAGGTTTAAAAACAGACTCCAGTGCTTGTTTATTGTTAATCTCAGCATCTCTCATTTTTCGTACTTTTATCTTTACAGCTTTTGCCGCATCAACAATTTGTCGTTTCAAGGATTTTTCCATATTGGTAAAATAGGTTGTAATGATTGTGGTTGTGTGTTATTGATGTAGTGTCGTAAGTTGAATAATAATGTCAAGCAGGTAACAGCCTTTTATATGTATTCGTGTTCTTAGTCAAAGACTACAAACGTGTCAAATTTACTTCTGTAACATCCTTTGTTTTTGGAACAATCTTTATTAATTACAACATAATTGAAAGGTATACTCCATATTTTAGAACACATTTCACGAAATTCAATCCATGTCATGTCAGTGTTGACGTGTTCTTCATAAACATGTCTCATATTTCTTTCATCTTGCTTAAACAGTACGATTAGATTTGCGTTGTCTCTTATTAACTGCTTAGGGATTTTACTATACGTCTGATTTAGATAAAAACAATCGATGAACTTGTGTCTCCCCATAGCAAAATAATCACGCATACTACTTTGATTTTCACAAGCAACATCATCAAATACAATTACTGAATTCGGTTTTGCGGTCTGAACACTCAGTACTTGCTCATTTTCATGATATTTCTGAAATGAAATGCCTGGTACTCGTTGCAAGACTTTTTCTAAAAAAACGTACTTGGGTTGTTGCAAGGTTTTCGAATAAACATAAACATTTTGAAATCTTAAGCCATTCTCGTGTATAAGAAGACCAATTAATAAATTAGTTTTTCCACAATTTGACGGTCCACAAATGATGCATCGTACCGATTTAGGTAATAATTCTCCATGACGTAAACCAGTCTCCTGAGAATGAACACAAAGCTTATTTACGTGTAACGATTGTGGTTGTTTTACAAATTTCATGACGACTGCTTGAACGGTTATATTAATAATGAGTTAATTATTGTATTACGTTGACATTTATAACTCATTGTCGCTAACTCGAGCAAATGTACGAACAACCTTACCATGGTTGTCCTTCAATATAAGATAGTGAGTGTTTTCTAAATTAGATTTAACGGAATCTTGTATCTGTCGGTGGAACAAATCTTCTGTTTGGGCTGTATAGCTGTTCTGGTGTTTTGAAGAACCGTTATCTGTATTTTTCTGACCAATTTGCAAATCTTGAATAAATATAACCTCGCCACTAGAATTCTTGATAATAAGTTTATTACAAATATCTTCTAAATCAGATTTCACTGAATCATGCATTGTAGTTAACTTAGTTATGACAGGTGTATTTGGTTTCGTGATAATTCAACCTTCTCACTACAGTAGTAAAGATCGAATGTAGCGTTAAATTACTGCGATCAATTATTTATAAGTTATTCATCTTCCCTGCTAATAATAATGAGTCAATTAATGTATTACATGCAAACCACACTGAAAAATATTTCTGTTTCATCGCGAGGAATAGGCGCCGAAATGGAGTAGGCGCCGTTCCAGTATTATACTTCCTTACGATGTAGGAATTCATATTTCACCTTCCGATCGGTGGAATAGGCGCTAAACCAGTATTTTACTGTACTATGTAAGATTTCATTTATACAAGATTCAAAATGCGGAGTAGCGCCCAAACCACACTGAAAAATATTTCTGTTTCATCGTGTGGAATACGCGCCGAACCAGTATTTTACTGCATTATGTAGGATTTCATGCTCAGTCCCTTTCATTTATATTATTGGAGCACGCAACTCCACGAGCGAAGCGAATGTGGATTAGCGTGCCCAATAATATCCTACTTATTCCCCCTTTTCCTCCGAAACTACTGAGCCTAAAATTTTGAAAAAAAAAAAATACAGAAAATAGTTCTTCCTGTAGATAACAGGAAAACATATAAAAAGTTTGTGTTAAAATAACATGGTAAATCTGTCAATATTGTGAGTACGAACTTACTGCGCGATAAAATCCCGCCGCGATTTTATTACGCTCGTGGAAACGCCGACTTACTATGAGGGTCTCAATTTTTATAATTTTAAAATAAATTGTTTTAAAGTTATTTAGACGAAAATTGACTATTCCCCCTTTTCCTCCGAAACTACTGAGCCTAAAATTTTGAAAAAAAAAAATACAGAAAATAGTTCTTCCTGTAGATTACAGGAAAACATATAAAAAGTCTGTGTTAAAATAACATGGTAAATCTGTCAATATTGTGAGTACGAACTTACTGTTGGGATTTATGGGAGAACATTAAGACAAAACTCAGGAAACATGTATGTACCCTATAACGTCACCAACACCCCAGAGGAAAATGTATGATAATTTACTTTACTTAGATGTAAGCACTTTGTATCTCATTTTAAGTGAACTGTTATTTAAGTTCTTATGAGAATAAAATTCTTTAAACCTAACATGTTTTTAAACTACAATTTTAAGTTTGTTCTTGGGATAAATTCATCACAACTACGGAACCCTTCATTGTGCGTGGTCCGACAAGCACTTGACCCAGTTTTGGTTCCTCCCAGCAGTTGCTAATAAATAAAAAAACGAGAGAGCCTTGCAAAACTTTCTAGTTCCATACCATATTACTTAAGCAACATTTAAAGGTACGGCAACATTTCTTTAAAAAATATTTTCATTACACACTGCAGTCCCTTTTCACGAAATCACTCCCACATTTTGAAGAAAAGCTAGGGAAAGATGTTAGATACACAGCAAAACTCGTTACGAAAAATAATAACTGACTTAAAAAGGGACTAAGTATGTACCTACAAAATAATTTTAGTTTCTGAAATCGGTGTTAATTTGATACCTAATATACAAAAAATAAATAAAACCAGAGCAAAAGCATCAAAGGTGTCTTCTTTGTCTCTAAAAATGCAATAATATACAGGGTGGAATGGACATCGACGCGCAAACGGTTACCACCACGTATGTCCCTTCCACCCTGTATACAGCGTGTAACGTTGAATGCGCAAAGCCTCTTAAGGGGTCATTGTAGGTACTCATTATTATGAACAACTTTTACTACGGGACCAACCCTGAAATCGCGAAAAAAAAATCAGCTGTTCAGTACATTTTGACGAATTATGCGAACAGAAATGTACTGAACAGCTGATTTTTTTTCGCGATTTCAGTTTTGGTCCCCTAGTAAAAGTTGTTCATAATGATGAGTACAATGACCCCCTAAGAGGTTTTGCGCATTTAACGTTACACGTTATATAAATATTGAGTATTGAAAAAGTATCACTTAAATCGGCCCAGGAATTACTGAGAAATCGGTCTAAATATATGAAACAAAATCGTAGAATACATACTTATTTTCCTTTTTATGAGGTTAAAAAAAAAACATTGTGTACAAATACAAAATATTTACTCAACATTGCTTTGTCGTACAAACCGCGTTGCCAGTATTCAAACAATAACAAATATTGCAACCGACCATATACGTCTGACCTTTTGGACAAAAGGTACCTCTCTGTACGAACGGGATGAATTCCATTATTAGGGAGTTATCTACTACATCTGGTTTCTGTTTTAACTCCACTCCCAAAGCTGTCCTAAAATGCGTCAAAATGTTGTCATTATTTTTATCTTTTCTCTTAGAACATATCTTTGAAGTACACGCCACAGTCTTTCCATCAGACAAGCATCTACATTTATTGCAGTCTTGCTGGTAAACATGCAAAGGTTCGCAGTACCCGTGCATTGAAGAAAGTTTTCGAGGCAGTATGTTTTTATCTTCTATACAAGTGTCGTCTACAGTGCAGTACTCCCGCTTTATACCTTTATCCACTACACAGTGGCAGATCAAACAGTTGACTTGATACGTTGTCCCTTCAACACAGGTTGTATCATGCTTTTGGTTTTTAGATATCTTACAGGTTTTCAGCGTACACCCGAAGTACTTTACCCCCTGTGACATGAAACAATGACACGTATTGCAATCTTTTTTATACTTAGAATTTGGCACACAGTTCTGATCATCTTCGCCCGGTTCCACATAGTCAAATTGAAGCTTTGGCAAAGAGATTTCCGCGTGATTCTTCAAGCAATTTTTCGCTGTACAATATATTATACCGTTTCTATCACAGTGGCAGAAATTGCAATCTTTTTTAAATACGACACCAGGTTCTTTTAGATGGCAAGCCGTTTTATGCCCGGTTAATATGTGGTGATCATCTTGGGCAGTGCAGTTGTCACATAGGAGACGGTTGTGTCGGATACACATGCATGTTTGACAGCCTAATTTGTATGTCTTGTTAGGAATGCACGTGGCATATACTTCTTCGGCTATATCCTTTGTGCGTTTTGGTGCTACATTTTCGCCTTTACATTTTGTTTTAGTGCATAGTTTTGGGTCTATCTGTCCGGAAGCAGGACAGGCGCAAACATTGCAATCGAAGAGGTAGAGTTTTGTTGGGCTGCAGGTCTTCTTTACCGGTTCTTTGTGGTCTGTGGTTTCTACTTGGTGGAGTATCTGGAAGGTGTCGCGACAGAAGGGGTTGGGCCACCTCCCGTTTTCGTTGCACACACAGAGAAGGTCGAGCTTTTGGTAGTGAACTCCTGGCTCGCAATGACCGTCATCTGAACGCCACACGCCGTGGCCCTCCATACCTACGTCCACCTCTCTTATTGCATCTGGAAAAATGTTGTTGTTGAAGTAAATGGAGTCAAAAAATCTAATGTATGGTCGAATGGAAAGCCATGTAAAGTTAAGTACTACCTTTTTCTTCTCGCAGTGAGAAGTACTTGATAGAGTCGAGAACCACGTACTCTTATAAAAATATATCAGGTAATGTCCAACGAAACGAATATTTGAGAGGACTTGGTTTCGTGAAAAGGTTTGCCTCGTCTTCTCAAGTAAGGGAGCGAGTGAGAGTGACATGAAGTAACTATACAGGGGTATCAGAAACGTATGGTACAGACCATCAAACTGAACAACTTCCTCCATGTGACCAACATCATATTTGAGAAAAAAATATCCCGTACAAAACTTCAATACCTACTCGACCCAAATGTATGGGACGGCTGATATTTTTTCTCGATTACGATGTTGTTCCCATGGAGAAAGTTGTTCAGTTTGATGGTCTGTACCACACCCTTAAGTTCGACCACACATTTCTGATACACCCTGTTTAATAGTGGTTAGTAAAGCTGAGCGTCCACTGGTCCGCGCCGGCCGCACCGCCCGCACGGCACGCAACGGATTGAACGGATTTGCCGATGGCATGCGTCCACTGTCCACCTGGTCCGCCCCGGCCGGCCGGAACGGATTTGCCGGTGTCATGCGTCCACCATTTTTATTTATTCTGAGTGTTTTTGTTGTTGTCAGTAGACGTCGCGCGTTGTCATGGAGATTGACGAAGATTATCAGTGTTGCTTGTTCGCAAAAGATGACTGCAGTTGCCAGGGGGGTGAAACCATCATACATCTGACAGTAAATATTAAATGTATGGAAGGTGGCGACATCCATAGTTCACGTTTTGAAAACTTTTAATAAAAAGTATACTATTGCTTGATAGATGGAGCTTTTAATAATAATAACTTGCAATAACAAGATGACAGATTGGCACTTGACACAATTCAAATTTCAAAGTTTTTTGAAGTTTCCGTGCTGTCGTTCGTTCGTTACTGCTTATAACTATTTTCGGATTTCTCGAGAGATTTGCATTGATTGTTGGATTTTGTGAGACCTGGCTTTACTGTTAACTCTGTTTTCGACCCTGATACTTTGTTCACCGATTGACCCATAGGCTGCTTCCGTCCCTGGACTTCGTGATACTTTCCTAATGATTGACCCCGCTTTCTCAACCTGCGGTTGTGTACTCGATTTGGATAGTGTTGGTTACATGCAGACTAAAAACATGCAGAAAAACGCTATTTTGGATGTGAAAAAAAAAAAGAAAATATTGAAAAATAGTGGTTAAATCAATTTGTGACTTCTAACCTGCACGTTGCATAAAAATAATAAGCTAGATTTTATTGTTAATCGGGTTATTACAAGAATCATTCATAGTTGGTGCACAGGTGTGAACAGAATTTTATCTGGAAAATTAGCAATTTTGATCGGGGGATAACGTAAATATATATAATATATAATAATATAATATAATATAATATAAAAGTAAAAGTCAAAGCAGAACGCTATTTTAATGTATGTACACATAAACGTAGTGTTTACAAAAATAAAAAGAAGTAAATATTATTAAGGGAATTGTTCTTTTATTTAAAATAAATTCCTACCTAAATACAAATAAATACATGGCACCTACCTAATACCTATATCCATTTGCAATTAAGTATACTGCCATCTAGCGGATAATAGAATTAATTGTCTAGTTGGTATCAGTGCCATCTATTTTTCACGTAATTTACATACCAGACCGGTATTTACTATTCCAGATATTAGTGTATAGTCTATGGCAGTTGCCTCTGCCGTTGACGCGTGCCGCTCATGTCTATGAGCACGAGTCTAAACATTATTATTTTTTTTTAATTTTGATAATAAAGCACAACAGAAATGCAGTCAGAAACCAGAAACTCAATTTTGTTTTTAATTTGTTTATACAACATTAGTTTTTGTTTATACTAAACCCGAAAAGGGGTCACTGTACTCATCATTGAAAAAAAAAAATCTGCTGTTCAGTACATTTATCTACATCAAACTCGTCAAAATGTACTGAACAGCTGACTTTGACGAGTTTGATGTAGATAAATGTACTGAACAGCAGATTTTTGTTTCACGATTTCAAGGTTGGTCCCGTAGAAAAAATTGTTCAAAATTATGAGTAGAATGACCCCTTTTCGGGTTTAGTATAAACAAAAACTAATGTTGTATAGACTAGTCTTTATGCATATAAGGACTAGTCTAGATAAAAAAACATTGTAAATGTTATGCTTCGTCAATCCCTAGAATCAGTAGGATGACACTGACAGATACGATGAGTTCAAAAATGCGTTCCGTGCCGGTGACGTCACCGGCATTCCTTATGACGTCACCGGCACGCATCGCCTTTTTTGCTCATATATGCCGGCGTTCGGTGCGGCCGGTAGCGATAGTGGACGCAGTGCTATATAAATTCATACAGAGCAAACCAAAATCCGTTGCGTGCCGTGCGTGCGGTGCGGCCGGCGCGGACCAATGGACGCTCACCTTAATAGTCACTTACACCTATACCAAGACATGGTGATTCAGTGCTTGCTTTAGCTTGCTTGCTTACTCGTGAAAATGAATAAATCCATCCATGAATCAATCCTATATATATATATATTTACTAAACCCGATATCATACGATTCACTCGAGCACGCGAGTGAAGGTTCACGTAATTGTTTCATTTCACGTTCACACGACACTGAAAAAGTATACTCGAGTGCCGAAATCGAAATCGTTGGATCGGTCAACTAATGAATTAATTTTTCACGATTCATTTTGTGTTCAGTCAGACGTTTCACTTCGAGTGAAAGATGCTGAATGAAAGGCAAAAATGAACAAAGAGTCTGATATGGCTTAAGCGACAAACCGTCTAGTTTGGGCACTAATACTAAGTACTAAGCTTGTGTAAACTTGGCATAATTCATTAGATAGTACCATTAAAGTGGCCGAACATGTCAACTTCATTGCAAGCTCGCGCATTGCAAGTATATGCACTTTTCGCGTTGCAGTGGCACCAATTGCAGTCGTTCAACGCAATCATGTTACTGGTGCAACGTTCGCTCCAAACTTTCTCGGCGAGCTCTGAAACACATTAAAATGTTAAGATGGGCTTGTGTCACAGAAGTGAGGGTCCTTCTGGCCTTTACAGTACTTTACACACAGATACTTACGTTGTTCATGTCGGTACATAACAACTAACTGCACATTAAAAAAGAATAACAACAACGTTCTGAAAGTCATCTTGAATTTTAATAATCATTGAATTTTCAACACACTCATTGCATATAGAAATTATTCCTACAATCATGAATGCTGGGTTCCATAATTGGTTTCTATTTTATTAACCACGATAGTATGCTTCATGTCAATCATGTAAGTATTTTTAATTGATTTTTGGGACTAATTTATTGAATCGTCGCCTCCGACTTTTTAAAATAACAATTATTTATAGTACCTACAGCTGTTTGGTGCTCAAAAAGGGAGTTATTTGGAAAGTTTTCCGGGAGTTTTGAAAATTGGTGATTTTATTGAGTTCGACGTGCTCTCTTCAGAAAAAATGGCGCATATTAGCAGTTTTTTGCCAATATATGGGATATTGGCAAAAAACTGCTAATATGCGCCATTTTTTCTAAAAGAAAATTAAACTAGAAAAAATTTCCTTCAATTTATATGATCACCATTTTGTTTTGTAAAATCAAGTTTTGGTTTACGAGCACCGCAAACTATTATTCATCTATACAAACAACTGTTTTTCGTATATTTACGAAAAATATTTTACTATGCGTTGCAGGTATAATGGAATGCGTCGCTCTTGTGTCGGGCCCCCCTCTCTCCCTCTACGAAACATCTGCTGGCAGAACTCAATAGAAGTATTTGACTCCCTAATACTTCTATTGAGTTCTTTGTTTTTGATAGCCCAATTCTACGCTAGGAACTTTAGCCGAGCAAAAAAAAAAAAAAGAAGAAACGCTAAGCGAAAACGAACTGGCAGTGGGGCAGGCAATGCGATGCGACGGTGTGAATCGGGGAAACAAGACATTTCACGTGTATGAAGTCGCGGGCAGAAGCTAGTAACTACATATAAGGTAATCAACCCGGAATTCTGCTGCTCCAGAATTGTGTTCGTTTAGTGCATTTATTTATAGATCAAACAAGCTGAAGTAGCAAAGGGCACCAATGGTCATTGGTCTATGATGGAATCGAAATAGGGTAGCTGTGTGTTCTAGAGTGGAGAATTCAAATCGAGGAACGTTGGGAAGGACACCCTCAGGCTAGGAGTGACGATCTTGGAGAGACCTATTTCAACTAATTCTCAGGGAATATGATATAAGTTAACTTAAGCGATCGAATCTAATCAGTTCTAATTTTTAAGCAAAGGCACAACATCATTCTAAATTACATACATACATAAAGTCACTCCACCTGCTATCCTTACATAGTCCTTTTGCTTCGTTTACGTTCATATATCTGGTCATATACGCATGTACACGCACCTGACCTTTCTGAAGAATATTCATTTAACATTCACTTTCTCTAATTAATTTAATGTATATCAATTAGAAAGGCCAAGGGGATGGCGAAGTAGACCAAGGCGTAACGCACCGGATCAACTCAGGATGGATGAAATGGCTACATGTCACAGAAACAACTTGCGACCCACGGATGCCCCTCAAGTTAAAGGGGAAAATTTACAAGTCCAGGATAAGGCCTGTTGTGTGTTATGGATCGGAATACTAGGCATGGAAGAAGACGGATGAAAAAAGATTGCATGCAGCGGAGATGAGAATGTTGAGATGGATGTGTGGAGTGACGAGAATGGATAAAGTAAGAAATGAGTATATAAGAGGAAGTTTGAAAGTGGCGCCAGTGACAGAAAAAATGAAAGGAAATCGTTTGGCTTGTTATAGGTATGCGATGAGGAGGGACGAAACGCATGTGACTAAAAGAGTGATGAATATACATGTTGATGTATGGAGAGGCAGAGGAAGGTCAAAGAAAAGATGAATGGATTGTGTGAGGAATGATATGAAAGAGAAGGGAGTGAATGATAGCGTGACGGTTGAGAGTGGAGAATGGAAGAAGAAAACGTGTTGCGCCGAACCCAAGTAACATGGGATAAGGGTAAGACGATGATGAGTTAGAACGGCCAACTGCCACTACACTAATTACAGAAAATACTGCTGTAGATCCAAGGGTACAGCAAACATGCCAAAAGAGTAGTGTCGCAAAAGAAATGTGGGTAGTATTCATTCTTCATTCAAATACAATTTATTTACGCTTTAATTATTCCATTACATTTGTGGTTAGTACACAATAATTTACTATTTTTTAAGCAAAAGCACATATTGCAGTCATGCACAGTCGTGGCTCCTGGTGTGCATTTCGTCCTTCCTGACAAAGAAACCATTGATTTCCTCAGAGCCAGTTTAAAGACCTTATTCAATACTTTGGGAACATCAATCTTTAACATATTGCCTACTGCATACTGATAACTATCCTGCTTCATTCTTTTCTCGCTGGAAAGGGCCCGAGGAGTTTTTTTTGTTGTAGGACTCTGCTCGAACTCAACCTCTATTCCTTTAGACTCATCATCGTCATCTTCTTTAGTTTTAACATCGAGATCTTCTTTAGTTTTAACATCGGGATCTTTTATAGTTTCAACATCAAGATCTATAGTTTTATCTTCGCTTACATCAACCGGCTCATCATCGTCTAGGTTCGGGAACTGTGTAATTTGTACTCCTACCGTACTCCGTTCATTTGTAGTAATTGTTGGGGCTAGTGTAGGTTTCGACGTAGTCTGTTTTTTCTTTTGACTCTGTGGCTCTGCTTCTGAGTAATCAGAATAATATTCGTTACTGCTGCTGATATTGCCTAATTTAATATTTTGAATTTCGGGATTTTTGTCATTGTTTTCTCGAATCAGTGCAATGGCCTTGTAGTTATTCGTTTTCAAGGAAGCTTTTTTTTGTATTGGCCTTGTAGTCGTCGTCTTATTTAAGTCCGAAGCTATCCTTAACAGTTTTATGTTATCAGGAATGAGTTCAATAGCTTCTTTTATCATGTCCTTGCCACATATGTTTAATTTATAAGAGCCTAGATCCAGATTTTTGTTGTAGTAGTTTCCAGTATTACATACAAGTTTGTTTTGGTTGACACAGATACAGAACTGGCAGGGGGCTAAGGAGTACCAGTTTTTATTTTCGCATTTGCCAAAGAGGGTATTGGATGCGATGTTAGTCCTACGATGGACGTCGTCTTCACAAGTGTTTCTTGTACATCGATCGTTAAGGATTTCGCCATTGGGACCACATCTACATACATTACAGTCAATAGGGATGTAGGTGTCTGGTGTGCATTTATGTGTGATGACGTTTCTAGGAGACAGCGATTGAAAGGTATCGTGGCAACTCTTGTGCGGCCATCTTCCATCTTTCGTACAAATGCATGTTATTAAGTTTTTAACGTAAAGCTGGTTCGGAAAACACAGCGGTTCGGTTTCTTCTATTTCATTATGAGCTACAATAGAAATAGAAAGTAATCAAATCAATTTGATGATATTATGCGGGTAGTCAGAAGCCCACAAAGTCTGACAACCAGACTTACCAAGGGGTATCGTATTACACAGTAAGTGGGTTGTGGAGGTCATATTGGCAGTCACTCCATGTAAAATACTGGTATCCAGCTGCATCTGGTTAGACTGGAAGCAGACCCCAAAATAGTTGGGAAAATGTTAGGCAGATTGATTTTGCGGATAAAAATTTTGGAGGGAAGGTAGCCTCTAATATGCAAAATAATTCTCAAGCACTTACTTGTTCTGCTATTACAGTCCAAAGATGTACATTCATACACGGTCTTCGAGGTACATAAGCATTTGGGTGAATTTCCCAAACGACTTTTTTTTTTGTCTTCATTGAAATTAGTATTTGAAAAAAGGAATATTGTTCTGTACTATTTTTTTTTGTATTCATTAGGTATTTATTGGGTTGTGGCATAAAATATTATTTGTCTAAGTCTATTTACAAAGGTAGAAATAAATACATAAACCTCTATTTTTGTCACATCGGTGCTGTCCCTCTACTTTTTTTACAAGCAAAAACGCTTATATCGTTATAAAAATAAGTAACTTAAGAATATAACTTATTCTATTTCATAGAATATTAGTTTTATTATTAATATGTAGCATATTTTATTACGTAATTCATAATATTTATTACTGAGAGGCATAAATGTACTTGTCTCGCAAAATTTTGTCATATCGCTGCACAAAAGTAATTTAAACCTAACTTTGCATCGATGAGTCCGACAGTGTCCCCACCCCAATTTTATTTCCCTCGTTAGTGTGTGCTAGTGCGCAGTCAGGACGGACGTGTGTCAAATCGCTGCATATTCCCGCCAATTACGTAAGTACGACATTTCAGTTACTTCCAAGCAATTATTTTATATTATCGGTGGTTGCATTTTTCTAGTGTAATGTGAAGTTTTATTACGATTGTTTGGTTCTAACAGACATAGTAAGTAAATTAGCATCATTATAGGTACTTGAATTTAGCCTAAATATTATACATTTTTCATAATTTTCAAAAAAGTCGATAATTTCTCACGTCGCTGTTCTCATATCGCTGTAATCGGTGGTCTTTTTTACCACCGATGTGATAATTTACACCGATGTGATAAGAAAAATCAATCGGTGTCTTAAATATCATATCGGTGTTTTGATTCATGATCGACGCATAGTTTTGTCACATCGGTGGATTGTTTTATCACATCGGTAGATCATATTATCACCTCGGTGTAATTTTATCATATTGGTAGACATAGTGTCATTTCATTAAAGTAAACAAAAAAACAATGGAGCATACCTACAACCATACATTATATACATACATATACACATATTATATTTTTTAACTTTCATAAATATTAACTTGTGTGCAGCTCGTGCCGCACACAATTCGTTCGAGTAATTTTGTTTAAGATTAATTTTGTTTAAGAATGCTGAAATCAAAACTAAACGAGGAGGAGAAAAAAGAGAGAAAGAGGTTGATGGAAAGAATAAGAAAAGCTAAAATCAAAAGTGATCCTGTGTTAAGAGAGCAGCATTTAAGAAAAGACAGAGAACGCTTAGCTAAAAGAAAGGCAGCTGGACTTATCCTAACCCGAAGCCAAATGACTGCACATGCACGTCGCAATGCACAAAAGAAAAACCGAATCAGTGCCCGTGCATATTATCAGCGGAAAAAAAATAAGGCAAATGGTGCCCGCAACAACCCAACAAGTGTTTCAGAGACCAATGACGCAGAATCGCTACCGAAAAATCAAGATAATGAGCCCGGTATTTCTCAAGAACTAATAGGACCTCATAGCCCACGGCTATTGCGACAGAATGTTCGATGTAATAGTCCTAATTTGCGTATTGATGCCATAGTAGCGAGTAGTTCCCACTATTTACGTACAAGCAGTCCCCTAGATTTATCAATAGCATCTCCTTTACGAACGCCAAGTATTAGTTCTATAAATTCAGAAGAATCAACATTACGCCCAAATAGTCCTAACTTAGACACATCCTTTAATACTGTTAAATTCAAACAAGACATTAAAATGAAATTTCGTAAATATCAAAACGTTAAAACTCAGCAAATACACGATTTAAGAAAACAATTGGCAAAGGCTAATAAAGAGAAACTAATGTACAAAAAGAGATACATGAGACTACATCAAGAATTTAAGAAATTAAAACAGAGTAATTTAGAAGTGAGACGAATCCCAACGAAGCCAAAAAATATAGACCTGCAAAAACGTATCCGTAAGATTGTTGTTCAGTTTTTTGAGGATGATGAAAATTCAAATCTTTGCCCAGGTAAAAAGGATACTGTCACACAAAATGGAGTAAAAAAACAGAAAAGGCTGATGAAAGACACAATTAAAAATTTACACAAAAAGTATTTGACTTCGGGCTACCCTCCAATCAGTTACGTCACTTTTACAAGAATGAGGCCGTTTTGGGTCACGCAGCCAAAATTAAACTTGAGAAATACATGCCTATGTGAGAAACATGAGAACATGGATCTTGTTATATCATCTTTAAAAAGAAATCGTATCATAAAAGAAAACACCACGACTGAAATTCTAAGTAGTATTTGCTGTGATATTTTTAAGGTAGAATGCCTGCAAAGAACATGTCCTGTCTGTAAGAATCGTCATTTAAATTATCAAGAATTTGATAACTCCAAAGATGTTATTTATTGGAATTGGAAGAAGATAAAAAAGAATTACAAAAAAAATGGAGTCGATAAAATAGCCGTTAATGTAGAAAAAGTAAAAATAACCGTTAAACCATTACAACTAATCAAAATATTTGAAAACAATCTGAAACCGTTCTTAACACATTGTAGTAATATACGAAATCAAAGTCAAGCTTTTAAGCACTACAAACAAAACATGACTGAAAAGGATTGTGTCGTTCACATTGACTTTAGTGAGAACTATAGCTCCAAGTACGGGTCCGAAATACAATCTATGCACTTTGGTGGCAGTCGTCAACAATTCACATTACACACTGCTGTAATTTACTATAAAAATAAGGAAGAGAATATAACAACTCAATGTTTCTGCACTATTAGTTCTTCACTGCGCCATGATGCTGCCGCCGTTTGGGCTCACCTTGTTCCAATATTAGAAGAAATTAAACAGGAAGCTCCAATTGTTCAGAATCTTATTATTATTTCTGATTCTCCATCAGGCCAGTATCGGAATAAGAAAATTTTTTATATTATGTCCCAACTCAGTATTTACTGCTCTTCTCTGACTAACATAATATGGAACTATAGTGAATGTGGTCATGGAAAAGGTGCGCCAGATGGAGTAGGTGGGCTACTGAAGCGAACGGCGGATCGATTTGTTGCACACGATGGTGATATGAATAATATAGACTCTTTTGTAAACTATTTAAAATCTGCTGTCCAAGGCGTGAAAATTAGTACTGTAGAAGAATATGAAGTTGAAGAAAAGGACTGGCTTCTCCCTACAAATTTGAACACATTTCGTGGAACATTGCAAGTCAAACAAGTCATTTGGACTAAAGAAGCTAAAAATCGTATAGTTTTACGTCGACTTTCTTGTATAGAAGATGAATGTATGAAATATGTTGTTAAATGTCCACATGGCAAACATCTAGACTTCCACAATTTGTCAACCGAACACGAAATTAAGTCTAAACCTCAACTTTCTACTTCGAGTAATAAAAAATCCAGAACTAAATCCAAAATAGATATCACTAAAATGCGACCAGTAAAGTTAACTGACAAATTAATTTTGTTCCCACAGCCATCACATTCAAAGTATTTTACACCATCAAATACATTAAAAATCTCGGAAAATGCGGCACCCAGATCATCCTCTTCGACAAAAATGTCTGAAAATTTGCTATTGAACTATGTAGATCTTGATCAAAGTACTCCTGCCTGTTCATTTTTAGAGAAAATTGACACGAACATTTTAGTTGGTTTAGAGGAATCAACTCAATTCGTAAATAAAGAGGATACGGTAAAAGCATCTAATAGATTTTCAAGTCCTACCGTGGAAGACAGTGACACCGATGAGGAAATATTTAGAGTAAAATCTAAAATTAACTTTAAAAAAGAAAAAAATGAGCCACGTAAACCAACTCCTGACATCAAACAGAGATTTAATTATTTTGGTTGCAGTGACACTGATGATGACTTATTTTGATCTGGGCTGATTTGTTTTTAAAATTTTTATTTTTATTGTTTTTAGTTTTAATTGAAAAAAAAAGGTTTAATTGTTGTAACAGATAATAATTATAAAAGTACGTAATTAAGTGCTGTGATTAACTATAGGTATACTACATAGTCTTCTATGACTTAAAAGTCTAATTATGGTGCAATTTAATAAAAGTGGAGTACGAAGACGGTTCAAGTTCTGTAGTGATTTATGTTGAACTTAAAGGCTGATTAACATAATAACCAAATTATACTGACAGATTTAATTTAAGTTTTTTTTTTAAGGGTAAAGATTATTTGCTAGATGTAAGATATAAGCGATCTCTATGTAATCTATGATACTTACGCACTGAGAACAAAGATTTTAAAAATATTAAATTAAGTGATAATTAAAGCTGTGATTATTGTAGTGTTGTTATGATTAAGGTTAAACTTAAAAGGCTGATTAATTAGGTATATAAAGTTTTCTTATATAAAGTTTCTATTCTTAGTATTGTTGAACCTAGAACGCCACAATGTTTTAAGTGTACACATGGCAAAACAATTAGCTTGATCGCCACATTAATAAATGTGTATTGTACAATAACGTACAAGAAATTTTTGTTTTTTATACTTCTTTTAAATAAACACAATGATAATAAAAAAAAACATTATTTTTTATTCTAAGAAAATAATACCCTTAGTTCAGATATTCAGTTCTTAGTCACTCCTTCAAAAATGTATAAGCCTACTATTTCTTTTTTGATGTTCAAAGGTGGATAGATTATCATATCGCTGTATATGTATATCACATCGGTGAATAAATTTATCATATCGGTGTACAGAAAAGATAATCGGTGCCGGATTGTCACATCGGTGGAAACCAGAATTCAAACTGAATTTTCTCCATAGTCTTAAAAGATACGTTGATGGTTACCAATAAGGGAGTATTTAGTATCCTAAATATTACATTAAACATGAAAAAAATAAAAAATATATATAAATGAAAAAGTTCACCGATATGATAAGAAAAATGGCATTTGTTGAAATTCACCCATTTGTTACATTCATTTTCCACTTTATCTCCTACGTGACAAGATTTAACCGGGTGCTGTAGGTAATCTAAAAAATACCAATGTGTAAAGAATAAAAAAGAAAGAAAATAATTTTGTAGTGTGGAATTTCTCATGGAACAACGATAAATATAATTAATTAATACTTACCTACTGCCGATTGAACGATACCAATAATTGAAAGATAAAATACGAAAGTAGATACTCGTAACAGCCACATTCTGTGATTCTTAAAGTTGAATGATAATTCAACTTCAATGAGAAAATTGGAACAGTTGACTGATTTTTATGGGAATTTTAATTATGATTGTAAGATTATTGCACTACTTATAGCTAATATTTGGAATGTGTCCCCATATTTGGGTAATAAGACCGTGACTACTCAGCAAGGTATTTAATTTTCGTACAATAAGCATCGCGTGTTATTGGTGAAGAATGAGCCGATGGGCAGCGGCCCTCTCATAGCGACTAAGTAGCTAAACTAATCGATAACATGTCCAGGCAATTGGCGATTAACCAGTAATAGCGTTTATTGGGATTCTAAAAATTGTTTCGACAGGTTTCAGCTTTTTGTTTTATTCACAGTCCTTGTTGAATTTCCAAGGTACGAGTACCTGTTAGCTGTGGTTGAATTTGTTTACATACTGAGTTCATTGCCAAGATCATCGCATTATTTTTAAGAGCCTGTTATGTCTGATTGCAGGGCAAAAGCCTCCCTTCCGTCTTTCCAATTGTCTCCGTATGTTGCAATCTGCTGAGCCCAGTTCTGTACCAGTCTAACTCGTTTCACCATCTCCTTGAGTGAGTAAAACAATAAACATGATTGATTAGGTTTTATTTAAAAAAGTACATAGTACAGTAACAGTACCTATTTAGAGCTTATCCACTCTGAAATGACGCGCCCCACTACCGCATTTACCGTAATGTACGTATACAAATTTAAGTAGTGGGGTCATTGTTGATGTATAAATTAGGAAGATAAGGTTGGCGCTCCTCGACATGAACCGCATAAATTGTGTTAACGAACACAATTGACCTTAGTCACAATCGAACTAGCGTTTGTGTAGCTCGTTAAGTAAAATTACCGTAAGCGTCTAAATAAGCAGTAACAATGCCTTCATGTATTTTCAAAATGTGCACAAATAGTTCAAAAACCAAAAACAATTACCACGGGATTACTTTTCACTCGTAAGTACAGACAAAAATGTTAATCTGTTGAAAATTGTAATAATATGTAATGTTTGCTTCGCCATGTTTGTGAGAATGAGATAGACATGCAATGTCATTCATAATCGAAGCATTCGGCGGCTAACGCGATTTCGCTTGCACGACGGCGCCGGCTCCTATGATCCTATCTGTGTCCTTGTCTATCGATAACTCTAGGTTTTCGACTGTAATCATCACAGATGTAAGAGTTTCGGTGCATGTAGTCATGCGCCGAGTCCAAGTTTAGTGATTACGATGTTAGCGCGTAACATATCTTCCTCTATTATATCAATGAGTGGGGCGTGTCATTTTAGAGTAGATAAGCTCTACTAGTAGAACTACACACATAAGTCATAACTCATAACACAACATTACGTTGTATTCCCACGAAGGATTAGATTTTTTTTTTTTTTTTTTTATGAATAGCTTCTCACAGTTGACCACGGGGGGTCGAGACTGCTTAATCGGACTTTCCTGTGGCTATTTTAAGCAAGAGCTTAAAGCCTCCGGCCAGGCTTAAAACTAAGACTTAGAATTAGGGGTTTGAGCGACTCTGCACATCGCTGCGGTAAGGGTAGGGAGGACAGCCAGAGGGTTCAGGCTGGGTCGTGACGCGATAACATCCAAGGTACGAGGTACGAGAATAATCGGTGGGCAAGGGGAGTTTATTGGCGGGTTAGGGGCTACAGGCTCGGCTGCGCTACCGGCTGGCGCAGCCTCGCCGAGTAGAGGGCAAGGGGGAGGTGGGCAATTACGTTTTCGACCTCGACGGCGGGGTCGGAACGTAGATCTTAGCTTGCGTTTGCGGAGCGTACCTTATTACTCTCCTGTAGGAGGGTTATAGGGTCATCAGGTTCGGAGAGAGGGTTAGAATTATTTCAACTTAACTATATACTTTTTGAATGCAACAGGATGGTCGCCGGCTTTGATGAAAGTAGGAGTTGCATCAGTGCAGGCGTCGCTCTCACTTTTATAACAATGTTCCTCCACCAGAATGTTGTCAGGTTCACATTCACAAATGAAGCATTCGTCGGTCAGGTTCCCAGGCTTTTCACACCTATACATCGTGTGGTTGTGAGGTATCTTTACTTGGATTGGATATTGAATTTTTGTCACGTTCAACATCGTCTCGTTTTCTGTTAAAAATAATTGTGTTGTTTTTAAATAGGATTTGTATTTTATAGGAAACTTTCATAAATGTGACCGATAGTTGTAGCAGTCTTGGTTGTTAACTTAGTCGTAGTGTTTAATGAGATTATTTTGCCTGAAGCTATACAGAGTGATAGTTCAGCAGGAGGCATCATAAACCAGAGTAAACAGGGTGGCAGGGACATCGGCGCACTTGTTACCATAAATTCAGTACACGATTCTGGACCACCGCATTGAAATTTTTCGTCGGTTATTTAAAAAAAAATCTGTTGTTTCCTTCAAAAGGGCAACGCGGTCAAAATGTATAGAACAGCAATTTTTTTTAATAATCAGAATGATGTGCTGAATCCATGGTAGCCATTTTGTGCGTCAATGTCATCCTGTATTTAAACAACCATTTTAACCATGTCGTGATAAAAGGGGGATTCAACGTTTAAAAAAAATCCTAGAGTTTCGAAAATGGGAATCTTGAAAACGTGTTAGGTTGTGTTCGTTTAATTAAAAGCAATACTAACCACCACTAGCTCTTCTGCCCATTGGAATATAGTTAAAATTCGGGAAGGCTTGTTCACAGTATTGCTCCGGCGGCATTGGCCGGCAAAAGAAATTAATGTTTCCAATGTAAGGACATATGCAAATGCGGCACCTAAAACCAGTAATTATTCTATTACACATCCTAGGATTAGGAATAGTCTTCAAGTCGAAATTAATAGGTTACTTCCAGGTAAGCATGCGCGAAGCTCGACCACATCATCGCTTACCTTCAGGTGAGATGGTGATCATACGCGAGCCTACCAATAAATTAATTAACCTCCTTCTAAGGCAGCTGGGAAATAAAACTAGCCAAGTGCGTGTCGGACCACGCACAATGAAGGGTTCCGTAGCTGTGATGAATTTATCCCAAGAACAAACTTATCGTTGAAGTTGAAAAACATATTCTCTCATTCCAACTGTAAATGTAAGTTTGTATGCACAATATTGAGAGATTTGCCATGTTAATTTAAGACCATAGACTTTTTTATACAAGGTGTTAAATAAATAACCCACAACCTGATTTTTTTTTCGCGATTCCAGGTTTGGTCCCATAGTAAAAGTTGTTCATAATGATGAGTACAATGACCCCGTAAGAGGTTGTGGGTTATTTATTTTACACGTTGTATGTTTTCCTGTAATCTAAAAGTAAGTGTAGAACTATTTTCTGATTTTTTTTCAAAATTTTTAGCTCTTTAGTTTCAAAGATAGGGGTGATCAATTTTCATAATTTTTCTTAAATTACTTTAAAACTCAAATTTTTAAGTTCAAAAAAATATGTATTTGAGATTCTCGCAGAAATAAAAGGGCTTACGCCTTTTATTTGATATTTCACACGGTACAGTTTGCAAAACTTTTCTTAAACATGTTCTTATAGATACCTCCCAAAAGTACCGTAATGTTCAAAATTAATTTATTTACCTACGTTACACTTCCGTGTATGGGTTACATAATTCATAAGTGTACCAAATTTACCAAATTACAACTTCATCGGTCCATTACATCGACTGTGTCCAATAAATTAAGTAAGTATTAAACTTTTACTAAGAAATAAGTAGGTACCATGTGGGTACCTACTTAGTAGTGGTTTGGTAAACTGCACACTGTTGGACTATTTGTTGGTGGAAATAAATCTATTTTTTATTTTTTTCCATTACTTATTAAGTTAGTAAAAGCTCATGTAAGCACACCCCTACTTATTATTGTACTAGTTTTAGAAGAGCGGGGCCTCCTAGCACAGGTATTTCTCTTACTTAAAAGGAGACCCCTATGTATGATTAAATATTGTAGAAGTTGTAAAGTTACTGAAATAAATTTTATTATTATTAAAAAAAAAAAAAATACAATGGGTCCGCTCCCCTCGTGGTGGAAACCGGGCTTAACACAAGTTTAATCTTAGCTGACTTTATCCACTTAGCGTAGCAGTATTAACAGTGGTGTTTAGCAGTGTTTTAGGCAATTTAAAAACAATATTGTCATAGAATTAACGTATGTACCCCCTCCATGTAAATTGTTGGAAATGAAGTTATTATTTATTTCTAATTTTTAATTTATTGATTACTAGCTTTTGCCAGAGGCTTCGCCCGCGTGGATGTCGGAAATTATCCCACGGGAACCATAATTTCTTCCAGGATAAAAAGTAGTCTATGTGCTATTCCAGACTATAATCTATCTCTGTAACAAAGTTTATCTAGATCCGTTCAGCCGTTCTTGCGTGATTGAGTAACAAACATCCATCCATCAAAATTTTCGCATTTATAATAGTAGTAAGATTATGTTCTCATTGGTCTAGAATATAATAATTTTACCTTATAATATACTGCGATCCTGGAGTACACATTTCTCGTTCAGGACGGCCAGTGAGATTGTAAGATAAACAGGACTGTTGCCTTCGTCTATTGACAACAGGGTTTTCAAATTCATCTCCTGCTCTATTTGTTCCACCTAGATCTGTTCCGTCTGGTATTTCATCATTAATATCTTCACCACCAACAAAATCTTCATCAGATATGTCTTCACTATATTCTCCACGGAATTCTCCCGGAGCTTTTGACTACAAAATAGAGGGTCAGTTTGTTTCACATTCATGAAGCAAGTCAATATTAGACGATAAGCGAAGTGTCAAGAGATTTTGAACTGTCATCTTGACTTGCCCTGCACATCAACTACCCGACAAATTATGAGAGTCATAATAAAGTCTACAAAATTAATGATTATGGTTTTCGTGTATTACAGACCACATACAAATCAAAACAAACAACAAATACTTCGAAAAATTATTTAATAACTATCTTAGACTGGCTTTACAGCTTAAGTTATAAAGTTCATCAACCAGTTGTGCGCACAGCGCAATGTGTGCTTCAACTTGTAAATACTTACACTGGATATGTGTGACGCCTTTAAGCAGTTTCCACTGTTTCCACAAACCAGCACAAACCCAGCGCATGAGTACATCCTATCTTATAACAGCTTGAATCAGCAAACTAAGTCTATATTATGTATTATATTTGTTACAACATAAGCTAGTTACGAGTTACGAAACAAAAGATATAGTTTATTTGGATGATGTTATAGTTTTACATTTCACGACCGAGTGTCGATTGTTTCAATTTGGACATGTCGAACTAGTGCTCGTAGTCCAGTGCTGAAAACAATAGAAAAATAACGCTGCTGCGTGGAGAAAAAGCTTTCAATATTTCAGAAGAGGCCTTAAATGCTTTGTGTCCAATAATAACTATGTGCGGATCAAGAATCTATAATATATTCACTTATGTAAAAAGACACAAGATCGTAAAATGCTATTATTGATAATGAAAATTAACTAATATGATAATAATATTAGTGTGGCCGAAGATCCCGACCCAGTCATTCAAACAAAACGGGGTAGTTTTGAAAAATAAATGTGCATTTGAGCACTATTTTTAGCACACTTATAACAGAAATCTTGTACGTCCGACTAAGGTTACATAACTACATAGGTATGAGTCTGGCCGCTTATAATAATAAATACATAACAAACTCAACCAGTCCAACAAGCCTACCTTTCTGTTTTCAATCATTTGCGGTATTGCTACTTACAGTACTCACAAGCTTCTCTTTTCCGCATAAAATAGGGGTACACGACGCATACTCCTTCAGCCCCATTTCTGGACACACACAGAGCTTGCAACCAGCTTCAAATTCCTCACCAGGAAAACAGACTTCCAAATTCCTTTCAGTATCCTCATCTACTTGATTACCTAACAACGTCTGGGACAGTTTGAAGATCTTCTTCCAGGGTGTGTCTTTTTCGGCACAGGTTCGGTTCGTGCAGGCTTTGTCTTTCTTATTCCCATTTGGAGGACATATACAGATGTTGCAGTCATCGCTGAATAACTCGCCGCCAGTACATGTATCTGATCGCAAGAAATTGGTCTCACATTGATTTTTAGTACATTTATCCACGTTTTTGATACCGTCTGTTGCGCAAAAGCAAATGTTGCAGTCGACCGTATAGTAGGCAGAAGGCTCGCAAGTAAACTCATTACCCATTGGTTTGGATTGCTCGCTGCAAGTGTTTTTCGTACACGCCCTGTCCTTTACCAGTCCACTTGCACTGCATATACAAAAATTGCAGCTGACTTTTGCAATCGATCCAGGTACACATGTGGCTATAGATTCTGTACCAGTATGTTTAGGTGTAATGCGATCTTTATGAGACTCTTGAATAATTGTTTTAGCTTCACAGTCATCGTATGTGCACCATTTCTGTTCAATCTTCCCGGCTTTCGTACAATAGCAAGTATTGCAACCGAATTCAACGAAAGTATTAGGTTCACAAGTTATATTATAGTCTATAACGTTGGCTTTATCTACTATGAATCTTTGAGTTTTCTTTGGGCCGGAATCATCTGTGACAGATGTACAAAGTTTGAAGTTTGTATTTCCGTTCTCTGGGCATAAACAGTATCTTCCTTGGTAGATGAAAACTGAGCTGGGATCGCACGTTTCACTGTCAAGTATGTCTTTGATGACACTTCTTTCTATCTGACTGATAGTTTCCTTCAACACACGTTCTAGCATAATAAGCTTATTTTGTAACGAACAAACTCTGGTGCAATATTTTTCCAGTGTGAAACCATTTAGTAGACAGAAACATTCCATGCAAAGAGGCACCAGCTCTCCAGGGCTGCACGTGCTTTTAACAAAATCGTAGTTGAAATTGTTTATTTTTAAACATTCTTGTTCTAAACAACTGCTTTCGTTCACCACTCCTTGAGAACTACATTCGCAGTAAATGCATTTTGGCTTCGTATATTTATTTGGCGTGCACGCAGTTGATACGTTCCTCAAACTAACTAAGGAGCTGAGTGGATCTGGCTGCTTATCACAATTAGATTTGGACCTCAAACTGTTGTCGGGCACACCATTTTCAGGGCAGTGGTGGACATTACAATCTACTCTGTAAAATGTTCTAGGAATACACCTCCTTGCTGATTCAGGTGCTTTGTGGCAAGTTTCGACACACTTACTCTGGACGAAGAACCCGTCGTCTGAACATAAGCAATGAAGACAGTTGAATAAGTACATGACCTTCGGTATGCAGACAGTCTGCGCGATCACGTCCAAGGGTAAGTTGGGACCTTTGAGAGAACATGACGAGTCGGTAGCGCAGCGGGCTTCAGACATCTTACCAGAAGCAGGACAAACGCAAAGACTGCAGTTCATGTAATAAGACCTAAACGGTGTGCACCATAGTTCGGCTCCAATTTCTTGATTGGTAACGTTTTTCTTCCTGCCCTCTTCAGCGCATTCTGTGTTGGTACACATAAGCTTCCCGTTTTCTTGGCAGATACACTGACTGCACTCCTCCCAGATGATCTGCCCGGGCAGGCAAGTTTGCCGGCGCCCTATCATTTGACACGTCGCTTCGCTCCAACGGCCCATACTGTTGCAGTAGCATAGACGGCCATTTAGTAAGAACTGAGTGTTTGGGACACACGTACCTATGGAAATAAATAAAAATGTAGCACAATTTGGGAAGCTTTAATTCATTAGTTACGTGAGTAAAATATAAGCTTAAGTTTTCTACGAAATGAGATGGAACATTAATTTTTTGATGAATATTTTTCAGTGAACATAAAATATGATTCGATGATAAATAATTGGACAATATGACTATATAAAAGCAATTGAGTGAACTAGAAAAACTTACGGAATATGGCATCCCCAAAGAGTACCCTCGTCAGCAAGGTTACAAATGTTACAGCCATAAACATATTATAAGGAAAATGAGTCTTTTTGTTCCCTACATAAAAAAAATATAATTTTTGAATTAATTATTTTAATTTTTCAGGTTCATTAACTATGTAATTTTTAGAAAATTATTTGAAATAGAAAACTCGTAAAGTGAAACGATTGGGTGGTTTTACGATATTTGGCCGATCGAATGTTAATTGGGTTTTGGATTTAAGAGTAGATTTATGGGAGTTGCCGTGGATTGAGTCGAATAACTTGGAATTGGAGAGGCCTAATTGCAGTAGTGGACTACTATGCTGATCTGACATGACATTATCATTTCAGATCAGCCTATCCCAGTCCACAGTTTTCAGAGGCTAGACTTGACTTCCTTTTTCTATCTATAATATGTATGTATTTACAAAAAAAAATAAAAAAATGTATATAAGTAGTTTATCAGCCATCTCGTTACATAACACAAGCATTAGGTTGCTTAGCTTGGGACTAGATGGCGTTGTGTGAAATGTCCAAGGATATTTATTTTTTTTTATTTTTATTTTTTTTACAGTATTTTCTGATACTCAGTTTTGAGTCACGTCTCAATTCATCTTACAGTCTAAATATAGGTACTTGCACGTTCTCACTAGAATAATATATTTTCTATGGTAGCGACAACATGAGCGACGGCGATTTTTTCAAGACCTATTTAATCCTCTTTTTAACTAAGGCCCAAAATCGTTAGTTTTTAGGGTTCCGTACCTCAAAAGGCAAAAACGGAACCCTTATAGGATCACTTGTTTGTCCGTCTGTCTGTCTGTCTGTCAGTCTGTCAAGACCGTTTTTTTTCAGGAACGCGTGAAGGTGTTCAGCTGAAATTAATATCAAATACGTAAGTCTGTGGTCTCTCGAAGTCCTAAAAAATTCAAGCTTCTAAGTCAATGCAAAAAAAACATATGGCCATTTATGCGACATATTTGGACACTCGCAAGTAAATCAAAACCTATAGGGTTGTTCCCCGTTGTTCTAGAATCATGAAATTTGGTAAGAAGCAAGGTCATACAACACAAATAAAGGAAAAAGTCCGAAAATTGTTAATATGTTATTCTATCATATAAAAAAAAATGTTTAAGTCTGTCAGTCTGTCAAGACCCCTTTTCTCAAGGACGCGTGGAGATATCAAGTTGAAATTAATATTTATTTATTAAAACTTTATGCACAAGTAAAAAAATACTGCACAAAGGCGGATTTAATGCCTGAGGCCTGCCTGAGGCTAATATTAAATACGTAAGTCTATTGTCCCTTAGAGTTCTAAAAAAATCAAGTGTCTAAGTCAACGCAATAAAAAAATACGGGCATTTTGCGACACATTTTGATACTCGCAACTGTCGCAAGTAAATCAAAACCTATAGAGTGCTTCCCGTTGACCTAGAATAATGAAATTTGGCAAGAAGCAAGGTCTCCCAGCACAACTAGAGGAAAAAGTCCGAAAATTGTGAATTTGTAATTTTTTGACATAAAAAAAATATTCTTTGGATCCAAATCCAATGTTAGGTTTGTTTTTGGGATAAATTCTTTTCAACTACTTAACCCTTCATTGTGCGTAGTCCGACACGCACTTGGCCGGTTTTTTTGGAACCAAAATACTTTATTTATATACAAAACAAATAGATCGCGGTAATTTATTTGGCTTTTTGATAATATAATTTCATTTACTTTTTAAAACATTTTTTATTAACTTGAAAGTTGATCTTGCATAACTTTACACATTTTACTGCGAGTTTTATGCGATTATTTATGTGTTGAATTAAATTTGTCATAACTACATAACGCAACCAAAAAAGTGATAAAAACCTATATTTTACTAGAAACGTTTTTATGTCTACAATTTTACGGCAACAATAATACAATTGCAACTTATGTAAGTGAGTACCTCATTCGCTCTATGCAAAATACTTACTGCTATTCAACTGCATCGGGTTAGACTGGAAGCCGACCCCAATAAAGTTGGCAACAGGCTAGGCAGATGATGATGATGATGTAAGTGACTAGGGCTAGCTCAGTCTCGCATAGGGTCGCAGCGTTATGCTGAGCAATGGCCGTTTTGCGTCGATGTGACGCATATTTCCCCCAACTTGTTCTTTTTTGTTTTTGTGTTCTTTGTGTCATGTTTGCTGCAAATAAACGTACTTTATTTCTTTTAGCTAAGGTATGGTATATCTAAATATATCTACACAGGTGAAGGAAAACGTGAAAATGTCCTAGAACTCAAAAATTCGATGACATGTGACATCTACTAACCCAACCCGCACTGGGTCCGCTTGGTGGAATACGACCCACTTCCTCTCACAGAGAGGAGGCCTGTATCCCAACAGCTGAAATATTGTATGCTTTGTAAGTGCTCTCCAGTAGGATCTGAAACTCTCTATCGGTGACCTTCTGACTTCTATTGGCTAAAACTCGTGATATTGTATATTGCAGCGAAGCTTTTAAAGCGGAACATGGATTATCACCTACCTGCTGCGTTCTTTCAATCAATCTGCCTAGCCTATTCCCGACTATGTCAGGGTCGGCTTTCAGTCTAACCGGGTGCAGCTGAATACCAGTACTTTACATGGAGTAACTGCCTATCTGACCTCCACAACCCAGTAACTGGGTAATACGATACCCCTTGGTAAGACTGGTTGTCAGACTTTCGGGCTTCTGACGACCCGTAACGACTGTTAAAGATCCACGAATGACAGCCGGATCAACGGCTTAACGTGATTTCCGAGGCACGGAGCTCGGAGGAGTCTCGGTATGTAAAGATGGTCACCCATCCACGGACCAACACCGGCAAGCGTAGCTTAACCTGATGGATCGACACATGCAGCTGTTATTACTTAGCCACGAGCTCCTCCTGCTGCATTCTTTCAGTAAAGTCAAAAACTTTTGTAGGGAAGATAATTATTATTTCCATTTGTATAATTAGTAGGTAATTAGGGCGATATGTGGACTGACAAGAAAAAAATCAGCCAAGTGCGTGTCGGACCACTCACAATGAAGTGTTCCGTAATAAATTGGGATGAATATTAATCCCAAGAACAAACTTAACATTGTAGTTGAAAAACATGTCCTCCTATACATTCCAACTGTAAATGTAAGTTTGTATTCACAATATTGGAGATTTATCATGTTATTTTATACCACATTTGCTCGTAAAGGGTCTTTTATTTCACCAATTTCAATATCGTAATGTATGTCATTACGTACTTGTGCGTTATCGTAAAGTAAAACGCACGAGTTTCTTTAATAAGGTAACCCGTACGGTTTATCATGAATCATGATGCTCCGTCTAAAACGAACGGTACTTTTTAAATCTTAGCAAAGAGTTTTTATGTCAGAAAAGTGGTCAGCATTTTATGAATAAAATTAACTTTGGGATAAAATGAAATTAAATGTTAAACATTTAATTCTTTAATTTAATTAATTTTGACAATAAATTACAACCATTGTTTTAATTACACCATCTGTAACAAAAGCAAAAAATATTAATTTACTTTAATAATACTGGCTGTTGTTGTGCCTTTGCCTTAAAAAAAAGCGCTGATGCGTGCGCATCGCTAATTTGTGAACAAGTAAAAATTATTCCGCGCGCTTTTTCTTTTCGCTGTATTGTTTTTATTTGAAAATGTTGTCAAGTAATGATGAATTTATTCATTCGACACCGCCAGAAGTCTCAGAGGCAGCGAAATAGGCTACTCTAAGCTTCTTGCCCGAAAAATCAACCGATAGATACTTACAAGCAAGAGTATCAAAATTTCATCGTATGAAAAACAAGCAAAGATGCAAATTCATTTTCAAAAAGTGTGTTTTTAAAGATTTATTCGTTTAAGAAAGTCCGAGTTTTATTTATTTCCTCGCAAATATGTTATAAAACGTCGTATGACATACGTGCGCTTTGATAATTACAGCCTCTGCTTTCTTGTATCCCTCGCCTACGGCTCGGGCTAACAATATCGCCTCGGCTGTAATTTTCAACTTACCGCACTTATATTATTATTATTATTATTTTTATTTTATATGTTTACATATCTCGGGACCCGGGGGTCCCGGACCTTTGGAAGGCATACGAGGGGCCGAAGCCAACTCGCAGAGGCTCCTTAGACAATTTTAAATTATGAGGAGGCACCAACCGACAATTATCCCTGTATGCACTATGTATGTGCACCCAAGGACAACCCCCGGTTAGTGCAGGACTATTGCAGAACATGGAAACAAAACATATTGGGCTATGGATTTGGGTGGTTGTGGACTGGTTACCTAAAACTATGGAAACACTATGGCCCCTGCCTTACTAATGTTTTGTATACAATACACAGATAAAATGGCAGGGGGTGACTTGCACACTCAATAATGGGCCCCCGAAAACGGTCGCTAGCACATAGTGTCGTAGCGGCAAGGGGGCAACATGTCCTGAGGTGCTTGTGAGGAGTGGAGAGGTATCCCACGGTTCTCAGAACAATCCCAGAGCCCGGAAGATGGTCAAGATCCCTACAAACACTTACTGGAATACTTCCTTCCTCCGAGCACGTTTGCTCTTGCGAATCTCCACTCAAGCCAGCCAATAAAGGCAAGAATGAGGTGGGAGCTCTGTTCCCGTCAGTATTCACTCCTGCCGGCCAATAAAGGCAAGCCAGAGATGAGGAACAAGACTACTCCCGGGAGATAGGGTCCGTGGGGTCGCTACTGCCCAACAGCTCGCCACATGCTGCCCTGCGGGTTTCTGTATCTCTCTTGGTATGGCTCCTCACCCTAGACCTGTTTCGGCAAAGTGAACTCTACTGGCACAGGCCTAGAGTTCGGAGCGCGCAAGCCCCACCACGACGTCAACGTAGAGATACGGCGGTGGGGTTATTATTATTATTATTATTTATTATTATTTTGGTTAAACACACTAGCAGCTAATTAGCTGATGCGTGTGTATCAAATAGCTTGGAGATATTTAATCTGTCCAGTCGATTCTTGAAGCATATCATAATGTATTATTATGACCACAGACTTTCTATAGGTTTTCCTGTAATGTACAGGTAAAAAACTATTTTCTAAATTTTAGGCTTAGTAGTTTTGGAGATAATGGAGGGAATGGTCAATTTTCGTCTATTTTCTTAAATAACTTTAAAACAATTTAAATGACAGACGGACATACAGACAGACAGACACGAGTGATAACGGTTCCGTTTTTTCCTTTTGAGGTACGGAACCTTTAAAATACAAACAAAACACAAAACTTTAGTGAATACATTTATTAATTGCTCCACAATCCTACCTAAAAATAATCGGTCCATTGAACGAGCCAGAGTCTTCAAAATAGTTTTCATTATTACAGCCCATGTTCCTGTAAGTATTTCTGTTGTTTCTCCAGGATTACTACTTGGTTGTAGTTGAGGCAAGTCTTCTGCGTGCAGCGCAACGTCTGGTCCTGCTGGCAGTAGCATTTGTTGCAATTGTCCCTGGGAATTGAGAGGAAATATTTTTTCAATCACAATCACTAATCATCATCGGGTAGTTTTAGGTTATGGAAGAGCCAATGAGCATTTGTTGCAATTGTCCCTGGAAATTGAGAATCTAGCTAGGCGTGACGTCATGCCATAATTTAACTCAATGTATCACTGCAATCTTTTGATTAGGTAAAATTAGAAAATACCAGTCCAATATATTTTATAAAATATAGGTAAGTACATGAAGAACAAAAAAAATGTTTAGTTATCATCCCTAATCAGAACACCACGCTGGGTTTCAAAACGGGCATATTAGAAGCAGGCAAAAAGGGTGCCAACCACTTTATTATGGGACTGGCTGGGTCACGTCAGCAGTATGCGCACTAAACGCCAGGCGTCTCCAGTCCATGGGTGCCTGATGATTAGACAATGCTACCGCGGCCGATCCAGAAAGAGATACCGAATGACCAGCGCCCCTGCGCCCCAATAGTGTATCACATTCCGAAGATTTTTGAAGGAAATCGCTAATTCATTTGTTTAAAATGGTCGTCTGCTCGACAATGTAAATTGTTAGTATGTTACGCAAATACCCCGCTGGAGGCGTACCGCGAGGGTTGGTTCGGGATAGTGCGGAAGATGAATTCCTGGAAAGACTTTGGGGATGCCTTTGCCCAGCTGTTGGGCAGTACAGAGCAGGATAAAAGTTCTTACTTATAAATATGTTCAGGTAAACATTTTTCTGCTGTGTAGTCGAAGGCCAAACTGGTGCCGTTTCTCCTGGAGCCAGAAGTCCTCATCTGCTCGGTTTCCGCCACGCATCCCTCCTTAGCGTGGCAGTTGGTGGTGCCATTGCAGGAACACTCCACACACTTCGATTGGATCACATAGTTCTCCACAAAATTATCTCTGTTGCATGGAAGACCTGTAGAGAAAAAAAATGAGATCTTTATCTTCTTGGATATGTGCAGAATTATCGATATCTAATGATGATGCTTCTGGCGTAGTGACCGCGTGCTGGAAGACGCAGCATTATTAGCATTGGAAGGCCTCAAGGTGAACCGATGACCTGGTGAAGGCCGCAGGGATCCGCTGGATGCGAGAAGCACAGAATCGGTCCTAATGGCTATGATTGGTGAGGCCGATGTCGAGCAGTGGACGTCTTTCGGCTGAAATGATGATGATAACCGATATTGGATATGCAAATAAACGATTCGTACTCATATGTATATATTTCTATATAAACATAAAAAGAAAATATTTTCTAAACTCATGTTCAAGTAACTTCAGCTGATTACAGGGCCAACGGCCGCGGGTAGTGTAGTTACTTATTTATACTTGAAATTATGAGTGTTAACTTTGCTTGGGTTTTTTTGAGTTAGCTTCAATAGTAGTATTTTTTTCCCACTTTTGTGGATGATGTTCTAATTTCTTTTTGGTGGTTGCTTGGGGTGGTACACTGGGCTACATATACATATATACATTTACATTTCTAGTATAAGCTGACCTCTCATTGTACGGAAATCTATACGAGATCACCTTGTACTGGAAATATATAGCTTCACATGGGTAAAATCAAAATCAAAATCAAAAGTCATTTATTCAAATTAGGCTGAGAATCAGCACTTTTTGAACGTCGAAATTACAGTAAGACAGTCCCCACAAAACGCCCGCCCTTCACCAGTTCCTAGTGCTTTAGCTGGGAAGAAGAAGTAGCGGAACAAACTCCCCAGCAGCACAGCTGTCTGTTCAGTTAGAAGAACTAGATTCTATACAATAGTACCTATGCAAAATAATTTACGCAACACAATACATTAAATTATATTTTTGTCAAATAAAATAAACAATTTTAGTACTTAACTCATATATCAGTGCCTCCAGTAAAAAAGGGAACAACTCAAATTCGTCACTTTTCAGGAGAGGCAAAAAACAACACTTTTAATGTTTTTTAGTATTTCGCAATTAAAATCAGAACTTCTTTCGAATTTACATTGTAGATAAAAAATAGACCTTTCATTTAATGGTAATCACATCCACATTCAGTCACTCTTACTATATATTTTTTTAGTTTTTCTTCAGTTGTTCCCTTGTTAACGAAGTAATAATGGAATAACGTTATTTATACTAGTCAGTTTGACTGTATTTAAAGTAATATTACGAGTTATTCCCTTATTTTGTATATGCTTAAGACAAATATAACTACTTATTTCCATCTGCTATCGATGTCGAGTATTTAAAATGACTAACAAAAAATTTATAATTAAAACAATAGTCTATGAAATCTTACATATATTTAACAAATCAAAACTTTTTATAAAACATTTAAAGGAGAATGGGCGGGTCCGTCCCCAGTGGTGTATCAAGATGTGATACACGTCATTTTAAAGGTCATAACAATAGCTTTATTTTATTGTATGACACCAACAACGAAACTCGTGCAGGGAAGGAACCATGAATAATTTTAATTTTATTTTTTTAAATATTATTTCTAGCTTCTACAGTAACGTAGCAAGTATAACCATGTGCACAAAATGCTAGAGGCGTCATCGCATCAGGGTGAAGAACGTCAGAGGGCGGGTGAACCCGAACGAGGTAACAATTATGGAGGCGAGAGGGATAAAGACAATGAACAATTTTTTTACAGCTGACTATTGTATTGTACTCGTTTGTTTTCACTTAACCGCTTAAGTGTCCAGGCGAACTTTTTTAACCAAACCTTTTTAAACCGTATTGCTCCTCAAACCATCTACCCCAAACTAAGTTTGAGGTAGTACTTTCCAAATGCCATGCTTTATTTTTGTTCATTACGAAATTCCTCTCACTTTGATACACTTTGATATATGACAATACTAGCAGTGTTTGGTCTGTGATTTTATTTTTTCATTCTGTCGGCTGTCAATGGTTTGTATTGTAATGATAGTTCGGTTAATTTATATTGCCCTACGATACGCACGTCGCATGCATCATTTCCTCCTTCATCGGTTCGACACTGTATATTTTGACTTCGGCACGCTAAATGGACTTGACTCCTCTGGTTTTACTTTGATTTTGGCTAGCTGGAATGGTTGCAAAGGTATTGGATATGTTGTGTTGTGATGGAACGTGTACGAGGGGCCAAAGTCAACTCGCAGACGCCCCTTAGACAATTTTAAATTATGAGGAGACACTAACCGACAATTATCCCTGTATGCACTATGTAAGTGCACCCAAGGCCATCCCCTGGTTGGTGCAGGACTATTGCAGAACATGGAAACAAAATATATTTGGCTTTGGGTTTGAGTGGCTGTAGAATAGACCTAGAACAATGGAAAGACTATGGCCCCTGCCTGACCAATGTTTTTTATACAATACACAGATGAAATGGCAGGGGGTGACTTGCACACTCAATAATGGGCCCCCGGAAACTGTCGCTAGCACATAGTGACGTAGCGACAAGGGGGCAACATGTCCTGAGGTGCTTGAGGAGTGGAGAGGTATTCCACGGCTCTCAGAACAGTCCCAGAGCCCGGAAGATGGTCAAGTCAAGATCCCTACAAGCACTTACTGGAACACTTCCTTCCTCCGAGCACGTTTGCTCTTGCGAATCTCCACTCAAGCCGGCCAATAAAGACAATAATGAGGTGGGAGCTCTGTTTCCGTCAGTGTTCACTCCAGCCGGTCAATAAAGGCAAGCCAGAGGTGAGGAACAAGACTTCTCCCGGGAGATAGGGTCCGTGGGGTCGCTACTTCCCAACAGCTCGCCACACGCTGCCCTGCGGTTTTTTGTATTTCTCTTGGTCTGGCTCCTCACCCTAGACCTGTTTCGGCAAAGTAAATTCTACTGGCACAGACTTAGAGTTCGGAGCGCGCAAGCCCCACCATGACGTCAACGTAGAGATACGGAGGTAGGGAAAAGTTAAAAAGTCAAGTGTGCAGGTGTGGCGATAAACGCACAACACAAGATTAGTAGCTGCATCGCAAAGAACGCTATATAAAGTAATAGGTATACACGAAAAACTGTCTATGCTAAGCATAATGATATTAAGAAAAAAAAAAGATTCATAGTATCTTCTTTGCACGAGTTTCGTTGTTGATAGCATAAGCTAACTGTCATAACCTCGAGGACACATATGTTAAGACTTCGATCATATCTCGCTCCATCGCACTTTGAATAGATAGGCATACTCCAGGATATCTGCAAGACAAAAGAGGTGGACGATTGTAAAATAAGCGAAAATCACATTTTTTGAGAAAAAATGTAATCAGTCGTAGGTCTTCTCCTGCAAGAGTGCGGTGGTTGGTGTCATAGAATAAAATAAAGCCATTCTAATAAGCTTTAAAATGACGTATCGCTCAATTTGATACAGTCTTGAATCAGTCTGGGGACGGAGCCCATACAAAAGCGCCCATTCTCCTTTTCCTCGCTGTCCTCTTCATTACAAAACTTAAGTCAGGATCGTCGTAGGTACCTGAAATTCATCAGACGTGGATAGGAAGGTACACAAATAACAAAATGAAGAAAAACATCATATTAATACACCAGACCTCTGAATTAGATCATTTACGTCCTGGTTGCCAGGATCTGGTGGAACCTAAACAATACGTGATAAATAATTAGGTTCTATCAGCTTTCAAATTATTCTAAGTAGTTATATCAAAAACAAGTAAGGTAGAAACAAGTATGTAGAAATCTATAAAATGTATCGTGCTATTTGTGAAATAAATCCATGTAACTCTTACCTATAGCACAAAGTTCAACAAGGGATAGGCTAGGTACCTACTACTAACCTAAGTTTGGTGTCTACTTCTAGGTTGATAGAAATGAGCATGTCATAGTTTTAATCAAAATAATTCCATAAAATACTTACAATTTCAGGTAGTTTTAACAATAACTTAATTATCAATAACGTAATTTTTCTGCCGCATTTCATTTTTTTTTCAACAATGAAAATAACAAACACTGCACTCTGATCAAACAACAGCAAATTCAACAACAAGACAGTGTCAAAAATCAGTTACAAGTCATATTATCGGTTAAATTGAATACTAGCTTTAAATAAAATGATGTGATATCACTTTTATTGATCTAAAAAAATAATTTTAATATGCATAAGTTTAATTTAATTTTACAAAATAAACTAGCAAAAATGTCAAATTAAGGAATGAAATGACGTATTCCTAAACCATGCGCTAATCCACCAATAGCGATACAGTGCTTAGGGCGAATTCGACCAAACTTTTATACATACATATTAATAAGCATTATCCAACGAATATTTTTTAAAATTTTTGACAGTTTTCCCATAAAAAAACTGTCAGAAGTCAATTTTATTCCGCAGATAACGTTATCTGACTTTGATTAAATCAGCCCTTAGTGGGGAAATACCGACAAAATAATGCAGTTGTTCCCTTTCAAACATGGTTACCAAATGGATTATGTGCATTTATTTCTTACTGAGTTTAAAAAACTTTGGAACTACATGGGTTGTGTCTTTTTATAATTAAATTAACTGTCTTTATGCCTTCGTGTTTGATTGTGTTTTGGGATTTCTTGTAGTTGTGCCTATAAAGCAGTGAAACTTACTTGATATCGATGGATGTGCCTTTACAAGCAGTCGAGTTATGCCTTTGATAAATTTGAGAAAACAAGTTAGGATTCAGCTAGAGTTATGTCCTTTTGATATGTTATGTAACAGAACACGTAGATTACAATGGTGCTATAAAAACAAAAGGGCATAACTCGACTTATTCCGTTTTTGACCGGAGGCACTGATATATTCCCGATGTCCACCGCTGGTTTAGCCAGCACTGGGGGATAGCGAAACAACTTTTAAAAATAATTCCCGCTGTCCACCACTTCATGGTTAAATAAACATGTAGCCGTGTGTACCACAACCAAAAAGTGAAAAATAAAAACTTTTTACAAAAAAACTACAACCGACTTCCAAAAAAAAAACACTACAAAGTAAAAAATAACTTAATTTTGAAAGTAAAAAACGAAAATACAAAACCAAAGACTTCCGAAATTAAAGTTATTTTTTACTTTGTAGTGTTTTTTTTTGTGTTAAGTATCATCATTAGTTATCGATACCAATCACGTCTGTGAAGTTTCGCCACTTAATTTAATTTGACCGTATATTTAGTACAGTCAATCGCACATCACTGGTAACAGTTTCACTACGAAAATCACCCTTACTAGTACGACATAAAGATACTGAAAATGACAATATGCTACCATTCAGGGCCCCAAGTCTGCTATTATTTTAGAAATTCGTCATTCCATCACGATCCCATTGTCACAGCATTCGTAATTTTGCTAAAAGTTCGTAATCTGCTAAATTCATAATGGTCGATCATTGGTCGGTCAGTGGTCTCATAATAGAATCGTAGTAGAATGACATTGTCGTATTGCCATTATTATAAAACCCGTTAGTAGAAATGATTTTTGAACAACTCAAGGTCACTGAACTGTCAAACTGTCAACTGTCATTCATTTGTCATTAACATTATGTACGAGATTACCATTATATGCCATTTCCATTACAATGGAGTGTCAGTGGTTGACCATTGGAAAGTCATAATGACGCCATTATATTAGTAGATTACCAAACTTGTCAAAATCAACAATTATGAATTAATAGACCATTCTGACACTATTGTAATAGCAGACTTGATGCCCAGGTTAACTGAACGCAGTATGTTCTCTCTTACCAGATTTTCTTAACGCCTCTGCCCTATGCATGTCAGTGAAACTGATGCACAATAACTTATCACACAGAAGGTTCTTGAATTCGTCGCAAACGCAGGTATTGCAGTCGACTTTGTAAGTTGTGCCTGGTATGCAGAGCGAGGCGGAATGTTGCAGTTCCGGTAGATTCTTGAGTTCCTCGACCCGTATTTGAGGTCGTACATCTACTGGTCGCAAATCTCGAGTCACTGGAGAAGAAGAATAAGTAATTACTATAGTCGGCGCGTTAAGAACTGAGTAGTCGGGCCATAAATCATTGTTAATAGTCTGTTTTGCTCGCACTTATGGAGCTTATGGAGAAAGAAGCAAACTATCGATGATACCCCGTTTACATTTAGCCATTGCCATTCGCGCTGCCGTAGTTATTTCCTCTCTGTAAGAGGGAATATGACGTAATCCACCACGCGGGCTCAGTGCGCGTTGGTGGATATCATATGTCTTCAATTTTTTTGTTCTAGGACATGCACGTTTCCTCACGATGTTTTTCTTCATCGTTTTGAGAGCAGTGGTGATGAAATAATTTACCTACGACCTGAAACTCGTAAGTCGCGGCCGTTTCTACTGGGCCACCACTGCTCTATACTCTTGTATATCTACAACAGAATAAACAAGAGTATAATTATGTAATATATTGAGTGACTAGTAATTAGTGACCGATACTTAAAAAAAAATCAGCTGCCTCATACATTCATGTTCGCATAACTCGTCAAAATGTAGGAAGCAGCTGATTTTTTTTTCGTGATTTCAGGTTTGGTCCCATAGTAAAAGTTGTTTGTTATCATGAGCACAATCATGTGTTTAGGTATCGCTCACTAATTACCAGTCACCCCATATACATATGTATACGTTTTGTCTTACCTTTTGGTTTGTGACAAGCATTTTCAGAAGAACATGCTGGTTTTCGGTCACTCTTACAGTAACATCTCTGGCACCCCTCCTGGTAAATTCTCCCAGGAAAGCAAATTCTACTAGGTGGCAATGCTGGATAACCCGATGTATCCGTCTTTAGAGGTATATTCTCTCGCCTTTTGATCTTTTTTGTCTTCTTTTTCTTGCTTTTTTTGTCGTCAGATTTTTTTATGGACCGTTTACCGACTCTTGGCACGTTTTCGATCGATTCGAGATCTATTCGGTGTAAGCAAGCTGCTTTGGTGCATAACAAATTGTTTTGGTGACCACAGTGACAAGTATTGCAGTCCATCCTATATTTTTTTCCGTATATGCATTTCTCTCCATATTTAATTTCTGGGAGTTTGACTTTTTCTCTCGTCACATTAGCTGCAATTAGTCGTTTGATGAGTAAGATGCAAATCATTGTTTAAAAAACGTACTATATTATGATCTTCGAAGATAATAGCAGTCTTAGTAAGAGTTTATTAATTTTTATTGTCCTTATAAACGATTCCAGAAAATACAAATTATTTACCTACAATACCTTAATAGAATTATGAACTAATGTAAAATGGATAAAATATTAATAAAAGAGCTACTAGCTAGTTTAGCTTAGCTTAGCTAGTTTAAATACTCTAAATACAATTTAATGTAGTAGGTAGCAAAAAAAATAATTTGACTGTTTCTTATTGTGCTACTTTCCTTTACTTTGTTTGTTTTTCCTCAAATAAATAAAAGGGATGAGCAAATGAATTCAATAAATTTTAAACATTACTGTAATTATAATTATATTTTATATTTAAAAAATAATTTCATCCAGAAGACAATACTGCTCTGAGGGCCGTTAAGTCTAAATCGAAATTCTGCAAGCAAACCATAGTTGTGCAACTTGGAGAACCATCCTTAGTACATGTGCAAACGTTGCATTTATAACGATACATCTTGCCAGGTTCACACGAAATGCCAACATCACTTTCTAATTCAGTAAGAGAGTCTATCTCATTTACTCTTTCCTGTCTCAATGCCTTTTTCGTTTTTCCTTCACTAGCATTCTTTGTACAGACAATATTCCCGTCTACGCAGTCGCATTTGACATTATCAATGGAATACTTGAAGGTCGAATTACAAATGTCTGATGCTAGATCGCTTAGGCGTCTCCAGGTCCTGCCAATGTCGTCCAGTTTTAATAAATCTTCTGTTTCAAGTGGTTGGACCACTTCATCTAAGATTTTGATGCAAAGACGATCGATGTAGTAGTTTATATCACTACAAGAGCAAAGTTGACTGTCAAGGCGGAGAATATCTCCGCTATTACAAGATTCGGCTTTGTGTCCATGACCACAGCTCCTACTGGTACATAACGTAATATCTATAACGTTACTGTCTGAACACCGACAAACGTTGCAGTCAATAAGGTACAATTGGTTTGCGGTACACGCGATATTGGTCTTTAATTTCTTATCAGGAACGTTGGTTCTTCGGTAGAGATAATTGAATGTTGCTTCGCAGTTGTCTGATAGCCAGAAGCCATCTTTGCTACATCTGCAGAATGTGTTATCCTGTCTGAATACGTAGTTCGGTTCACAGTCTGCTGCTGGTCTGCTTCTTCCTGAAAATAATATGGTTTCATTATTTCTAAATCATGCTGTACCTTTCAAATCAATACAAGGATTTAAGAATAAGAGATTGATTTTTGTTTTTTTTTTAGTTTTGTTTTATGTCAATGAGAGATTTTGTCTGTTCCTTTTAAGCTAGATAGGTGTGACTCATCTCTCTCTCCCCTCTCTCTTTCTCTTATCTTATATATGTCTAGCCTTTTCCCAATAATAGCCAGCTTCGGCTTCCAGCCTTACCGGATGCAGCTGAATTCATATTTTACATGGAACTACTGCCTATCTGATCTCCACAACCCACGTACTAACACGATAGCCCTTGGCAAGACTGGATGTCAGACTTTTGGGCTTCTGACTACCAGTAACGATTGTCAAAGATCTACAAATGACAACCGACAACAACTGCTTAACGTGCTTTCCGAGGCACGGAAGGGTGTCGGTTTATAATGGATGGACGATGGTAACCTCTTACCATTCGGATACTTAGGCCACGGGCCCGTTTACTAACCACCGAAGTCGGAAGGTGTCTTAAAGAAGGAATGATCGGAATATCAGATCTTCAGTTACCTACTCCGAAATTTTGACTTCTGGGAGCCTTGAATCGCTTAAAGTATCTCGAATATTTGGTAGCCCTTCCAACTCATTTATTAATGGTAATCGATGCCCTGTTTGTTATACATTGCTGAGTCACTTACCCATGGTTTCTTTCTGACACTTCTGCGGCCGGCAGTGGAACACCCCCTCATTGGAACAAATGCATACATGGCACGGCCCTCGCACTGCGGTGGTTGGCGCGCATTGCTTCCCCGGCTCCACTAGGCCGGGCATAAACTTACTTTAACTGTATCTACTTAATGGTAAGGCCGAAAATGGTGTGAATGCTGTCTGTGCCTTACGACCTTATGTTGACCAGATTTTAACGCTGGTGACTATTGAAGGATGTTTTCGGGATATATAATCCCTTGAGGATATACACGACCATTTCTACCTGCAGATTCGTCTGATCTGAGTTGTTAAGGTGATTGCGCTGTGTAGCCCGCGAAATTCATATGTATTTACATAATTTTACCCATAAAAATCATCAATACCTCTCTCTAAGTTAGATTTCGTGCAGAGTCGTCGAAATAAATCTAACGAATCTGCACGAAATCTAACTTAGAGAGATGTATTGAGGATTTTTATGGTTAAAATTATATAAATACATATGTTTTATTGCCGCATATCATACTTTCATCAAGATACAACCTGACACAGACCTGCAAATTGCAAAAAACCCAAAAAAAAATAATTTCGCGGGCTACCACTGCGCATCTCGCTCTCAGTCGCCAAGTGTGCGGAGAATACTACTTGGTCTGTGGTGCGGAGTATAAAGTGCGACAAGGAACTTCGTTCCAAAAAAAAGAAAAGACAACACTGTAGATATTAAGGGGACTACAGGACCTAACGCTCGGTCACTGCTGTCTTTTATCGCTGTCGCTGGTAATTTATTGCAAAATATGAAGCAATATCTATTTACAAAAAATCTATTGATTGGACTAAATAATTCAAACACTATTACGTTAGTATGTTACTTGTAGAATAATCTGACAAAAAATCAGAATGATTGTATGTATATCTATTTATTTATTTATTCATAAGGCAGTATATTATAGTATTGTTTTTAATCGTTAAAATAAATTAGAGGTATCTTCGTGATTTTTTCCTATCGTAACAAATTAGTTGTATTATGTTTTCAACACACTATCTAACTAGTATATATCCTGAAGAACGTCATATATCTTTCTGATTTAGTTTACTGCAGTAGATAAGTAAAAACTTTTAGGGTAAAGCCAGACGAGCGTAATTTTTTGAGTCGTGAGTCGCGTAATTTCTGAGTAAATAAATTGTGATACAACTCATTTTGCGTCGCCGTGTGAACGAAACAGGATTTTTGTATGAAATCGACGCAGAAATTACGCGACTGACATTACGCTCGTCTGTTTTCACCCTTAGGCTTTATAAAACTTGCGTTTAGTTGTGTTTAGCTCCTGTAGTCCCCTTAAGAGATATAGGTATATTACTAGAATTTATTCATGAACAAATAAATATTTCGATGCCGTATTAAACAGTTAAATCATATAAAAATAAACTTAAAACTTTCATACTTATAAATTATAATTACAATATTTTATTGTTTTTTTTTTCTATTTGTACAGTAATGCTATATTAAAATAATAGAAGTCAAAAACGCTATAATATTGTATGTAAGACAAATACTCACATAAGGCTGTATCTGTTCCCTTCAAAAATACTAAAGTTGTTATTAATGTGACCAAACTGATCCACATGCTTCAATTTTCTGATCTAATCAACGCATGATGTAAGTTACCCATGGCGCTCGGTAAATTTTTCCAATTATATCAACTATAAAAGCAAAGAGATTAGGAAGTTAATTGCTAATTAACGGAAGCAATTACTTGGTATTTGTTGATTCGTCGATCTAGAGACTGTAAAAGCTATGATTATACAAGCTATGATTATACAAGCTATGATTATACTCGTGCTTCGTTTCTTGAGATTAGTAACCTGAAATAATAAAATTATTACTTATTTACACTTGTAGTATCACCCAGGATTCACCACATAGCACTGTATTTTGAGAGATAAAGACATTTTTTTTTTTTTTTGCGAGGTAGACGTGCCCTAAAACTCCGCTTGTCATTCACGTTACAGTGCTTCACCACTGCATACATTTTTCTCGTCGGTACGGATTAAAAGTGTTTTTTCCAGTGTTTTTTAACAAAATAAAAATGCCGAAGAGGAAACGTGATATTGACATCGACAAATTAAGCAAGAAGTTTCGCAAACTGCACGGAAAAAAAGGATGTCTTACATTAAGACAATATCCTATTGGTCAAGACAAATATTGATTCATATATGGGGAAAACAATATATTTTTGAATGAAGTAAAATATTGTCTTAGTTTTATTGTCTTCCTCGAAGACATTAGACTTAAATGAAGAATTTTTTATGTTTAATTTTAAGAATATTATTTGTCTTAGTAAAAGAGTATTCTCTCTTAGAATCATTAAAAATTTGATTTGTCTATTTTCGAAGCAAGACTCATCATGTTTCACACTAAGACAACATATTCTTGAACGAAGCTTCTACTATTCTTAACTGAAGAGATATTTGTTTTAAGACAAGACTAATTTGCTTCACACTGAGACTATGTAATCTTAGGTGAAGCCTCTACTATTGTTAGCTGAAGAGATATTTGTTTTAAGACAAGACTTGTTTGTTTCATACTGAAACTATGTAATCTTAGGTGAAGCCTCTACTATTGTTAGCAGAAGAGATATTTGTTTTAAGACAAGACTTGTTTGTTTCATACTGAAACTATGTAATCTTAGGTGAAGCCTCTACTGTTGTTAGCTGAAGAGATATTTGTTTTAAGACAAGACTTGTTTGTTTCATACTGAAACTATGTAATCTTGGGTGAAGCCTCTACTGTTGTTAGCTGAAGAGATATTTGTTTTAAGACAAGACTTGTTTGTTTCATACTGAAACTATGTAATCTTAGGTGAAGCCTCTACTATTGTTAGCTGAAGAGATATTTGTTTTAAGACAAGACTTGTTTGTTTCATACTGAAACTATGTAATCTTAGGTGAAGCCTCTACTGTTGTTAGCTGAAGAGATATTTGTTTTAAGACAAGACTTGTTTGTTTCATACTGAAACTATGTAATCTTGGGTGAAGCCTCTACTGTTGTTAGCTGAAGAGATATTTGTTTTAAGACAAGACTCGTTTGTTTCATACTGAAACTATGTAATCTTAGGTGAAGCCTCTACTGTTGTTAGCTGAAGAGATATTTGTTTTAAGACAAGACTCGTTTGTTTCATACTGAAACTATGTAATCTTGGGTGAAGCCTCTACTGTTGTTAGCTGAAGAGATATTTGTTTTAAGACAAGACTTGTTTGTTTCATACTGAAACTATGTAATCTTGGGTGAAGCCTCTACTGTTGTTAGCTGAAGAGATATTTGTTTTAAGACAAGACTTGTTTGTTTCATACTGAAACTATGTAATCTTAGGTGAAGCCTCTACTGTTGTTAGCTGAAGAGATATTTGTTTTAAGACAAGACTAATTTGCTTCACACTGAGACTATGTAATCTTAGGTGAAGCCTCTACTATTGTTAGCTGAAGAGATATTTGTTTTAAGACAAGACTTGTTTGTTTCATACTGAAACTATGTAATCTTGGGTGAAGCCTCTACTGTTGTTAGCTGAAGAGATATTTGTTTTAAGACAAGACTTGTTTGTTTCATACTGAAACTATGTAATCTTAGGTGAAGCCTCTATTGTTGTTAGCTGAAGACATATTTGTTTTAAGACAAGACTTGTTTGTTTCATACTGAAACTATGTAATCTCAGGTGAAGCCTCTACTATTGTTATCTGAAAATATTTGTTTTCATGAGAGAGTTTTAATGTTCGATTTAATAATATACAATTTATTTTTAGATATTTATTAATAATACTGAAATAAACATAAATAGGCAATTTTTAACAAAATATACCTAAATATACAGGATATTAAGTTAAATGAGGGACATACTTTAACGGAGTGCATAGTACTCATAAAATTAACAACTTTTAGTATGGGACCAAACCTGAAATCGCGAAAAAAAAATCAGCTGTTCCCTACATTTTAAAGACTTATGCGAACATAAATGTACTGAACAGCTGATTTTTTTTCGCGATTTCGGGATTGGTCCCATAGTAAAAGATGTTCATAATGATGGGTACTGCACTCCGTTAAAGTAGATCAGCCACTCGTTTAACCTAAGACCCTCTATATAATACTACAATAATAATCTTACGGCTAAACCCAATCTATGGTTGTAACGTCCCAATAATCTAAGACATAAAACAAAAGAACACGAACGGACGGAGTGACGTAAGGAGAGATAGAATTATATTGTCTGTCACCAGTAGCGATCTGTTTTTACTGGCAGTAGGTTATTGGGTTTGGCCGTTAGACTAAACTATGAAGCCTGCCATACATAAATGATATTATTTCAATATCAAATCAATCACTTACAAGCTACGTTTTAAACCATGTTAAAATATGAAAGTTATAAGTTCTATTATCACGCTATTATTTCAACAGGGTACTAATAGCAGTGTATGATCAACATTATGAAACATTTTAATATTACTTATTTCTATGTGTTTCTGTCCAGCTGGACCCCGCGAGCTAGGCTCATAAAACTAGTAGCAATGCTTTGTTTGTTCAATGTACCTCATGAATTTATCAACAAGATCCAATGTACCTCGATCATTTTGATAGAAATCACGATAAATCGCCTCATCTATCCAGCGGGACCCTCAGCTATAGTAGGTACTGCGCTCGTAATGCAAAAATAAAAATATTGATCGCATCTACTCTTAATTTACCTCTCGATTCATGTATTAAATTTTATGAAATTTTGATAGAACAGGAGAAATTCAGCATGAAAGTTTTGTCTTTTTCAAACAAAACATTCATGCTGAATTTCTCCTGTTCAAAATTTCCTAGAATTTAATATATGAATCGAGAGGTACATTATGAGTAGATGCAATCAATATTTTTTTTTTGTATTACGAGTGCAGTATAGCTGAGGATAGATGATAGATGAGGTGATTTATCGTGATTTCTATCAAAATGATCGAGGTACATTGGATCTTGTTGATAAATTCATGAGGTACATTGAACAAACAAAGCATTGCTACTAGTTTTATGAGCCTAGCTCGCGGGGCCCAGCTGGACAGAAACACATCTTATTTCTAGTGTGACCTTACAATTATTATTTAGTTTCATTCTGCTGTCCGGTCTTGGCATCATTGTGGCCTGTTACCAACAACACACTTCTCAACGATACAATAGTGCGGATACCTTAAAGGTCCGTCTTTAGGTTCAAAAACAATACTTTTACAGAAATATATTGAATCGTTAAGGGTAGTCATCATGACAAACTACTCTGCTATAAAAAAAAATTACCACCCCTTTAGGGTCCACAGTATTTGCCATGATGACGCCAAATAAAATCACATGCACACAACTGACACAAACACAATACACTTTTTAGTCACTCTTACACGTAGGTACACAATAACTAAATTTGAATGGACGATAGTATAGCTGCATGCAATGCATCCAGGAAGAGCGAATAAATTATATACATATACTTTAGAATTAATTTATCGAAAAGGTTAAGTATAGAAATAAATAAAATTAACTTATTTATTTTTAAAAGCAAGCTTTTAAACTAAAAAGTAACAAAATAATATTTAGTGTATGAACTTAAATAGTAAAGATACAGAACAGCCCCAATCCTTAGGCGCATCATCAGGGAGTAAAATTATCAAGTGAATGGAAATGTATAACACAAGAAATTGTTATTAGTGTTTATATCATACGAGATATATTTTCGTTTAGCATTTAGCAATAGAAATCAAATCCATGATGTAGGGTGGGATCACATCATAATTAGTCTTTATGTCATAGATACATATTTGTATAAGTAAATACAGGTGGTATCCAGGTTTCGGATAAGACACATGGAGTGCGTGATAACACTTGAATAGTGTGTCAAAGGCCTTAAAGGCCGTTTGGAAAACATACCTGACCTTATCTATAATAAGATAATATGTTCCACCAACATCTATTATATACGGCTGTACCGTTTTTTTTTTCCCATATGCATCCGTAGAAACTTCGTCAATTTTTGATTGTATATCGCCAGGTGACTAAAAAAAGAAAAATAACGTTAAGTTTCAATTTTTTTTTTATAAATCAGTCATATATAATAAAACTAAAAAAAAACAATTCTGTCTAAAAAAAGGGTTGCACTCCTGACTCGATGGTCTCACTTTGAATTTTTGCAATTTTTTGGGTTCGCAAGTTACAGGTGACGTGGGATAAACATTTTAAGACACAGTTTCAGCAACCTTAGTTGATGAGAACTAATCTCAGTCAGTCAATTAAAGTATGGATTTAATGTAAAGTACCCTGTTGGTGTAATTACCTTGACATTTACAATGAAGCTTTCTACACACTCGGTAGTTGAAAATTTTTGCCTCCTGTTTAGGCGTCCTTTTGGTGGCACCAAATTGCAAAGCAATTTTATTTGTGATGGAAGTTTTTTATCTAGAATAAAATAAACTTTACCTATTAACATTAACATAAATAATATAAGTAAGTACATAATTCTCACATTTATTCTGTCAGAAAATATCAAGGAGCAAGCATATCAAGACCCTCAATAAAAACTTGTATTTATTTAGCCTCATTTCTAAAATAAAAATGGCATCATATAACTAAATTACTATTTTGTACCAACCATTATCATCTAATGCATTAATATACTCGATCAAGGCCACCACTTCTTCGTTAGTATTTGTTTTTTTTATTTCTATTATCTTTTTGATAAATTCATTCCAATTTATGTAGAATTTATTCGCTCTTCCTGGATGTATTGCATCAAAGTCTAATTGAATCTGAAAATAAGTTAATGTGAGTGAAAGAAAAAACATAACTTATTTGTCTCTCCATGATGAAATTAATGTTTCTTACCAAGACATCGCTTCTGACGTCATTTAATATAGGCCAATTTTCAATCAGCCCACCTACGGTTTCATGAGCAGAAATTTGGCGGAGTTCATGGGTCGTTTTCCATTTGTTTATGACACATTCCCATGGTTCTGAATTGTTTTTCAGCCAAATAACATCTTCTTTGTGCACATCTAAAATAAGGCGAAAATGGTGAATAATGTAAATTAAATTACAAAAAAATAGCTCTATGGCTACTCTACCTACGAAAGCATTACATCTCTAGGTAATGAGTGGGACAGAAATAGAAGAAACCAATCGCAAAATAAACCAGGTAGGAAATACAATCATAAACTATTTACTGCAAGTAAAATGACAGATCCTAAATAAAACTAACTACTGTAAAATATGTACTGTAACAAAATTAAAAATAAACCTTGTAGTTCGTTTAAGTTTTTAGATCTTTTAGAGGGTATAGAATCTTTATTTTCTGTTTCATTCAATTTTCTTTTACGTTCACCAGATTTATATAGGGTATTGCGAATTTTATTTTGTTTCCCTTTGCAAAACCTGGTTTTCCAGAGATTGAATCTCTTTTTTTAACAGAGGGAACAAAATATGTTCCCGCATTCTCAGTGGGAAAAAGAGCGATGATTTTTGAAGTCAGTATGTTATACTCTTCATGATTGATACGACTGGAAAAAAAGTAAAGTTTAGGCAAAGAAAGAAAATTCATCTGTCAAATCATGTACAGTCAGCAACAAAGCCAATAAGCATGTAGGTAACTAGTGTTTCTAATTACTAGTCTTTTAAGAAAGATTAATTCTGTTTCAGATAATAATTAGTGTTAGAGCGGCTTTAACATGAACTCATATTGAAATCCATTTAGTGAGGGGCGGTTTTAGACTGCGCTTTTCGATGAGTGGACTCCACTCGAAAACCTTTGTGCCCCAACCGACGTCAGTTCCTCGAGCTAATAATGTACGTGGTAATACAAAGTAAAAACTAAATTAATAGGTACTTACTGATTTACAACACGTGTAAAAATACGTCTGCAGATAATGTCTGTGAGTGTATTTCTATGTTTGACTGTCAGTTGTTTATTTGTTTCATAATATTTGAGTATGCTACTTCCAGAAGGTGATGTGGTAAGTAATGTTCTCAAGTCAAATTCGGGAAATGCTGGCCGACATCCTATCATTTCAAGAATATTATTTCTTCGAAATCTGATTCCAGTTCACTGATGTAATTGATTTCTGTTTCTGTGTTTTGAGAACAACTGGGCACAGAAGTGACCGTTGATGTTTTATTCTGAAATGAGAAATAATTCAATACCTACTTTAGCATAATATGGCTTTAATGGATTAAAACTGTACCATGAAAAAGCCATCAGAAATCCAGACTAATATTATAAAAGCGAAAGTATCTCTGTCTCTCTGTAGCTTTTTACGGCTGAACGGCTCAATGGGTTTTAATGAAATTTGAATGAAGATAGCTTGAATCCTGAGGAAGGACATAGGGTACTTTCTGTCATCATCATCACCAATTTTCATCATTATTCACATGGATGGAACCGCAGGGCGCAGCGAGTTATTGTATAAAATTTAAGCGTGTCAGCACTGCTTTATTTTTGTTATTTTACTTAAGTAACATCCTGCAAAATATTATTTACTAGTAAATCTACATAGGTATAATAAAGTTATGCAAACCTCTGCTGTTAAATATTCGTCAATTTTGTTTTTCAGAAATATGCGCGTGGAAATTTTTGGGCTCAGCTCTTTTAATAACTCATTTGTTAAGTCTTTAAAATGACTTAAATCAATGCCATTGTCTGAAAATAATAAATAAGTACCAAGAATTTTAGTCTTGAATCAAGAGAACAGAATTAAAATTGTTTCGGGTAATTGTCCTACTACATAATATACCTACCTATCAATAATTATTATCAAATTAACAAATTGGTTAGACACCGCGACGTGTCGTGTCGTAGTAGGTAGGCAGGTATAAATACATAGTAGGTATAAATTCGTGAGCGAGCTAGAAATACGGACATAATTAGGTAGGTACTTATAGTAACATAATTTTCTAAGCTTCCCTAGTCACGTAGGCGCAGGTATGTAGGGTAGGCACGAGCTATTCTACCATGATTCTAATTGGTTAAATGCGATTAAATAGTTGAATTCAGTAATTAACATTATCGGAGAGGTGCTTACTTAGAATTAAGACTAGGTCTTTATGCCGACATCCATCGAGATATGTACCTACCTATTAGCTGAATATCTACATACAAATACATCAAATAAATAAAAAGCTTAGCAGTGTCTAGTGTACAGACTAGAGGTACTTACCTGTAAAATTTTGAATTATTGGTTCTTCGATGCCCCAGCTTTTTAATAATTGACACGTTTCTAATTCTAATTCTGACATTTTTTTTACAATAATACAAATCAGCAAAGGTTTAAGGCCAGCCCAGTCAGTAGTCTTAATAGTCCAGTCCTTTATATTTAATTTAAGCTGAGCTAAGGGAGTCGACCATGAGTAGACGCACAACGGCACAAACGATATGAAACGAAATGGGATTGTCGGGCGCAGCAGGCAGTGTTGCCGTTAGGACTATCTAGTTTTTGGCTACATCAAAGAAAAAAGTTGTCAGTTTTGTAAATAAATTACTTTCGAAATTCGGCTAAAAGTGGCTAAAGTATTTTTGGCTTACTTTATCCTATTAACATTGTTAATATAATTTTAATATAGTTACTATAGGGATGGGGATAAGTGGATTTAACAAAACAATATTTAATAGTGTTGTTAAAAAAATATTAAAAAATAGTAACAAGTTTTTAACTAAAAACATTAAAATTAATTACTGTTTTTTTAGTAAAAACAAGAAAAACCTATTTGAAATTTTCCATTGTCATCTGGAAATTCTGGAATCTCTTCGTTAATGGATGATGATAAGGATAGTATTTCAGTTGTTTTATTGGTTCATTGGTTAAAACTTCAGGTGGCAAAACAGTAATAAAAGTAAGTATGTAGTAATAATCTAAAAAGTAGCCAGAAATAGCTAGATTCATTTTGGTGGCTAAAAGAGATTATTTATTGGCTAAAATCGTCGAAAATCCGCTAGATCTAGCCACAAAGTGGCTAAAACGGCAACACTGGCAGCAGGCAGTTGAAGTACTTGTGCCACGCTTGCTCATTATTGGCTGTTTATTTTTATCTTCCTATGAATTGTGGCCTCTGATTGGTTGCGTGGCGCGCGGAATATTTTAACAGTGTTGCCATCCCACAGTATTGTTTTTGCCTCGAAAAACGGACATCCCCTTTTTATTAGCTTATTCGATAAAACAAGTTATTAAGAAAATAAGAGTAAAATACCCGTGAGCCAATTTTACACCAAACACGTCTATTTAGTCCGTCAGTCAAATAGTAAAAAAATATTAGACACGAATTTTTTGCTTTATCATATTACCCGTCGCGCGGCAATTAGCAGACAACAGAAATTTTATTGTTATCTGCACACATGGTTGCAATCGATATTTTAAGAGTTAATAAAAACCGGCCCAGTGCGTGTCGGACCACGCACAAGGTCCCGTAGTTGAAAATAATTTATGTCAAAAACAAACTTAACTAGACTCCGTTTACATTAAGATTACATATTCAAAGAAAACTTTTTACAGTCCGTTACTGCAGCTGCCATTTGTCATATCCCCAACGCAATAGAAATCAAAATCGGTTGAACGGACTATAAAAAAGGTTTCTTTAAATGTCTTCTTGTGAATGGGGTATAGTTAATTTTAATTTGTTTCTTTTATTTAACTTCGCGGATGTCGGAAAATAGGTATCCCACGGGAACGTGCTACCGGGAAATGCTTCCTTATTCCTTGTCTACATTATCTATGGAACCTCTGTGCAAAATTTCAAGTTTCTAGGTTCAAGGGTTTGGGCTGGGCGTTGATGAGAGTCAGTCAGGACTTCTCTTTTTATTTTACAGTAGCTTTTGCTCGCGGCTTCGCCTGTTAACGCCATGGAGCCTGTTCAATATTATTTTAATAATAGTGTAACAGCGAGTCTTAACTGATAAATAAAATATAAAAATACAAAAATGTAAAAGGAACTAAGGCAGATTATTTAAAATTTACTCCAATCAACAAAAAAATGTGGATATTATACGAGTAGGTACACTCGAAAACTACGGAACAGATTTTCATTGGGTTTTCAACTTTTGGAAGCTTACCTAGTTTCCCAAATTCGAGGTATTTTTCATTGCTATGTGTAAACAGTTTTTAGAGAAGTAAAATAAACTACGCTAAACTTTTTTATTTCCCTGCCTATTGTTTTTCTTGTAAGGAAAAAAATATAAACTTGGTTTTGACAAAAAAAGCAATTCGTTTTTTTTTTGTGAAAATATTTTTTTTTTTGCTGCTTGCAGCACTGCGTCTGAGCAAAATGAAAAGAATTTCTAAAAATGTGTCTTCTTGTATTAAGACAAAAAGTCTTGGTTTTAAAATCATAGGTAACGTCTGAGCAAAATGAAAAGGATTTCCAAAAAAGTGTCTTCTTGTGTTAAGACAAAAAGTCTTGGTTTTAAGATCATAGGTACCTACTTACCTATCCAAAGTTGTTTTATAGGTACCTTCAGGTTACAGTTCAGTCCTACCTAGGTCTTTTAGTTTTAGAGAAAATACCTACCTAAGTAAAAAGTACCAAAGGCAAAGTGTGCCTACCCTGCCGCGGCTGTCTGTTCACGTTTTTCTCCGTAACTAAGTAGGTCCTACCTACTCCATGATTACCTATTCAAGAGGAAGGTTTATAATGTTGATTAGCTTACCTACTTATATTCATTATGCGTAAATAGGTATAGGTACCTAAAGTAACCGTCATGAGAAGCTATAAATTTTGTAAACAAGTGTTCAGGAGTTCACAAAATTTGGACCAACAAAACGCATTCGAAACTCGAATGACGCGTTTATTTCAAAATGGCGTCCCGATAGTTTACAATCCCTGCGACGGACGCGTTCCGGTACCAAGAAACACAAACGATAGCGCTTTGCGTCGTTAAAATATGATCCGACTAAATTAAATAGGTTGTTACTTTCATATAACCCGTCTATATTTCATGTCGATTGAATATGGTCAATTTATTATTATCTCGCAGTATAAAATGTTTACTTAGTAACAGATGTTTGCTTACATAATTTATAGCTTCTCGTGACGGGTACTTTACCTACCTAGCCATACTAAAAGACTTATCACGATGAACTCCGGGGAGGTCGAAAAAAACAATTGTCGATCTTCGTACCTACCAAAAAAACGGGCGGAGCCGGGTAGAGGTGCTAGTAAATACTATAGGTTTCTATCTAGATAAGGTTAATTAACGGTTAAATCGCTAGCTTAGTAGGTAGTTATTGTGAACATGATGTGGGTAAGTAGGTACCTGGTTAGTTAACAACGAGTGGTTAAATGAGTGTAACTTATAAAGTATAAAAGAATTTATGGATAAAAAATGTTGATGCCATAGAAGGGTCACATTTTCAAAAACCCAAAGATTTTGCATGCTATGCTATGCTATTTTTTTGTCCTAGCTGTACCTGTTTATGCCTTTTTATTAATATTTAACACCATTGTATACCTACTATGTTTTATGCAAATAAATGATTTATTATTCTTTGACATATCACGAGACCCTTGGGTCCCGGACCTTTGGAAGGCGTACGAGGGGCCGAAGCCAACTTGCAGAGGCCCCTTAGACCATTTTACATTATGAGAAGGCACTAACCGACGATTATTCCTGTATGCCCTATGCAAGTGCACCCAAGGATAACCCCTGGATGATGCAGGACTATTGCAGAACATGGAAACAAAACATATTGGGCTATGGGTTTGGGTGGTTATAGTGGATGGAGTACCTGGTATAGTTAATAATACAAGGTACTCAATCCACTATAACCACCCTTGAGTACCTTGTATTATTAACTACTAGCTTTTGCCCGTGGCTTCGATCGCGTTGGCAAAAAGATTTTTCTTTCCTTGCACATAGTTTGCGCAATCTGTGATGAGTGAGCGCATCCATACTAATATTATAAATTCGAAAGTAACTGTCTGTCTGTCTGTCTGTTACCTTTTCACGCCTAAACCATTGAACGGATTTCGATAAAATTTGGCAAGACTATAGATGATATCCTGGGGAAGGACATAGGCTACTTTTTTTATTTTATATAGGGAATGAAAGTTTGTGTGGGAAACCCACCATTTCTTAGTTAGGGACATGAAAATTCAAATTTATTCTTTTGGTAGGAAATAAAGAAATATGCGGTTCAGGATTTTTGAAAATTCATCCCCTAAGGGGTAGAATAGGGGTTGATTTTAAAATTCACAAAACTGCACAGAATTCGATAAAATTAACGGATGAAAGGATGTGAGAAATATATGTGCGAGTGAGAAAGTATTTATTATTTATTTATTGGAGTATTTATCAAGCAGTATTTACAAGGATTCTGGTCGCTTATTTTGCCATACAATCCCACATACATCTTATTAGTACCTATAACCAAAAAAGGCTTGGTTTCAACTAAGTCAATATTTTCCAGTTAAAAGTATTCTTGAAATGAGATTAATGTATTCTTCAATTAATAATATATTAACTACATTTTTTAAATTCTTAATGGAAGGAATCTGAACTTCTTCAACCGAAAATACATTATTCTTGACATGCAAATCAATATTGTTTTAAATTGAAGAATTTTGAGTTCTTGTAAGAAAACAAATAACATTTTAGAAGAAGATCTAGAATCTTTGAATCAAGAAAATACACCTTATTGGTACAAGAAAAAAAGTGTTGGTTTCAAGTAAGTCAATATTTTCCAGTTAAAATAAAAGTATTCTTGAAATGAGACTAATTTATTCTTCGATTAATAATATATTCTTAAATTAAGTATATTACAACTAGATTTTTTAAACTCATACTGGAAGTAATTTGAACTTCTTCAACCAAAACTAACAATAAAAAAACATTGGTTTAGATTACCCACCTTTCTATTCTTGAATCAAGAAACAATAATTTAAATGAAATATTCATAATAAGAGTATCATATTCTTATATTGAGTAAAAATTTTTTAGATTAAGAAAATGTATATCTTAGGTCAAAAATAATGTAACTGTTTTAAAGTAAATATAATATATTCTTGAATGAAAACACCATTATCTTGTTTTGAAAAGTTTTTAAAGTCTTCAGTAAAAACTAGATATTTTCTTCAATTAAGATTGTAATAGTCTTGAATCAAAAATATTTGCTCAAGTCAAGAATTAAAACCAAGTATTTATTATTCTTAATTTGAGTAAACGGGTTTTCTTCGACTGAGTACATTTACTTAAGTTAAGAAAATATTTACTTGGACTGAAACAATTTTTCTGAGAATATTGATATTCTTCGCAGAAGAAATCCTTTTTTTCCGTGTGGAGAGAAAATTAAAACGTGCCAAGCGGCAACGTTCTTCAATATCGCCTTCATCTCGAGAGGACTCGATGCTCTCTGCGCATAGATATGAAGGTATGTTATTTGTTATTACTACAAATTACAGGCGAAACAAACAAATCTCTTGGCCGGGCAATACCTAAACAAAGGTTCGTTGAATTCACTGGAATTTGACACATACCTACTTACTTTTTATTCGAACTCGAACAGTACAAAGGGCTGTTTATATCGTTATCTACTATGGTGCGTTCAATTCATTGGAATTGCAACCTTTCTCATTGACTTGTAGCAGCGGAAAACTCAATAGAGATCTTCTCGGACGATGACTGCAATATAGAAATACCTAGACTGGAATCAGTTGTACAGGCCGTCTCGTTAAATGAGACGTCGCGGGCGCCGTCCCTTGCACCGTCCCCCGCGCCGTCCGCCACGCTGCAACCACGCGCGCCGTCGCCGCTGCCGTCGCCACAGCCAGACCCGCTGTCGCATCCGTCCTCCCCGCGGCCGCCCCCGCGACCCGCTGATCCTTGCCTGGTCGCTGAACCTCGCGCAATCGCTCCTACCGCCAGCGATGTAACTATTACCCCGATGATGCCTCAATCGACATACTATATAGGTGTTGATCCCACACAAACCACCGAGTATGGCAAAGATATTCACGTTGGCCTAGCTAACCGCCTAGAACATTTAATTGTCAATGGATTGGACGACGTGCGAAAGGAATTAAGGAAAAAAGCAGAATGTGTGACACGTCACACTACTCAGTCAAAAGGCGCTACTTTGCCTTGTCGTCTTTAAAGAAAGACATTAATGACCAATTGATGCAGACAAAGATTGACAAGTATATTTTCGGAGAGACTGGCTGAAACCTTGAAGACTGCCAAAGCTGTGACAAAATCCGGTGCCGATATAAAAGCCGCTTACGATAAAAATAGGAAGACCACTCAACCTCAGCCATCAACTTCGCGTGGTTTAAACTGGAAGGCTCCCCCTTAGACTCGCAGGCAGTCGGGCCCGCACGCCAACTGGTCGAGGACATCGCGCTATCAGCCGCGGCCGACGCGGCGCCAGTAAATGAGGTACAATATGCTGGTCGTTTAGCGTCGTTTGCAAGACAATGGTCTCCTTACACAAGACAAAACTGTTCTTTCTTGGATCGAAGGCTATAGGATACAATTTTCTAAACAAGTCTCACAAGCAAAAGTACCTTCTGTTCCTGTTTTAACACAAACTGAGATTAATGATTTTTTGCAAAATTATTGATAGTCTCATGACAATTGGCACTATATCCGAATGCGCTCCGTGCGCCAATTAATTTATATCAAGTATTTTTCTTGTGCCTGAACCGAATGGCAAGAAAAGGTTTATCCTGAATCTAAAAAATCTAAATAAACATATACAAACTGACCATTTCAAGTTGGAGGATTTACGCACAGCAGTTAAATTAATGACAAAAAATTGTTATATGGCAACATGTGATCTCAATGATGCATATTTTTTTATTAAAAATCCATCCAGTCTCCAGAAAATATCTCCGTTTTCAATTTGACAATAAGTTATTTGAATTTCATGTCTTGCCATTCGGTTTAAACACAGCTCCATACGTTTACACGAAATTGATGAAACCTGTCGTTGGATTGCTCAGATTGGCTGGCTTTATCTATACATATAATAAATCTGTAGACGAGGCGTTTCTGTACATTGCAAATATTTAAAAAAAAAATAGTAGGGGTATTAAAGAATCACCAACAGATGCCATTTCTACCATTTTTGTCATTTTTGTCTGTTTGTCTGTTTGTCTGTTCGTCTGTTTGTCTGTTTGTCTGTGAGAGTTCATAAATTTTTGTGCAAGTATCACGTCAATAGTACAAAACCAATGTGGTTAAATTTTATACTAAAATATTGTGTGTGACTCAGAGTTTTACTTAGTTTTTGTTTCATCGCAATCGCTTCAGTCTATCAAAAGATATATGAATTTAAAGTGTTCAAAAAGAACTTTTCATTACCGTTTCTTCATACACGTAACGACATCTATTGATACCAAATGGTACTAACAATAAAAATCGCTTTATAGGGGTGGTTAACCTGATGGGTCGATCCAGCAGGTTAAGCTACGCTTGCGAGCGGTGAGCATCTTTACATACCGAGATTCCTCCGTGCCTCGGAAAGCACTTTAAGCCGTTGGTCCCGGCTGTTATTCGTGGATCTTTGACAGTCGTTACGGGTCGTCAGAAGCCCGAAAGTCTGACAACCAGTCTTACCAAGGGGTATCGTATTACCCAGTAACTGGGTTGTGGAGGTCAGATAGGCAGTCGCTTCATGGAAAATACAGGTATTCAGCTGCATCCGGTTAGACTGGAAGCCGACCCCAACATAGTTGGGAAAAGCCTAGGCAGATTGGTTCTATTGGTGGTTGATTAGTAACGCTAAAAGAATTTCAAATATAAAAAACCGGCGAAGTGCGTGTTGGACCACGCACAATGAAGTAGTTGGGATGAATTTATCCCAAGAACAAACTTAAAATTGTAGTTGGAAAACATATTCTCCCATACATTCCAACTGTAAATGTAAGTTTGTACTCACAATATTGAGAGATTTACCATGTTATTTTATGACCACAGACTATTCTTATAGATTTTCCTGTAATCTACAAGTAAAGAACTATTTTCTGTATTTTTTTTTTTCGAAACTTTAGTCTCAGTAGTTTCGGAGATTAGGGGATATATTGGTAAATTTTCATCTATTTTCTTAAATAATTAATATAATTTTAAAATTATAAAAAAAATATATACATATGTATTTGAGACCCTCATATTAACAGGGACTGAAAGGGGGTCTTAAAAATTCATAGTGGGGCTACTAGGGTATGTGGGGTATAATATGAAAGAGCGCTGTTTGCACATTTTCAAAAAAAAAAATTTTTTTTTCGGCCGCATAGTTTTCGACTTTTGATGAAAAATGTAAAAAAACTACCGTCCCCCCCCTTATCTCCGAAGTTTGCAAAGAGAAAAATCTGAAATTATTCTATGTGATAGAAGTTTATGTAAAGAAAACAGGAAAAATAAAACGATGTCTCTAAATAGCACACTTTTTCAGAAATCGAAACGAAACCCTCGGTGCGCGAGTCCGACTCGCTCTTGACCGGTTTTTTTTCTTTTGAGGTATGGAACCCTAAAAATGGGCATATAATTGTAAGATGATATTTAATACTAATAACTGATGTGGTGTTCTGAGTGAAAAAGAATGCAATGTCAGATATAATAATCCTATCAACTTTTCATACACAGAGAAGGTGAGGGGGAGGGTTTGAGAGGGTAGGGGCAGGGGGACGCGGTGAGATGGAGGGAGAAGCAGTAAGGAGGTGTGAGGGGGAGGAATGGGGAAGGGGATGCGGTGAGGGGTATTAGAGGGGAGGGTGACAGGCGAGAGAGGGAGGGGGTGGTAAGATATGGTTGAGAGGAGAGGTAGAGGAGGAGGGTTGAGAGGTTGGGTGAGAGGGGGGGTGACGAGCGCCTTAACACCTTAATGTTGCTTTTTGACCGAAAAATAGAAAGTCGGAACGGCACAAAAAAAAGGAGTAAACGCCAGTCGTCGTCAGAGCTGACACAAACACTTTTTTTTTAAATCAAACCTTTGTAAATTTATTTATTGTACGCAGAGCGAGCTTCCAGTTAACCACTGTATCTGATAGATGTTGTATAGACGGAATCGCGGTGTCAAGATTTTCCGCAGAAGAGTGACACTTTTTCAGTCATAAAATAGATGCTGTCCTGGAATTCCGGTCTCTAGACCTGGATTTCTCTCCAGAGGTCGAGATTATTTGAGGCATGTTTATAACCGACTTCAAAAAGAAAGAAGTTTTCAATTCTTCTGTTTTTAGGGTTCCGTAGCCAAATAGTACATAGAAAGGGAAGTCTTATCATTACGTCCTGTCCGTCTGTCCGTCCGTATGTCACACACCTTATGTTTGAAAGAGTTTTCTCCAGAGATGGTGAAGATCAGACAATTGAACTCCTCAATAACTTACAGTAGGTATACGTACTGTGATTTGGTACAGAAATCAAAGAAAAATACTGGCTATCCGTAGTCAACTAATTATGGACTTCGATCGTTTTTAAAAGTTTTGCCACCATAAACATGGATGTTCACGGTATAAACGAAAGACAGTTTGATGCGCAGTCCAAACCACACAGATCCATCCGCAGTTTGGAACGCAGTCCACAGATCCGTGGTCCAAACTGTAGGTACGTGTAAACCCCGCTATTCGTTCTTTCCGAAACGATAGTTTGGAATGGCGCGTTGTGTTTCCAGCAGTCCGAATACGTGTTAAACCTCGCTATCATAAACCGCAGTAACTGCAGGGCTGTGGTAGAGAACCCCAGGTAGCGGTTCCCACCAGACAAGATCGCAAGATTCTTCATTTTTATTGGAGGAGTGATACCTACCTACACCATATCTAAGCGACACATTATATGTATATTGATTTCCGACATGCACGCGAACGAAGTCGCGGGCACAGCTAGTATCTACTATAATTATAATCTAGATGACCTGATAATCTAGATGAATCTATATGTTTTATTGGATATTCATACAACGATTGCTTAAACAATATTAATATTTCATTTAAATTACTAACAGCCTTAGGATTTATCATCAACCATGAAAAAGTTGCTTACAACCTGCCATGAGATGCAAATTTTTGGGTTTTATCTTAATACTCAAAAATTTTTTGATCATTTTGCCCGATCATAAGAAGCAACGCCTAATTAACGAGATTTACATGTTTATGAGATTAAAGCGTATCAAAATCAAAGATTTTGCAAAATTGGTCGGTTTGTTAATTTCTGTTTGTCCAGCCATATAATACGGCTGGCTATAAACCAAATAATTAGAACGTTGTAAGTACCTTAGTTTACAAGGTCGCGACGATTACAATCGTTATATGAGTATCCCCGATCACCTGCACGATGACCTGAGATGGTGGCTACAAGCCTTAGTAAAGCCCGAGAACCGTATCAAAAAGATGATACCTACTCGGTCGAAATATTCTCTGACGCCTCAACTACTGGGTGAGGTGCAGCGTGTGGCTCAGAGACGGCGTATGGCCGGTGGTCGTTGTCAGAGCAAAAACAGCATAATATAAATTACGTGGAACTTTTGGCCGCCTTTTTTTGCACTTAAAGTTTTTGCAAGGGACCTTCACGATTGCCAAATACTTCTACGCGTTGATAACACCGCCATTAGCTATATCAATCGGATGGGTGGAATTCAATATCCACTCCTAACTAAGGTAACAATGGATATTTGGCAATGGTGTGAGTCCCGAAAAATTTTTGTGTAGGTACTGTGAGGGCTCGAACCTCACAGCGGGAGGCTAACTACTTTATAATAAAAGACAGTAGTTTAAGAAGAAATGGGGCTGAAGCCCGCTATATTAAAATAGAAATAAAATTATAGTTCACTCCCTAGGCCCTACGCGGAGCCCTAGCTATCAGCTATCTGTCAAATCTTATAAAAAAGCCATCACTTTTTTATAAGAGTAGGTATTCGATGTTTGAATGATCGTCAGCCAGTTATCCATACTATGGCTTGTACACAGCAAAACCTCTACATGAGCTACGCCCACCCTTGAATAAAAGGATTAACGTAGTCAACTTCAAAATAAAACTTTTATTCAGACCAAGACATTCGATCATACAGACAAAACCTACCTAAACCTAAAAAAATAGACACCCTACCTAACTCCGGGAAAATGGCGACAATATGAGGGATTGTACTTCTAGGTACAGGCTCAGCTCTGGACAAACGAAACGCGAAAAACTAACACTATGCTAAGTGTCAGTCAAGTTAATATTAAAACGTGCCATGGTGCACCCAAAAATATCGCATTTATCCAGTCTGAGCCCCGTCAAACAAAACCCGGAGGGAAAAGAATGACGTGCCTCTTTCGATAACAAAATGATGTGTCAATTCACATCAGCCCAGAAGGGGTTGAAAATCTAAAGAACTCAACATCGTGATACATTAATCCATCGGACAGTATCGAGCCAGAGGGAGGAATGCGCCAGGAAGTCAAAATTCTAACGCAGAATCTAACTCATGTTCAATCTCCAGCAAATTCAAAGAAAAATATCGCATAACGTCAACACTGAACCCTTACGTATTACTACTGGTCCATATTGACCAAACTGTGGATCCTCTGATATAAATTGCACCAATTGTGTCAACTCAACACACTTTGCAAGGACTATGTCCCGTCAGCAAAGCTGGTTACAACTCATACCAAAGTCACCCCCCCTCTAGAAGGTATTCACAGTTTCTCAAAACTTCCACTACTCCTAATACGTCACACTAAAATACTGGAGGATGTTCATGCTAACCGGCCCTATCGACCCGTAACGAAGCGATGTTGTCGTAGGTTTTCACTCCCTCTTGCTCTTCAATGTAGTGGCCAGCGTTGTGGGGTAGCGTAACCTCACACGCTGTTGGTTGCGTCCGATGTCTCACCATATGAAATATTACACAAAAAACACAATATTAGAACATTAGAAAATATAATACATTATTACTTCATGCCCTGCTGATGTCATAAATGTAATGCAGTGACATGATAAACTGAAAATAAGACAATGACAATTAAATAATCCTTAAAAGAAAAAGTTTCCATCTAATAAAACAACTAGGAGGTTTAAAAAGTTTACATCTAATAATATTGTTTACAAAAATATCACATAACCTCCTTTCATTCAACTTACAAAACTTATATCTTAAAATGGAAAACTTCTTTACAAAATTATTTTTGGTTTTCAAATCCTTTTTTAAATTAATTATTTCAGGAACCAATTTTTTTAATTTAATGTTCTTTATAGATAAATTCTTTTTCTTCTTCAATAAAACACGTTTTGGATTATACATGATACTTCGGTGTCGTAAAGGGATATTAGGGAACTTATCACAACTTTTTTCAATATATTTATTTTCTACTTGCGCGATATCAACCGTTGTCTCGACTGCGCATGACTCCACATTCTGTTCACCTAACTTTAAATCGACTTCCAAAAGACAAAAATCACCAATCTCCTTTGTTTCCGACGACAGACCGGAATGGGCATTCTCCTTTGAAATTGCAGATTTTAAATTAAAATTATCTTGATCAAATTGTTCACAAGCGATGTTATTTTTATTGATTTCCACATCGTGAACATGATTGTGTTGACACACAGATATATCTGACATAATAACAGGATTGGACAGACCCGAATATTCCAGTGCTTCCTCCTCTTCTATCTGAAGCACCTCGTCTGTCTGCACATCGTTTTCGGTCACCACAGGGCTGCTCTCTGCGCAGCTGAGCTCAGCAATGACCTCAACTTCATCTTTATCTACTTCACTGCCTGCATTGCATTTTTCTAACACATCAACTTCCTGCTCTCTTTCACTAGAAATTAATTGCATATTATCATCTACACATAAAACATTTTCCTGTCTGTCTTCAACAGACCTTTCTTGTGCATCCGCCTCTTGTGGCGCACCATTAAAAATCTTTCCCTTATGGCATCTACATGGGAATTCAGCCCATAATGCGTCACACAGTGCCTCAAAGGACATACCGTCCGACCATGTATAATTGTAAAAAGATCTTGCAGCACTTGCAAGAAACGCACCCAAAATTAGCGACCAATCGCTTTCTCGCCATCCATTGATGTTGGCTATTCGCAAAAAATCGGCAATAAACTTTTCAAGACATCGGGCGTCGATGCCCGTGAAATAATAATCCAACATCAGCACCATGTCGAACACTCTCTAATAATAATATTTAAAACCACTTAGTCTGTTTAAGGGGATCCACTGCTCCTCATATCGCGAGGCGTGCGATAGTGATGCGTCCGGCGGAATAACTTCTACGCCAAACACCAACAAATTCTTAAATACTTCGCTTTGCTAAACTCGGCCGTATCGGCGCACTCCAAAAAACCTTCGAGAGGTACCGCGGGCGTACTCGCGGTCGCTATGAAGCTTCAGCTATGGCGCCTCCACCAAATGTGAGGGCTCGAACCTCACAGCGGGAGGCTAACTACTTTATAATAAAAGACAGTAGTTTAAGAAGAAATGGGGCTGAAGCCCGCTATATTAAAATAGAAATAAAATTATAGTTCACTCCCTAGGCCCTACGCGGAGCCCTAGCTATCAGCTATCTGTCAAATCTTATAAAAAAGCCATCACTTTTTTATAAGAGTATTCGATGTTTGAATGATCGTCAGCCAGTTATCCATACTATGGCTTGTACACAGCAAAACCTCTACAGTACCTATGCGTATTACATTCTGCAGACAATACCATAGCAGTTAAAGAATCAAGACGCAACCATCCAGATATAGAATGGAAAATACGTTTTCCTCTATACTTGAAAAGTTTGGCACACCATGCATTGATTTATTCGCGAGTCGTTTTAACAGAAAATGTATGTAAACAGTGCTTGGCATAGAGACCCAGACGCTTTCGCAATCAATGCCTTCACAATTAGCTGATCAAACATGTATGTCTATGCATTTCCGCCTTTTCCAGTTAATATTTTAAAAACATAAAAAAAAAAAAAGAAACATGAATGATTAAGCAAAGGGCATCGTAACAGTACCTTTATGGCTTACGCAGCCTTGATTCTCCTTGTTTAAAAACTTATTAATATCGGAATTAATTACTTTTAAATCAGACAGTTACAATATACTTTTTGATCATTCCAGCAACACCAAAATTCAAAACCATCTTACCCTGGCTGCAGGGATTTTATCAGGGGAGCCTTATCGCGAAGAACCGTCCCGGAGTCGTCGGAACATATAATGCTCGCCTCTTTAGCCGACAGTTCTATCAGGCAATATGATGTTTGTTATAAAAAATGGTTCGATTTCTGTGTTCAGAATTCCCTTGATTTTTATGACACATCGATTACCGATGTACTGAGGTTTTTAACAATGTTTTTTGATGCTGGTACTAAATACAGTAGTTTGAATAGTTTTAGAGCGGCCCTATCCTTGATATTGGGACCTAGTGTCTCCAAAGATGAAAGAATAATAAGGTTTTTTAAAGGTGTGTTCCGTTTACCACCCATGCCTAGATACAATGTAACGTGGGATACTTCATGCGTTCTATCCCACGTAGCTACTTGTTATCCTAATCACGCATTAGTGCTATTTCAACTGACAAAAAAAAAATGTATAACCTTAGCTCTCCATAGGGTCCAGACCTTTTCAAAAATCAATATAAAGATCATTGAAATAAAACCTAACGAAATCATAATAAAAATACCTGACTTAATAAAAACATAAAAAAAGGAACCAATCAACCTCTCTTGGTATTGCCTTACTTTTTACAGAAAAAAAAAAAATGTCCTGCACAGACTTTACTTGATTACATTAAGAAAACTTCATCGTTACGTAAAAGTGATACTTTATTTATCGGATGCAGGAAGCCCCATAAAGCGGCGACCATACATACGCTGTGTCGCTGCATAAAGAGTACGCTCCATGCGAGCGGGATCGACGAATCCGTATTCTCGGCGCATTAGCACGAGACACGCCTCTACATCTAAAGCCCACCAGCTAGGCGTAAACACTGATCAGAAAACCGCTGGCTGGTGTAACAATTCAGATACGTTTTTCAAATTTTATCAGAGAAATATAACTAAATATGACCCGTCAGTCTTAGCAAGAGCTATTATTAATAATACAGGTGATTAAACTTCGTAATTGACACACACATCAAACTATGTAATTGATTGAAATCCTGTATAAAAAATTATTACATTTCCGTACTAAGTATACTTACCTATAATATGAACTTAAACTACTAAATTATATAGTATTATGTATTAACATAGATGCAACATGATTTTGATGATGTGTTAAACAAAATATTGACTCTGATATTGGCGTTGATATTTTCAGAATTATACCTCTCAAAGTCTACAAGTGTAAATAAGTAATAATTTTATTATTTCAGGTTACTAATCTCAAGAAACGAAGCACGAGTATAATTGATGATTAAACGAACTTACTTGTACGTGAAGTTCGATCATAATTATACGAAGTGCTTCGTTCGAAGAGATTAGTAACTCCCTCCCGCCTAACCCAAATCTATTCTAAAAATATCAACGTTAGACGTTGGTTACAGATACTCTAAACTAAATGACAAGCGGAGTTTTAGGGCACGTCTACCTCGCAAAAAAAAAAAAAAAATTTCTTTATCTCTCAAAATACAGTGCTATGTGGTGAATCCTGGGTGATACTACAAGTGTAAATAAGTAATAATTTTATTATTTCAGGTTACTAATCTCTTCGAACGAAGCACTTCGTATAATTATGATCGAACTTCACGTACAAGTAAGTTCGTTTAATCATCAAATATACAAGCTATGATTGTACAAGCTATGATTGTACAAGCTATGATTGATTATACAAGCTATGATTATACAAGCTATGATTGATTATACAAGCTATGATTGTACAAGCTATGATTATACGAGTACAAGCTATGATTATACAAGCTATGATTATACAAGCTATGATTATACAAGCTATGATTATACAAGCTATGATTATACAAGCTATGATTATACAAGCTATGATTATACAAGCTATGATTATACAAGCTATGATTATACAAGCTATGATTTTAAAAGCTATGATCCCGATTCCACTCACATCTTCCTTGTAAATACCTTTTCTTAGTTGCCTTTCACTCATTTTATAACCTGACCAAACCATCTAAGCATACTATTTTCATTTTTTTGATGAAAGCAAATGATTACGGCGATACATAAATACATTGAGATAAAATGTGGCATGACGTCACTGCTTGCTAGATTTTATACGTACTCTGTTATAGTTGGTCAATCATCATTCTCCTGTCCTTATCCCAATTTTTTTTATTTTATTTCCATAGTTCTTTATTAGTCGTCATCTCGGTAGTCACGACCTCAAGCCATATCATCCTTCACACAGTCCATCCATCGTTTCTTTGGTCTTCCCCTACTCGTATAGCCATCCAAATTCATACTCAAAACTTTCCTGACGACATTTTCCTCATTCCTCCGCATCACATGCCCATACCATGACAACCAATTTCCACACAACTTTTCAGACACCGGGTGTCACTTTCAGTACTTAAATACATAAAGTCACCTACATAAATGTTTAGAAAACTTGAGAAAAAAGCTAAAATAAAACACATAATAAAATTAACTCGTTTATTCGTTTCGTGATCTTAACTCAAAAATTACTTAAGTTTTAATTACGTATCGTCTAATACATGATGGTACGTACTTTCTAATTTAAGCCACGTATTAATTCACTAACTACTAAACATTCGAGCGATACTATTCGTCGCCGAGCGAATAGCCAGGGATGGGCACAAAAAAATCGACTAAAATACTAATAAAAAGAGGGTGTATGCAAGACCACACGTTTGAAGGGAAAACTTACGACTTTAGCCGAGTATACGCCATTTAGGGTCACCGACCGACTGGAGCCGAGTACACCCGAGTCAGCGACACCGACCCGAGCGAGCGGTTCAGTTTCGTGCACTGTAAAAGAGCGCAACGTGCGCCTATACTCTTTCCAACCATTTTTACTTTTGTCATAAGCACGCCTATGAAGTTCCTTATTTATTGACAGGCAACCATAGACGAAAAATACAATACTTCATGGACGCTAAAGTAAAATAAATGGTTAGAAAGAATACAAAGAAGTTTTCACTTCATAAAGGTGTGACAAAATTATTGATTCGTAAAATAGATCCTCAGTTTTTCAACTAAGTTAATAGATACCATAAGTTAACAAAAATAAGTAAATAAGGAAACGAGACTAATTAAGTAAATGCCATAGTAATATTATAAACAGAAAGGTTTGGATTTGTGTTACAATAGAACAGCCGAAACTCATGATATCTACAAAAAATACAAAAGATGAGGACTAAATGATGTGGCTACAGGCTCGGCCCACACGACATAACACTTAAAGAAATGAAAAATGACATGACAAATGAGACACACATGAAAATCGCATGTTAGCCAACTAAGTTGAAAATGCCGATGAGTAACACACACACATCAAAATGAAAATAGGCTCTTCATACAAACTACTAATAGAATAAGTTAGTTCACAAACACGTAAACTAAATACAATGCAACGTACACTGTTAATTGTATTTATACTTTCAGTATTTAACAAAACATAGGATTCATCGACTGTTCACTTTTAGCAAATTTTCAAAAAAGTTTTAACATGAATTAAGTGACGTCAGATTTTACTCGAGTTGACTGTTAAATTGTCGACCTTGAAAAGAGAATTAGTCGATAAATCTCCAACATTAATTTGAAAACTAAAGTTTTCTGCAAGCATTGTACAATAAAAATGAAATAGTAATCTACTCGTTCATTCGTATTACATACTAAGTAAAATTAGTCACAAAATACTTTAAAAAACACAGAACATTGAAATGATACTAATGCACACAATTAATAGATAGTCAAATCGACTAAAACAGACAATTTGATCGACTGCGCAGCTGCAATAGGGAACAAAACTTATCTTGAAATGACACGATACGAAGAGAGAAAAGAAGAAATTGAGTCCAATACTATGATATTATGGGTTTTGCGGTTATGCGAATAAACTGCACTTCTTCTCCTTTCTAATACTTTGAGCGCACACTCACACAAAAGAAAAGCTAATAATTAGTACACATTTTCATGATATTGAATACTTCTGTTTTTAGCTACCAACCCTATTTCATAGGCATAATACTCGTATAATTAAAACGTCAATTTCTTAGTACGTAGCCGCTGCCTGCGCGACCATTCTATGACCTGTATGTAGCATATTATACGAATTATTTCAATCTCCCAAAGTAATAGTCTGACAAAATATTATATTCACTGGTGTACGATAAGGTTTGGCGATTATCAAGATGCAGATTATGGTTACTAATATACTAGGTCATATTTTCATTAAATATAACCCACCACGACTGTGAAGTTGAGTGTGATAGTGTTTACAAGTCATACACTATGGCTGCCTTTATAAGATTGAAAATGTTCTCTATACCACAGATTAATACAGATGGGACACTCCGCAGTTTAGGTATGAAGCTACAAGTACGCGACGGGCCCCGTACGCGGGGCTAATTCAGTAGGTCAGAAGGTATAAGAGTTACGCGATAGAAAGAGAGGCAACTTGTAGTTGAATATAACTGTAGGTAATAAGCGTTGTGCGATCTGGATTACACTTTATTGTGTCGTAGCAAGAGTCGCTTTTTATTTAAATGATTTTGCGGAGTGTTCCATCTGTATTAGTCTGTGTCTATACTGAAAACACCGAGCAATGACTCGTTAGAAGCTTATTTAGATTTTAAACATAATACAGCAGCTTACCCAGAACTTGCGAGTATGACTAATGGCCTAGGGGCATTAGGCCGCTTCCACTACAAATCACAAATAAAAACGTTTAGCGCTGAACGAATTTAAAAAATCGTAATGTTTCTGACAATCATTTGAAGATGTCAGAGAAAATTGTTTAGCGCTAAGAGCGTTAACGTCGCGCACGCTGGCAACGTCGCATTTCTAATGGTTTTTCGTGATTATTTTAATAAATTTAAATCGAAAGACAATTTCCTCTGACAATTTCTTAGATCGTTGGCATTTATAAGTATGTATGCTATTTTTTGACGGTTATTTTGGTAACCAAAATAACTGTCGACGAACTATGAAATTGTCAGAGGAAATTGTCCTTTGATTTAAATTTATTAAAATAATCACGAAAAACCTTTAGAAATGCGACATTGCCAGCGCGCGCGACGTTAACGCTCTTAAACGAAGTGATTTGTAAGGCCCTAAGAGTAACTGACAAAAAACTAAAAACAAGACTCGTTAAAAACATAAATGGCATAAGAATTCGTGTGCATGTCAAAATAAGTGTAGATGTGCGATTAAATGTCAGATGTTAGGGCTTGGTCGCACAAACGCAGTGTGCAGAAGACGCTCCTGCCATCTGCAGAGCAGGTGCAGTCATTGCAGTCACGTCTAAACTGTTCGCCGGGGTTGCAGCGGAAGCCTTGATCCGACTCTGTACAAGAAAAGGATTATTATTAGATATACATGTGTTATTGGGATTTTTCATCAGGAATTTCTCATTTGCTCGGAGTCTGGTTGATTGCAATAAGCTCGGCCTTATGGGACTTAAACATAACTGGGGAAATGTGGCTGTACCTTCGGGGAATACAGGCGTATCTATTATATGTGTATGAAGTGTCTAACAATTTCACTAAAAACTAAACTTTCAATTAAAAGGGCCATAGCATGCATGATACCACAATAAATATATGGACAGTAAGAAAACTACGTACAAACGGTCGAAACGGCACACTCACACAGACGCGCTCACCGACGAGGCCCCAAGCGATAGTCGCGGTGCTCTCAGTATATTTATTGTGGCTCGTCGATGCGTGCGTACCTTTGTTCATAATTTCCCTACTGTCAATATTTATATTATGACGATACTTTTAGCATTGGCGACCACTCGACCAGAAATTTTCGGAAGCCCGATACAGCATCTGACAAAAAGCGATCGCTAAACCGCGACCAAAACTATGACGAATAATGATATATTTTACAGACGCTCAGGTAATCACAAGGCATACATGTTGATGGATGAAAAGGCAGAGAAAGGCCAAAGAAAAAATGGATGGATTGTGTGAGGAATGAAAGAATAAGAAAGAGAAGGGAGTGAACGATAGCGTGACGGTTGACAGGGGAGAACGGAGGAAGAAATTGTGTTGCGCCGACCCCACGTAACATTGGATAAGGGCAGGAAGATGATGAGGCTGAGGTAATCACAAAGCAAGGCAAGGGGTATCGTGTTACCCAGTAACTGGGTTGTGTAGGTCTGATGATGACTTACGCTAAGGTAATCTATTGGTACTTCTAACAACTCTTACCTACCAGGTGCTTTCTCGGTTTCAGTTTTAATATCCTTGCACCTTTTGTTAGTACAGATCGCAGACGAACCGCTTTCAGTGCACCGGCAGACATTGCATTCGCGGTCGAACACACTGCCAGCAACGCACTGCATTGGTATCTGCTCAGATGTGTCTGAAAATGAAAATATGATAGCGTATTATTAAATTGTAGTAGTAATTAAAAGCGTCTGTAATAAAAAGATAAAAACAATTGTTTGTTTTTCATAAAAACAACGGCTAGTTACTTATATGCGTTCGTTTACTTGGTTTGCATTTGTAGTTCGTTAATACAACCGAATAATATTACTAGAGACGATCGAAACTGAGAGCCGGAGGCACCAGAGCCCGTAACACATTATCAATCGGAGTTTGAATCAAAACAAATTGCTAATCCATTGCTTCATATGTTCGAAAAATTTGTCTGCTCGACAACGTAAATAACGCAATGAATGTTGTTGAACTGTCAAAATGAAACCAACTCCGATTGATAATGTGTTACGCAATTAGGGTACAGGTCCTGAAATCGATTTCTAAAAACGGATTTTGAAAACGATTTCAAAATCTGAAATCGGAAACTGGAATCGGAATCGTTTGCGTAAAATTGCAAAAACGCCCATGTCACCGATCGTCTAATCGCGTATCCGTACGACAGCTACTCGCTTGCGGTTGACACGCATGATGGCTTGACGCAATTTGTAGTAGGTAAACCTTTCAATAAACCCTCAGTTTCTGCAAGAATATGTTCTTCAGTTTTCAACCAAATTTGCTTTTGTTACCCGTGGTGGATAATTTGGCAGCATTATATTTCTCGGAGGGACCACGGGTAAAAAAAATATCCGACGCGATAATAAGAACATATTATTATATTCGACACGTCACATAATGGAGGCTCTCTACTTGCACTCCATGCATAACAGCATTACTCAACCGAAGCTATTCAAAAATATTTCGCAAATAACATCAAAAAATCTACAATGTTATAAAGTAACGTCACTTTTACTATAATTCATATAACTTGATTCCTGGGTAGCCAAATTTCACCAAATTTTCAGTGATTCCTTGTTATTCTATCCTTTTACAAATAAGGCTAGTTTGCTTGAGTTAACACCTGGGCCCAGGAAACTATGGAGTCTTTCCCTTCTCCTTTGATTGAAGATTGAAGAACAGATTCTTTGGCCAGGCAGCCGTACGCTAATACTAATAAAAAAAAATGCTTACCTCTTTTGCTCCTTGCTCCAGTGTAAGCACTACCATAATTATTGTTGTTTAAGTTGTTGCAGTCCATCCGCGTACACGAGAAGTCTTGGCCCTCATCGTTGCAGAGGCACTTGTTGCAGTCCATGCGGAACTCTTTCCCTGGCTCGCAGGCCTTCGGCGTCTCCTACTAGATACATGGAGTGCGTTGTTATTTGTTACTCGACTTAAGTGTGCAGTCAAGTTCATTAATATTTTGGCCGTTTCAGGCTTCAAAATTATATGAACATCAAAAAAGTTCGTAATATTGTGACAACTATAAGCATCATTAAATTTTGGTCAAGAATTAGATTCATTAATATGTGACTGCTTTAGCTTTTTCGATTTTTCCTGTGGCTGTAAGTATACAAAAAGAAAAAAAAGAAAGAAAAACGTGTATTTGCAACACGCGTTTACTTGCGTTTGTTTGTTTGTTTATTTGCTTTTGTTGTACATATTACTGAGAAAAAGCAGTCACATAATCTTGACCATAATTTAATGATACTTATAGTGGTCACGATATTATGATCTTTTTTGACGTTCATATAGGTGTTTTTGAAGCCTGAAAGGGCCAATATATTAATGAACTCGACTGTACCAACTCTCTTCTTATTAAACACGGCGTTAACGATTAGTCACCATCAGATTTACCATACATATTTCAAGAACAAGTTAGACTTAAATTTTAATCTGCGTCTATTAATAACTAACTTCTACCCGCGATTTCGGCCGCGTAAAACTTGCTCCCCCAACCCGCTCTGTCGCATCGCATCGCCTTCCCGCGCTATTACTTTTTTCTGATTTTTTTTCTTTTATTCGGCTCCTAAAGGTCCTAGCGTGATGTTAAACAACAAAATATTTTTTTCAAATCCGACTGGTGGTTCCAGAGATTAGAGCGTTCAAACTAACAAAAAAACAAACTAGTTTTACTAGCTAGCTTTGCTTTACTTTTTGCTTTGCTTTTTTTTTATTTTTAGTATTATAGTCCACCAGACCGAATATCGGCCATGGCGACCAATCTCAACGGAGACCAGCCATCAGCGCGGGAGATATGTGACAGTGAACAAATATGTGCGCAGACGCAGGTGTTGTTACTCTCTCTTCCCTCACTCTCATACTCGTTTAGGACGAGTCAAATGTTTATTAGGACGACTTCGTAGATTTTAAACAAGTTAATATTATTATAATTTCTATGGTCCTATTTAAAACCAAATTAGATTTAAGAAAAGTAAAAAATATTACCGTAGCGAACGCCCGCACTTTTCTCGATAAGGTGACATTCTGAAAATTAAAATACATAATTTAAATGCAATAATATTCTAAATAATACTGCCTAATAATTAAAAAAACTGTACACATATGGCGATAATGTCGAGATAGATCAAGTAAGAAGACTAGGAAAAAATTAGTCAATTGGGACAAAACAGATCCACTAGTTAGAAAAGAGTGCTGAAATATCCGTTTAAATATTAAAGAAAATAAAACACAGTTTAGTTAGTACAGCCAGTATTTATTCAAAATAGCCTTCACCAATTAAAAATTCTGAAAACTTTAAACACAGACCAAACCACCACATTAGGAAAGAACATATACATTGAAATTGGTATTTAAAAAAAATACAGGGTGTAAGTGTAAACAGTGGCAATCTTTTAAGGGGTCATTTTACTCATCATTATGAACAACTTTTATTATGAGACCATACCTGAAATCGCGAAAAAAAAATCAGCTTTTCGGTACATTTAGGTTCGTTCGCTTAATTCTTCAAAATGTAGGGACCAGCTGATTTTTTTTCGCGATTTCAGGTTTGGTCCCATAGTAAAAGTTGTTCATAATGATGAGTACAATGACCCTTTAAAAGGTTGCCACTGCTTACACTTACATCGTGTATAGAAAGCAACATTTTGTATTAAAGGTCCTTCGTCGATAAGTTTAATCCCAAAACGAAACACCGACCACCAGATTAGACTAAGGCCAAGATAAAATACAATACTTATGCGGTTTATGAGGTTTTTAAACGGAGTTTATCCATTCGATAGTGATTAGGTATTAGTTCGTTAATCGTGTTTCTGAACACTTCGTTAAAGAAGAATTTAGTTTCAAAGTCGAGTGAATTACTATCAAGGGTTTATTTGAGGACTTCAAAAACCGAGCACAAGGAAGGAGTTCGCTTAAATAATAATTTTGTCGAATCAAAAGCTATTAATAGTTTAAACTGCACAAGCACAACTGTCAAACTAAACAGTATCCCTGTGACTGTAACACAACAGCTGTCAAAATACGACTGTTATGTCTGAAGAATTCTTAAACGGAGTTTAAAGTCTCAATAGCTATGGATTCGATAAAATTGTTTATTCAAGCAAATTCCTTTGTTATGTTCGGTTTTTTAAGATTCTCAGATAAACCCTTGATAGTAATTCACTCGACATTTAAGGTTCTCACATAAACCCTTGATAGTAATTCACTCGACTTTTAAGGTTCTCACATAAACCCTTGATAGTAATTCACTCGACATTTAAGGTTCTCACATAAACCCTTGATAGTAATTCACTCGACTTTTAAGGTTCTCACATAAACCCTTGATAGTAATTCACTCGACTTTTAAGGTTCTCACATAAACCCTTGATAGTAATTCACTCGACTTTTAAGGTTCTCACATAAACCCTTGATAGTAATTCACTCGACTTTTAAGGTTCTCACATAAACCCTTGATAGTAATTCACTCGACTTTTAAGGTTCTCACATAAACCCTTGATAGTAATTCACTCGACTTTTAAGGTTCTCACATAAACCCTTGATAGTAATTCACTCGACTTTTAAGGTTCTCACATAAACCCTTGATAGTAATTCACTCGACTTTTAAGGTTCTCACATAAACCCTTGATAGTAATTCACTCGACATTTAAGGTTCTCACATAAACCCTTGATAGTAATTCACTCGACTTTTAAGGTTCTCACATAAACCCTTGATAGTAATTCACTCGACTTTTAAGGTTCTCACATAAACCCTTGATAGTAATTCACTCGACTTTTAAGGTTCTCACATAAACCCTTGATAGTAATTCACTCGACTTTTAAGGTTCTCACATAAACCCTTGATAGTAATTCACTCGACTTTTAAGGTTCTCACATAAACCCTTGATAGTAATTCACTCGACTTTTAAGGTTCTCACATAAACCCTTGATAGTAATTCACTCGACTTTTAAGGTTCTCACATAAACCCTTGATAGTAATTCACTCGACTTTTAAGGTTCTCACATAAACCCTTGATAGTAATTCACTCGACTTTTAAGGTTCTCACATAAACCCTTGATAGTAATTCACTCGACTTTTAAGGTTCTCACATAAACCCTTGATAGTAATTCACTCGACTTTTAAGGTTCTCACATAAACCCTTGATAGTAATTCACTCGACTTTTAAGGTTCTCACATAAACCCTTGATAGTAATTCACTCGACTTTTAAGGTTCTCACATAAACCCTTGATAGTAATTCACTCGACTTTTAAGGTTCTCACATAAACCCTTGATAGTAATTCACTCGACTTTTAAGGTTCTCACATAAACCCTTGATAGTAATTCACTCGACTTTTAAGGTTCTCACATAAACCCTTGATAGTAATTCACTCGACTTTTAAGGTTCTCACATAAACCCTTGATAGTAAGTAATTCACTCGACTTTTAAGCTAAATTCTTCCGTAACGAAGTGTTCAGAAAAACGATAACGAACCAATAATCACTATCGAATGGTTAAACTCCGTTTAAAACCCCAGAGACCGGCCATAAGACAGAATAGACGAGAACATATTCAAGCCAAAGTACGTGCTAAGTAACGTTTATTTATCTAAGACTTGGATCAAAAGATGGATAGAGAAACCTTTTTATTATCTTCATGTGGTTCTTCACACGCTCTTCTAGTGCAAGCGTAGGACTTCCCATCAGGGTTGCACCGACACATGTTGCAGTCGAGCTCAAAAACTTCGTTAGGAAGACAGGTCTTCTTTATCACTCGAAGATTCTGCTTATAAGAAGGTTAGTTAAAGATTATAATAAGTTTTTAACTAATTATACAAAGTCTAATTAAAACTGGCAAAACTTCACACATGAGATCGGTTGTGAAGTTTCACTAGTTAATTTAATTTTACCTTGTATATGTGGCAATAATATCGAATCAAAAGATTCAGGCAAAAAGCAAGAAACTGAAAATGAAATCATCAACATAGAACATTGATATACGATATACAGGGTGTAATTTTAATCACCGTTATCCTCTTAATCTCATCATTTAAACACATTAAACAAAATCAACCTGAAATCGCGAAAAAAAAATCAGCTGTTCAGTACATTTATGTTCGCATAATTCGTCAAAATGTACTGAACAGCTGATTTTTTTTTCGCGATTTCAGGTTTGGTCCCATAGTAAAAGTTGTTTATAATGATGAGTACAATGACCCGTTAAGAGGATAACGGTGATTAAAATTACACCCAGTATATGCAAGCTTCTATCAGGTCTTACTTCAGCGGGAATCCCCCCGAAATCAGCTTGGTCTTCGGGCAGGAGGGGCACACAGACTCTCCTGGTGCAGTAATAGCTGGTGCCATCTTCGTTGCACCAACAAGTGTTGCAGTCTTTAATGAACATGCGGTTCGCCGTGCATACTTGAGATTTTGTTGTATTTTTGGATGATTTCGTTGTCTAGAAATGTTGGGATGAAAATGAGTCGTGAGTTTTAGTTATGGTAAGGTGATTATTGCAATGGTGATTTGTGAATTGTTAATTAAGGAGTGACAGTACTTAAATGCAATAATTCTTGATAACGGAAAGTATAATAATGGGGTGTCCTGCGTGAGCGACGAATACGACGCGACGCGACGCTGCAAACGCGACGAACGCGATCAACTCAACGGCATACCCTGCTTGCGGCCTATGTGGCAGTCTGCGGCGAGACGCGACGTAACGCGTACTTGTTTTGAGGGTGACCAGACGCGACACCACGAACTACGAAATTGTTGATTGTGTTTCTTTGTAAAATATTATATTTGTTTTCTTTCTGTGTTTTTTACGATATTTTTTTAAAAGTCTGTAATTTAAATATGAACTTTCAAGCAAAATTGTACTCTACTTCTCCATGATTCCAGAAGTAATGACCAAAATCACGTAGAACATTTGTCGCGTGTAGCATCGCGTCGCATTGTATCGTGTCAAGTCGCGTCGCGTCGTGTCGTATTCGTCGCTCACGCAGGACACCCCGTAAAAATTATGTTGGTACTGATCTAGTTAAAATATCCGATGAGTCATCGTCAATGTCACATTAGTAGTTTATTCCGGAATATCAGAAAGTGTCATGTATTAAACCAACATTGGATGTGAATAGAAAAGGACCTGTAAAAAAATTTAGGTAAATAAAATTCTCGAAGTATCAACTTTGGCTTTAATAAAATGTGTAAAAAAACAAAAAAATCATATTATAGCTTTTGTGAAGAAAGCTTTCATATCTTCTGTGTTTACAATCTGGAGGCTCTCAACTTGTGATCCGAATCTGCTGAGTACGGAACTGCTGGTTTTATATCCTGAAATTATTAGATTAATTATGAATAGGAGATTTACTGCACTCATTCTTCTAGTAATAAAGATTTTATTATTATTATTTATTATATATTTTTTTAAATATTTTAACCTATACTGTCCTACTGCTGGGCAAATATAACATTTAGATATAGATATAGAAAAACCGAGACTTATTGACAGCACCCTAATTATAACAATCAAACAATCAATTTCAAATCAATCAATTAATTTTATCAATTGATCATTTTGAAGCAAATTGCTAATCCACTGCTACATACGTTCGAAAAATGTGTCTGCTCAACCCCGTAGGTAAATAACGCAATGAATGTTGTTGAACTGTCAAAATGAAACCGATTCCGATCGATAGTGTGTTACGCAATTGCCCCGCTGTTTCCCAATCTTCCAGATATACTAGAAAATTATATAGAATTCTATGAAATTATCTGCGAGAGAAATTAGTTGCAGTTCGTGAAACAGGCCATATAAAAGATATTTATAAAAACTTGAAATTTAGCTTAATACCTTAAGCTCATGGAATAATTCAACGTCAGCGGGCAGAGGACACGGCTTGTTGGTACAACTGTAGTCAGTACCGAGCGCGTTACAGCGACAGGTATTGCAACCGATGTAGAACGTGTTGCTGGCGCGACAGACGGAATGGCGTTCAATGTGATCCTGGCCCTATAGAAATGGTTGAGAAAATGGTGGTCAGACAGTTTGATCAGGACTGCAACAATATGATCTTTGACATAATATTGAACTACGAGTATGAAGGTTCCAGTGATTCTGGCCTGGATTTAGTGCCAAAGCAGACACGATACTTTTAGCATCGGCACTCGACCGGCGACTTTGCATTCTGTCGCGGTAAAAAAATTGAGCATCGAGCTCAGTTCCCACCAAACGGAAAAATACTCGTGGATGCTCGAACCCTTTTTAAATTTCACTGAATAAGTAACTATATCACCGTTGACTTTAAGTATAAAATTCGGCGCAGACATCAAGCGCTTATCAAGCGTGATGTCCGCGTCGAATTTTATACTTCAGTGAAATTTAAAAAGTGCTCGACATCTGAGAAGATTTTTCCATTTCATGGAAACTGACCATTAGGTTAGCATCGATCGCCGATGCTAAAAGTATCGTGACCCTCAACCAAACTATAGTAATAATATTCATGTTCAAATTGAGCAACAAAAAAAATTTAAGGTGCAGTTAATGACATTAGCTGAACATACCTACACAAAAAGATTTAAGTAAGTAGGTACTCTGCTTTCTTAAACAATAATTGCACCGAGATATCATTAAATATACCAACCTCGCTTTGCATGAAGACCTCAACTTCCTTATCCTTATCCATTTCAGTCTCCAAGCATTCATTGTGGGTGCAGGAGTAGCTCAGACCATCACTCGCACATTTGCAAGGATTGCAGTCCCTCATAAACTCTTGGAGAGGCTTGCAAATGGTCGACCTCTTCAGGATTATCACGTCGTGGTCCAAATTCAGGTTTTCTACGTCGTAATGGTTTTGATTCTGAAGTTTCAAAGGACATGACTGATATATCAGTTGTTCTGTGTTAACATCACTTTCTATTTAGGATTTTTTTATTTATTCATAATCTGTACTAACAATAACAAATATAAGGTCTGCTAAACTGCATAACAGTTTGTCGGCAGTTTGTAGTTGTTCGGCGATTTGTGGGAAATTTGCCTAGCCTTTTTCACAACTATGTTGGGGTCGGGTCTCAGTCTAACCAGATGCAGCTGAATACCAGTATTTTACATGGAGCGACTGCCTATCTGACCTCCACAACCCAATTACTGGTAAGACTGGTTGTAATAATAAATCACAAATTATTAGTAATTTGAAATGATGTACTTACCTCAACAAAAATGAATTGTGCATCCTGGTCACCACAATGTGCTTTCTCATTATTAAAACAATGTTCTCGTGTGTCAATGTCAGCATCAGACATTGATTTGTGAAAACGTTTGGAGTTATTCAAATTTTAGTTACGACTATTATGTAAATTATTAACGGAATGAAGTATCAACGAAACTATGATGTGTGATTACGATATATTTTTTATGAAGATCCTTGTTAAATTCCACTGTTTATTTGTCAAGAACACTGACTTTTACTTACCTATTATTGTGTTAAAGGTATGCCTCGGTACAGAAACAGTTTGACTATGCCTAAAAAGAACATCATGTACCAAACCCCTATGTGTAGGTAAACCACCGAAGTTATATGTGCAGATTTTAAATCTAATGAACACATAATGATTTTTACTTCTATATTATTTACAAGTTCGCTTTTCTTTGTTTAATCAAGTAAAATGTTAAATGAATATTTAAAAAGACTTACCGGTGCTACAACATCAGTTTTGGTTGATTTTTGAGCATCATTATTGTCTAATTCACTATTGACACTGGCTAGCAGTATTTCTGGAGCACTAACAAGGATATCTGAAATAAATAATGTAGATATTAAGTTTTTGGTATTGAAGAAAAACCCCCGCAGAACACATAAAAGAGTGAAAGGAGACGTCTTATATCTTTCTGTGACTGTTCCAATGGATGGACCTTGTGAAACGGTTAAAGCAGTAGAGTAAAGTAAAAGATCTCATCACGGAAAGTACAAATGACTGCTGCAAAGTAGCAAAGCAGTTTCTTAGGGCAGTACTTTTTTGAGCAAATATATAATCATAGATAGAATAAGAAATGAGTACATAAAAGGAAGTCTGAAAGTGGCACCGGTGACTGAAAAGTTGTGGGGAAATCGGTTGTCATGGTATGGCATGTGATGCGGAGGAAAGAGGAAAATGTCGTGAGGAAAGTTTTGAGTATGAATGTCGATGGTTATAAGAGTACGGGAAGACCAAAGAAACGATGGATGGACTGTGTGAAAGATGACGGGGCTAGAAAGGAGGTGACTATCGAGATGACGACTAATAGTATGAAAGAAAGGGACTGTTGCGCTGACCCCAAATAGACTGGGAAAAGGGCAGGAGAATGATGAATGATGAGGAATTACTTTGCTAATAAATAAAATTGATTTACTATTTGGATACTTTAGAAGCTAACAGTTTTAAAATAATAATAATATTTGCAAGTATTTAAAAAAGGAGGTGAGATAATCATAGGGCATCAAAAAATTCGTCCGCATCGCTTGTCAACAGGAAAAGTGGCCAAAAGGCTGCCAGCATTGCCACGTTGTATGACAATGCTAATTCTTTGTACATAAAATAGGCCAGCCCTAGGGTCACGAGTAGAGTCGACCGACTGCTTGGCGATGTCTTGAAAAACTGGCAGGGCACTCGGACCCCATGGCCCTAGTGTTTCAACGCCAAACGACTCGAAAATATAGGTCTATTTGGATAAGACAAAAATAATTAAAGTTCCGTAATATTTTTTTAAGAAGTTCTCATCATTTCAGCAATACTTAATTTTGTTTTATATATCACTAATTCACTAGTGACCCAGTGACCCAGCCGCACGATTTTTACAACTTGACAATAATCGAAATTTCTGTATATCTAGGTTTAATACTAATATTTTATACACATAAACTTTTCGGAATAAATTCTATAGATGATGGTGAATACCGCTTCAAAATTAGTTTAGAAGAACAACGCGGTTACACAGACAGACACAAAAAGCGACTTTAATTTATAATATGTATAATATGTATAATGTTCCCACTGCTAGGACACAAGCCTCCTTTCTATTTATACTTTATATACGCTTTGCTTCAATTGATAACGTTACTGGTAAATCTCACTTCTGAACAAAGATACTTTTAAGATGCGTACCTGATCTCCTACAAAACTCCAAGGTGCAGAGTCCAAGTCCATTCTCGAGGCAGATGCAAGTGTTGCACTCCCTCTGGAATGTCGTGTTAGGCTTGCAAAGGGCTGGCTCCGCTGGAATTCCGTGAAAGTTGAATGTTAGTAACGCTTTTTGTAAAGATATAAAATACAGGTTCAAATTAAAACCTCGTACTATGGCCGCACTTTCTTGGATTCTAATCTAACAAACGATGCAGATGAATGGACGAAGATATTATTGGCATGTCAGAAGTACTGTGAGAGGGATTCATGAAAGTACCTATTGCAAATTTTTATTGTTTTATAATTTTACATTCTCTTTTCTGTGTGTATGTGTATTATGTATTCTGTGTGGTTTTAAACCGTGTTAATTAAAGTTAAATAAATAAATTAGCAAGCAAAGCTCCTCAGAAGTGGTGGTTATAGAAAGTATCTAAACATGATTAACAAAAAATAAATTAATTTGATGATCTATTTTTTAAGGTTGTCAACCGTCTGTGTTAATCACTTAAAATATCAGTTTAAAAGTCAGTTTTTTTTAGTAAATTTCACAGACGTGAGGGATCTTTTATCTCAAACGATAAAACAGATTTTATCAACTCACACTTTAAGTAACAACACTACCAGCGGTCATTGGTCAATGACCCCAAAAAATTCAAATTCAAACAAAACTCTTTATTGCATAATTAATTATTTTCATCAAATCTTTTTATTTTATTTTGTCGTGTATATCCCATTTGTTTTTTTTTTCTTTTGTCGTGTCACGTTACCCATCACGTCCGCGGAGTTTTGCAAGCTAATTTAATTTGACCCTGTATACAGGGCGTAATTTTAATCACCATTATCCTCTTAAGGGCTCATCATTATGAACAACTTTTACATTGGGACCAAACCTGAAATCGCCAAAAAAAACAACTGTTCTCTACTGCTGTCCAAAAACATGGGCATATTTTTCCGAAACATTTCACAAAAAACCTTATACATAAACATTCGTTTTCATACACAGGCTGTCTCCTGCGTACTGAAATATTTTTAGTTGCACATTTTGTGTAGAGGTCGTAAATGTCGTGCTATCAAACATACATTGCTTGTCGACCTAACGACCTGTCGGCCTAACACTAACGTCCTGTGAGCTTAGTGCGAGTTTTTATACTTACTCGATCGCGTAATTGTCGTATGGAATAATTGTGTTTCCCATTACAGTCACCTAGACTAAGCAGTTTGTACTGAATATAAAACTCGCACTAAGGCCTCTGTTGACCGAATGACATGTCGCGCGTTCGTGTTATTCTACACGTGTCTGTTGGTCAAGTATACGCACGCAACGACCTACGTGTGCAGTATAGCAACACGTTCAGGATGCTGGCGGGGCTGCTGCGTTTTTCTAGCGCTTCGGTGTTGATGTTGGCTGAGGCGTGGATTAATGGCTGCCATGTCATCATTCGAAAGCAGTGTGGCTCGGCCCTCCGCAGATTGCGTGACAGCTCCCACGGCATCGCACATTGTGCGGTGGTTGGGATTGTCCAATGTTACATCACGGGGTTGGACTTCATACGTCTAGTATCCACTCCCGCGACCGGCCCCGGTCATTAGGATTGTCCTTGAGACTTTTAGTTGGCGCGCGACGGGGCGCCTAGCCACTTATACACGGCTTGGTACACAAAATATTTCTATGAACGGATAGGAAACTCATGACTGTTTCTTAAAGTGGATAGACTAGGCTAGATTACGAATAGTCTGAAAATAAAGGTTTACAATTATTATATCGCTTACCAAAGACCCCTTTGTCGCAGTCGGCGGACTGTTTCAAACATTCAGCGCGGCCCTGGTTGGAGCAGCGGCAGTAATGGCAGTTGCTCTCCCATTCACTGCCCGCCAAGCACTGCACCTCTGCCGCCTCACTCTGTGACTGGTTTGGTTCTGAAATTTTCGGCAGCCATGTTTTAATTTTTGTTTTAAGACTGGGAAGGTTTCGTCTTGGCGTGTTTAAAACATACTATGGGGTAATGGAGGTAGGCAAAAACTACAGAACGCTACCTGCCACGATCCTCGTTTTGCCTCGTTTACGTTCATTCATCGAGTTTTTATACATACTCTAAATTTAAAAAAAAATTAAAGTAACAAAATCACAAACTCAACAAAATTCTCATACGATTTAATGAAGTGCGCAAAGGAAAAAGAAAGAAACAAATAAATATAGGGAACTCACCAGGTATGTTAAATTCTTTTCTTTCTTCTGTGCATGAAGGGTCTGTCACACCAGGCGGACATTTTATTGCTGAAATAGAAAAGAAAAATTATGAAATTACATGTTACTTCAATTAAAGCACGGTTAGTTGAATCTAGAGGTCCCATTTTCATTTTCAGGTAATTAATTTATGGATTTCAAAATGTGAACACTGAGCAAAAACCCTTAATTTTCAGATGCTTTTGTTTCTAATTAGATTAAAGAAAAGATGAACTATTTTGGCAATGATTTATATGTCTATCCAATATCTCTAGCCAATGGTATCTACGGTCTTTCAAATTCAGCCCAGGAAGTGGTTGAAAAACTTAACAAACAAAGTGGTACTGATTGAGGAGACTGAAGTAAAGTAAAGCAGCTCGACCACCATGCACTGATAGAAAAAACTCCAAAACGAATGTAGTGGAACTACATACCTACGTGAAATGTTCGGAAAATTTCGTAGATTTGAACACGGGAAGTTTGCTCCAAGAGAGGCTTTATGGGGATAAATCAATAAATTTCGTGTTTTTAAAATTCCTGTAAAACCAAATGTATATATATGGTTAAATCATTTGGATTTTCCATTGTGGTATTTCACTATTTTTTCTACTGTTGTACTGAAACCGAAACATGATTACTTGAAATTTTTTCCATAGAATAAATTCCAAAGTAGCACCGTCTAGTTTTATACGATTACTAGCGGACCCAACAGACGTTGTCCTGTCTTAACGATCCTAGAACCCGACTGCAGCGCCACCTACCCGATCCAATTGTGTTTTCAAACCATCCAGGAACCCATTGAAACAACACAAAATTTCATCTAAATCGGTTTAGCCGTTTAGGAGGAGTTAGGTGATATTTGACAATCACACGTACAGAAGAATAATATATATTTAGATACGTAAACAGTTCCATATTGTGTAGTAAAATTTGTATTTAAATATGTTAAGAACTTACTAGTAAGCTAAAAATTGATTTAAGTATAGCATTTTATCATATTTTAACTTCATATCATAACATTTAAACGAAGCGCGTTTACTTCTGGTGCGCGTGAGGGTCTTCTTTTCTCGCATGCAACTAGACAGACATAACGCCATTTCACTTACACACCAAGCTAAACCACGCTTCGATGTATCCTCTTAAGTGGAATTAGTCTCTCATGGACGGAGAAAATTTACATGAAACATTTATCTTCATAGAAAACCCTGATGCCCTGATATAAATTATAAAAAAATCACTCTAATGACGTGCATTGTGCGACTCGGTGTTCGTGCGTCAAAACACTGGACCGACGCAGTGGATTTATAATTACTTAATTGGCAAATGTCACATTGTAGATAGTCATTCTTCATTCTTTGGTAAAATTTTCTACGTTTGTTTTCTTTGTAATATATTTCAAATGAACCACAACCATCCTAGGAGGAGCTCATGGCTAAGTAATAACAGCCACACTGGTCGATCCATCAAGTTTAGCTACGCTTACGTGTGTATACGTGGATGGGTGACGATCGTTACATACCAAGACTCCTCCGTGCCTCAGAAAGCACGTTAAGCCATTGGTCCCGGCTGTCGATTCGTGGATCTTTGACAGTCGTTACGGGTCGTCAGAAGCCCCAGTCTGACAATTAGTTTTACCAAGGGGTATCGTATTACGCAGTTACTGGGTTGGGGGGGTCAGATAGGCAGTCACTCCATGTAAAATACTGGTATTCAGCTGCATCCGATTACACTGGAAGGCGACCCGTAGTTGGGAAAAGGCTAGGCAGATTGATTGAACCACAACCATCCTAGCCTTTTCCGAAACATGTTGAGGTCGGCTTTTATTCTAACCGGATGCAGCTGAATACCAGTATTTTACATGGAGCGACTGCCTATCTGACCTGTTTCGGCTGTTTCTCAAGTAATCACGTAAAAAAAGGACTTCAATTTCGATGGTTTATGGAGTAGGATAACCTATTTTTTCTCGTTGGCGCGATTTTATGCTGAATGTAAACATTGACAGATTTGACATTTCATTTCGCGCCATAAATTCTAAAAATGGCGGCTAAATGTCACGTGACATGTTTCGGCCAGTGCGCGCCCGGTCGGTCCTCAAGTTGCCCTTTAACCTTCACAATTATTGCAGTTCTATTAATAGCGACAACAATTGGTTTCAATAATTACATGCCGACGATCATCTTTGACGCTCGGATATTACGAAATTATCAGCTGAAATAAAAATTCTTTAGAATTCCGAAAAAAGTCGGTCATAATAATGCCATTTTTTATTTATTTTCTAACGCCCATTTTAGAACTTTCTCATGTATTCAGGAGTGCGTTTACTAACACAAATCCGACTTGCAGTAATCTGTCATCAAAATATTTGTTGCGTACGTTAATCCAAACCTGCGACTTCAAGAGGCCGCAGATGTGGTTCTCGCCACACACGGGCAAAATATTAGTTTCGAGATAAATCTCTCATCCAAAATAAAAACCTGTTGTCTAGTCCTCCTGACACACATAATTCACTGACAACATTATTTAGCGACTGTCTAAATATCTCGGATCCCTCTTGCTCAACGCTGACTGTGATGTGTACGCGGACGAATGGAAAAAGATCTTGACTGTACGTCTGGAGTATTGTGAGACGAGCGTATAACTGTCGAGATGAATACAACTACTATATTAATTTGTCTTTAACTATTAACGGCCATGACCGTTTTATGATAATTAAATAAATAAATAAAGTTAGCATTGGCAATGGAGCAGACTCTCACTCAGCATTGGGCGGGATGGTGAGTTGGTGAGTAGATGTTAAGTTTTGCCCGATCAAATTAAGGTTCAAACTTCAAATCCAACCAATGTGACTTTTTCAATTCATTTGTACTTTCTAAGTTAAGGCGAAAGCGCCAGGGTAGCCCGCGAAATTCAAAATTTCTTAAGTTTTTTGCAATTTGTAGGTCAGTGTGAGCTTGTATGTTGATTAAAATATGATTCGCGGCCGTAGTCAAACCTCATGATTTCATGAAATCGCTAGATTTGAGATAAATGCTAACTTATGGAGTTGTATTGCTGATTCTAATGATTATAATTCTGTAAAGCCATATTATCTACGGCCGCGAATCATATTTTAATCAACATACAAGCTCACACTGACCTACAAATTGCAAAAAACGTAAGAAATTTTGAATTTTGCGGGCTACCCTGGCGCATCAACCTTAATCTTGGACATCACTGACAGCGGTGAGGAAACCATTGTGAGGAAACGTGGGACTTTATCACACTAATATTATAAAGGCGAAAGTTTGTGAGTGTGTATGAATTTGTTACTTCTTCAGGGGTCGCGGGTTGTGCCGCCGGGGTCGCGGGTTGTTCGAAAGAGATACCGTGGCCCTGGAACTGAAGGAACACGGGTGGGTTTTAGTCAGTTAAAGTCTAACACGCCCTTCCGCTCCACCCAGAGCGGGAGAAGTCATTTGATGATTTCTCATCCACAAAAAAAAAGGCTCAAACGGCTGGACTAATTTGGATGAAATTTGGTATGTAGATAGCTTATAACCTGGATTAACACATATGCTACTTTTATCCCGGTTTACGCGGGTGAAACCGTGGGGCGCAGCTAGTAGTTATTAATATAAGTCTGAAATCGCCAACCCGTCTTGAGCAAGTGTGGTGATCAATGCCTTCTGTGTACGAGAAGAGGCGTTTGCCCAGCTGTGGGACAGTAATAGGCTGGTGTCATTATTAAAGGGAACCCTTAAAGTGGTTTTAGAATCGGCGTTGTAAGTGTTCTTACAAACGAATGACACCGTCAACGGCAGAGGTAACTGCACGCATCGACGGCGGTCGTCGACGATGCCACCGACCTAACCGACCGCTTGCAGTTGTAGCGTGTCGCTTCCGCCATTTTATCACTCCTGAACTTGCAATTTGCAGTTCACTGACAAAATGGTGGACCGTGGCTGACAACACAATCATGACGCGTGCAGTTGCCCCTGCCGTTGAGGCCTGTCACTCGTGCGTTTACTAGACATATACAGGGTGTTTCTTTTAAGGTGTCAAGCCAGTGCTAGCTGATAGCAGAGTACCTATCGATTTAACCCCCATGTATGTTCTACGATTTTTTGTAGTTTTCGAGTTATTTTGGATTATCGATGGTAGTGGTTAAGGATAGTAGTAATGTTTTTATTATCAACTGAGCTCTGCTCAGTAGTGGAATGGTAAATATCAGGATTGACAAAAATATGAAAAGATAATAATAAATTATAAATTATGAAAATCACAAGATTTCAGATACACCACTTTCAACGATCGATTTCAGCAAATAATGCCCTATTTAGTACATTCTTGTTCAAAGTTGATCCAAAAAAAAGATATAATTTTTAAAGCCATCATCTCGTTGAATCAGGAAAAATATCGAAAAATAAGTATAAAGGCTCTTACAGACAGAGGCGATATCGCGTCGCGAAGTGTCGCGTAGCGGTGTTGCGACGCGATAATATCGCAATATCGCTCGCGATATCGCCTCTTGTCTGTAAGAGCCTTAACTCGAAAACTACAAAACATCGTAGAACATACATCGAGGTTAAATCGATGGGTATGGTACTCTGCTATCAGCTCGCACTGGCTTGACACCTTAAAAGAAACACCCTGTATATCTATCTATATAAATAAATAGAGAAGTCCTGACTGACTGACTGATTGACTGACTCATCAACGCCCAGCCCAAACCTTTGAACCTAGAAAGCTGAATTTTTGCACAGAGGTTCCCTTTATAATGTAGACAAGGAATAAGGAAGGAATTCCCGGTAGCAGGTTCCCTTGGGATATTTTCCGACATCCACGCGGGCGAAGCCGCGGGCAAAAGCTAGTACTAGATATATTAAGTTGACAGGTATTTGGATAATTTTGTAAGAACACTTAAAGAAAAAATCAGGCTACATTGGCGTTCTACTCGTAGTTGATTCTTTTACCTTTGCAGTGGTTCATAGTCATAATCATCAAAACACTAATTTGTAATTCCTTTTTATATGCAAGACCAGTGAATCACCAGGTCCATAGTTAAAACTTATAACAGAATCCATTTATGGTATGAACACAATGAGTAAGTTCCAATCCCAGAACCACACCCTCATGGCCTCATCCCAATAAACAGGGTGTGAAAAGACCCATCACAAAGCCGTCATCTACGCTTTTTGTACATCCAATTATATAACATCATAATCTTCCTGCCCTTATCCCATGTTACTTGGGGTCGGCGCAACACGTTTTCATCTTCTATTGTCCCCTGTCAACCGTCACGCTATGATTCACTCCCTTCCCTTTCATATCATTCCTCACACAATCCATCCATCTTTTCTTTGGTCTTCCTCTGCCTCTTCATCACTCTTTTTCATTATTCTTTAAGTCACATGCGTTTCGTCACTCCTCATCCCAAGCCAAACGATTTCCTTTCAACTTTTCTGTCACTGGCGCCACTTTCAAACTTCGTCTTATATACTCATTTCTTACTTTATCCATCCAATTCTGGGCATTTCCCAGAATAAGATGGATAAAGTAAGAAATGAGAGGAAATGACTTTTATTTTTCGTGTGAAAAATCGCTGGTTACTCTCTCGCACGCGAAACATCGATATACGAGTACCATCAACTTCCAAAAATTTTCAGCAGGAAGAGATTCTCATCATGATGATCAATCAATCTTCCTAGCTTTTTCCCAACTGTGTTGGGGTTGGCTTCGAGTCTAACCGGAAGCAGCTGAATACCAGTATTTTACATGTAGCAACTATACGTGACCTCCACAACCCAGTAACTGGGTAATACGATACCCCTTGGTAACGAACGAATGACAGCCGGTAACAACGACTTAACGTGCTTTCCGAGGCACGGAGGATTCTCGGTATGTAAAGATGGTCACCCATCCACGGACCAACCCCGGCAAGCGTGGCTTAACGTAACGGGTCGACCCGTGCGGCTGTTATTATTAGCCACGAGCTCCTTTTGATGATCATCGAATATTTTTACATTATGTACTAAATTAATACTGATTTAATTCCCATGGAATTCCCATGTATGGAACGCTAGATTTTTAAACAAACGTTTTAATCTAACTCAAAAAGTTATTCATATTAAAGGCTCCCGCCGACCGACGACGGCTCGACGTGACGCGACGGCGCACGCGACTATAGTAGAACAATGTCCATGAAGTTTTCATAGAAATTGTTCTACTAGAGTCGCGTCGCGCTGTACGTCGATTCTGTAAAATTCAAACAACAACTCACACCTCACATCGCTATTCACTCTCACTTCGCATCACTTATTGCTTATTCTGCTCACTTGTTTTTTATTTAACACTTTGAATTTAGAACGCCAATCAAGAAACTCACAGCGATTCAGCAGTGCGATTCTGTAACCATCTCACCGTGAAAACTTAAATGAAGTGAGCGTGGAGTGAGCTGTCAATAGTGTCAATTCCTAGCAAAAACAAACTCACTTCACCTAAGTTTTAACGGTGAGATTTTTACAGAATCGACCGGCTGTAACCATCTCACCGTGAAAACTTAGGTGAAGTGAGCGTGGTGTGAACTGTCAACAGTGTCAATTCCTAGAAAAAACAAACTCACTTCACATAACTTTTCACGGTGAGATTTTTACAGAATCGACCGGCAGATTCGAAGTTCAGAATGAGGTCTTAATCACACCGCTGTTCTCCTTGTACTTATAATGCCAGTAATCTAATTAATATATCATTTTCCTTACCAATCGCCCAGTTCCTAGAATCATTATTAGTAGGTAATTAATTACTTAGATGACACTATTTCCTCTATATTGATAAAATCTATATTATAATAGTGTAAGACTTCGTAGAATCATATAGTACGCGATAGCGTCAACAAGAACCGTGATAACCCTGACTCTCTTTGAATTAACTGCTTTATTGATGTAGGTCGCAAGTTCGACGGCTGTGTTGAGCATCAGGTCCCGTGGGACAACGGTAATGACTTTTATGTTGACAGTAAGTTCAAGAACATTAATACAAGCTACTACTTTTGTACGATCAACAACAGAAGTCGGTTAACACTGCTACTGTTTGACATCATCTAAATTAACACAAAATGATTCGATAAACTGCTTTTTTTTTTGTTTAACTGTTAAGAGTTACTGTTCTTGAAATTTTAAGTACTTCTGTTCCGATTTGAATTAAATATTTCGCTTAATAATTAAGATTAAAAAACTGCAAGTGTTCATAGACTTTTGTTGCTGACTCTACAAGTAACTGGTATGTCTATTTAGGCCGTTGGTCCTGGCTGTCATTCGTGGATCTTTGATAGTCGTAGTAGTAGTCGTACGAGTAGTCAGAAGCCCGAATATCTGACAAGCAGTGTTACCAAGGGGTAAGGGTGTTACCCAGTAACTGGGTTGTGGACATCAGATATAGGTAGTCTCTCCTTGTAAAATACTATTATTCAGCTACGTCCGGTTAGACTGGAAGCCGAGCCCAACGTAGTTGGGAAAAGACTAGGCACATGACTCCTACCGGAATTAGCTTTTTTCGTACCGCAACATAATTATTTGCAAACATTACACATACTTGCGCGATAAAGGGAATCCCCGTACGGAATAATTATTTATTGTTTATAGGTGTATAAATATTTGTGTTCGCATGACCAATGGAAGAAAACATGCTGCGGCGGCGTGACATGGCATTAGAGCAGGAGGAGGACGATGAAGTTAGTAGGTTAGTTATTTAACGGAGGAGGACGATGAAGTTAGTAGGTTAGTTATTTAATGGAGGAGGACGATGAAGTTAGTAGGTTAGTTATTTAACGGAGGAGGACGATGAAGTTAGTAGGTTAGTTATTTAACGGAGGAGGACGATGAAGTTAGTAGGTTAGTTATTTAATGGAGGAGGACGATGAAGTTAGTAGGTTAGTTATTTAATGGAGGAGGACGATGAAGTTAGTAGGTTAGTTATTTAATGGAGGAGGACGATGAAGTTAGTAGGTTAGTTATTTAATGGAGGAGGACGATGAAGTTAGTAAGTTAGTTATTTAATGGAGGAGGACGATGAAGTTAGTAGGTTAGTTATTTAATGGAGGAGGACGATGAAGTTAGTAGGTTAGTTATTTAATGGAGGAGGACGATGAAGTTAGTAAGTTAGTTATTTAATGGAGGAGGACGATGAAGTTAGTAGGTTAGTTATTTAAGGAGGAGGACGATGAAGTTAGTAGGTTAGTTATAGATAGATAGATAGATAGAATACTCTTTATTATGCACACCATAAAAATTACAGATATAAATGTTGAAATTTTACATAGGGTGACACAATGGGCGGTCTTATCGCTAAAAGCGATCTTTTACAGACAACCTTTGGATGGATTATGGGGAGAAAGGAGAGAATACTGTAGGTAGTCTGTGGTGTACCATATAAACATACAATTTATACATACATAAATACAGAACTTATATAAATATATACTTATATATACTACTTGAAAAAGAGCAAGGAACTATACGTAATGACGATATTTATAGAGAGAGGAAATGTTTTTTCACCAAAATTTTAAAAGTTGACAAAGATTGTGCACGCCTTATCGACACGCGCAAGTCATTCCACAATCGTACTGCTTGAACAGCGAATGATCTGTCATAAAAACTGGTGGAATGTAGCGGCATCTCTAGCCTCAAGTTTTCCGATGACCTCAGATATCTATTATGTGTGTCATGAAGGAACTTGAAACGTTCTTTAAGATAAGAAGGGGTTTTAGGATTGAACAGAATACTGTAGAGCTGAAACAAGATATGAGAATTCCGGCGAAGACGTATGGGAAGCCACTTGAGCTTTGTACGAAATTCAGAAATGTGATCATATTTGCGCAGGCCAAATATAAATCTTATGCAAAAGTTTTGAAGTCGCTCAAGTTTATCTAGTTGTGCCTCAGTGAGATCGAGATAACTGACATCAGCGTAGTCAAGGATGGGAAGTAAAAGGGATTGCGCAAGCGCAGTTTTAGTGGCAGTTGGAAGAAAGTTCCGCAATCGTCTAGTAGTAGTTATTTAAGGAGGAGGACGATGAAGTTAGTGGGTTAGTTATTTAAGGAGGAGGACGATGAAGTTAGTAGGTTAGTTATTTAAGGAGGAGGACGATGAAGTTAGTAGGTTAGTTATTTAAGGAGGAGGACGATGAAGTTAGTAGGTTAGTTATTTAATGGAGGAGGACGATGAAGTTAGTAGGTTAGTTATTTAAGGAGGAGGACGATGAAGTTAGCAGGTTAGTTATTTAATGGAGGAGGACGATGAAGTTAGTAGGTTAGTTATTTAAGGAGGAGGACGATGAAGTTAGTAGGTTAGTTATTTAAGGAGGAGGACGATGAAGTTAGTAGGTTAGTTATTTAAGGAGGAGGACGATGAAGTTAGTAGGTTAGTTATTTAATGGAGGAGGACGATGAAGTTAGTAGGTTAGTTATTTAAGGAGGAGGACGATGAAGTTAGTAGGTTAGTTATTTAATGGAGGAGGACGATGAAGTTAGTAGGTTAGTTATTTAAGGAGGAGGACGATGAAGTTAATAGGTTAGTTATTTAATGGAGGAGGACGATGAAGTTAGTAGGTTAGTTATTTAAGGAGGAGGACGATGAAGTTAGTAGGTTAGTTATTTAAGGAGGAGGACGATGAAGTTAGTAGGTTAGTTATTTAAGGAGGAGGACGATGAAGTTAGTAGGTTAGTTATTTAAGGAGGAGGACGATGAAGTTAGTAGGTTAGTTATTTAAGGAGGAGGACGATGAAGTTAGTAGGTTAGTTATTTAAGGAGGAGGACGATGAAGTTAATAGGTTAGTTATTTAATGGAGGAGGACGATGAAGTTAGTAGGTTAATTATTCAATGGAGGAGGACGATGAAGTTAGTAGGTTAGTTATTTAATGGAGGAGGACGATGAAGTTAGTAGGTTAGTTATTTAAGGAGGAGGACGATGAAGTTAGTAGGTTAGTTATTTAAGGAGGAGGACGATGAAGTTAGTAGGTTAGTTATTTAAGGAGGAGGACGATGAAGTTAGTAGGTTAGTTATTTAATGGAGGAGGACGATGAAGTTAGTAGGTTAGTTATTTAAGGAGGAGGACGATGAAGTTAGTAGGTTAGTTATTTAATGGAGGAGGACGATGAAGTTAGTAGGTTAGTTATTTAAGGAGGAGGACGATGAAGTTAGTAGGTTAGTTATTTAAGGAGGAGGACGATGAAGTTAGTAGGTTAGTTATTTAAGGAGGAGGACGATGAAGTTAGTAGGTTAGTTATTTAAGGAGGAGGACGATGAAGTTAATAGGTTAGTTATTTAATGGAGGAGGACGATGAAGTTAGTAGGTTAATTATTCAATGGAGGAGGACGATGAAGTTAGTAGGTTAGTTATTTAATGGAGGAGGACGATGAAGTTAGTAGGTTAGTTATTTAAGGAGGAGGACGATGAAGTTAGTAGGTTAGTTATTTAAGGAGGAGGACGATGAAGTTAGTAGGTTAGTTATTTAAGGAGGAGGACGATGAAGTTAATAGGTTAGTTATTTAATGGAGGAGGACGATGAAGTTAGTAGGTTAATTATTCAATGGAGGAGGACGATGAAGTTAGTAGGTTAGTTATTTATGGAGGAGGACGATGATGTTAGGTAGGTTAGTGTTTGTAGGTTTGTTATTTTAAAAATATAAAAAAACCTACTTTAATTAAAGCACAACTCGTTTACTTAGAATTCCCCCAATACTATTTATGAAACAATACCTAAATGGGGTTGCCAATTGTTTTCCTGTACCTACCTAAATGTAAAATTAATTACTGTAGATATTATTTACAGGTAGTGTTAAACACAATTATTGTGATTTTTATATATCACTCCAACATTGATTTCCAAATCGGCCCGGTTATTAGAAAGCGCGGCGAAGCGCGGATGTGAGTGTGACGCTCCTGTCACTGTCCAGTGACAGCTCGCTCAGCCAGTGATGTACGACCCTGCTTGTAGGGTTGGAATTTGACATGTGATCTTCAGAATTCCGGTATTTCCCAGCCCATTGTATTTTTTATTTTTTTTATCGAATCCTTTCTTTTTAGCCGACTGCGCAATAAGGTTTACGTTTTTTATGCGTTTTGTCTTAGAGGTATATAGGAATCTTTTACACTCTCGATCTGCTGGATGGATCTATGTGTATGATCATAAATTGTCTATCGACTCGTTATCGGTGTTTCAAATTTTAGGTCACACATTTATGTTTGAAAGTAAAGTAAATACCCATTATGATCCCTACCACACCTGACAAAAAAGCGGATGACCTTGAAACGACTGAACCGATTTTGATAAACCATTGCTAAGAACTAACCACCGCTGGAAAACCTGCTTTCAAATAAAAAAAACCGCATACAAATCGGTTCACCCGTTTAAGAGCTACGGTGCCTCAGACAGACTTACAGTCAGACACACACAAACACACCCCACACACACATAAGTAGCGGTCAAACTTATCCCCTCTTTTTTGCGTCGAGGGTTAAAAATTAACCTCAATTATCGAACCACACATATACATAACTCTAAAAAATATTTTTTAGTTGTGCTTTAAATTTCAAATGACGTTGTGCCCATTTGTGCATCGCCTAGAAAAGCCGAATCTTCAGAATAAAATAAATATAAGTAATATTAATTAAATTCCGGGAATTCATTAGCGAAAAGTTATCGCGTGTCAGCGGCAGCGGCGCCGACTTATACCTAATTAGTATTCGCTGGAACTATGGCTTTGGCGCCTTCCATCATCAATGTTTGGCGCCGAGGTCAAAGTTAAAGTTATTGCTAAAAAAGAAAAAAAGTGACATCCAAGTTAGCGTTGAAAAACCCTATGTGTCATTGACGAAGAAGAATACCGCAATTCGAATAAAATCCCCTCTTATAAACACATAAACGTAGAAGGTAAGGCCCGCAAAACAGAACCACGACTTTAAAAATGCATAACATCGCATATTTACCGACAGTTCAAAGACAGTACCTACATTAGAAACGAAACCTCTACGTATACAATACGTAGTACGTATGTTTAGTATGGGAACGGCCACATTATGTATATTATATGGTGTTATGAGTCTAAGGGGACATCGTCGGCTAATGCCCTCGACTGGCCCGCCCACCTACAGGTATCTTACACCTGATACACTGGAGGCCAGAATTAAGAGCACACTGCGAATAATGCATGTTTTTTTTGTTTTTTTTTTTGGCAATCGTTGTTATTCGCTTTTAAGGCTGTCCATTATGTCACCCTTTGTAATTTTTTTACATTTATATCTGTAATTTGTATGGTGTACATTATATTAAAGAGTATTCAATTTTATTCTAATAAAACTAATAATGTTTTTAAAACGTACATCATCATCAGCCTAGCCTGTTCCCAAATATGTTGTGGTCGGCTTCAAAAGGAACTACATAGCATAAAAATCTAAATCAAAATCTCTCAATCTCTCTCTCTCTCTCTCTCTCTCTATCTAAATTTATGCAGATTTGAAACAGCCTTATAAATCTGCATACAAATATTCGCCAAATTCAACGGTTTAATATTAATTATGACAGTTTTATTCCGTTGTAAATTCTCCAAATGAAGCTTAGTATAGTTACGTTCACAACAAACATTTACATAATTATTTAAACATGGACTAAAAATAAACACAAATCTATCTCTATTAAATACAATACCACAGTATTTACATAAATCATTATTATCTGTATGCTCAAAATAGAACTTTAAATAAAGCTCGTAAGGTAATGTTATCTGTTGGTGTATTTATAGCCAGCTGCAAGGAAACTCCGCAAACATAGATCACTTGTTTCTGCTCGCGACTTCGTTTGCGTGGACTTCAGAATTGGTTCCAGGGTGAAAGGAACAATGTGTGAGTAACAAAAAAAGTAATAAAAAAAATGTGGAATAAAAAATTACAGCCGTAGTTGCGGACTAGCATATAGAAAATTAAATTTACATTATTATATATTTTACTATGTTGTGTGCCAACATTTTATCCAATTCCGTGCAGCCGTTTTTGCGTGATTGTTTATCCAACATACAAACTTTCACATTTAAGTATAATAATGAATAGGATAAGACTTGCGATCTATTTTTAGTTCATAGTGTTAATGACATTTGTGAACTTAAACTTGCAACTGCAGAACGGAGGTAATAAATTAGGGGGAAATTATCGAGACTAGTATCGTAAAGAGATATTTATATTTAGAGGCAAATATTATAATTATGTTACTGATTTTGTAGCAACTACTAAGTCAGAGTTATTATCTAGAGTCTATTGTTGCTGGTCATTAATTGCAAAGTCAGTGATGGTCAATCAATCTTTTCAGCAGGTATACTTTCGTGGATGTTGGAAGAAAAAATTTAGCGTCCATTTTATTATTTATTCCATCCATTTCCATTAGCACCTAGTCCTTTTTTTTTACTATACTTGTTTTTGCACCGCATCACACTTGTAATGGCGGCTCGAACACCGGCGGTGACGTAAGCAACTGGTGCTTATAGCACAGGAATCCTCCTAGTTTAAGCCCAGTTGCACAAGTCTTGTATCTTGCCAGTAACTCAGCTCAATGAAAGGCACAATAAATGTAAGTCTTGAACAATTTTTTTTTTATTTATTTAAAACTACTGTTATTGCTCGTGCCTTCTCGGTATGAGAACCTTCGCCCAGCAGTGGGACAGTAATAGGCTGATTTTACATAAGTACTTTTATTTTAATACAGAAATTAGAATATTTCTATTAAGTATGTAATAATTATAATTTGACGATTTTCATGAATTCTCAATCACCCAGACTTTAAGATATAATTTCAATGTTAAACAATCAAACTTTGCAAAGCTGGGTTGTTAAACGTTGCTTGCAGTGTAGTCAGGACTACATTATGCGGGACGTGCGCTAAGCAACAAGCCGCCGACCAACTTAACGGTACACCGTTATCGAGCTATAAAACGACCTAATGATTGCAAATTTATACAAAGTCCGGTTATACATTTGTTTACTTCAGATAATACAGCGTGTATCAGAAAGGATAATCAGCCGTCCCATACATTACTTGAAGTTTTGAATAGGAAAGTTGATAATTTTTTCGCGATTACAATGTTAGTCCCATGGAGAAAATTGTTCAGTTTGCTGGTCTGTACCAGACCCTTAAAAACCACACCTTTCTGATACATGCTGTATATATTTCGTTGTTTACATTTTTGTATCGAATTTCTTGTCACTAATTTTTGTACCGTTTTTTTTGGTCGGTTATGTAAATTGGAGGTGACAGTTTTGCATTAGGATTAATAATACCTAATATCTATGCACATATTATTAGACTCTTAAATCATCTTGACATTACTCACACACACACACACACAATACAACACACTCACATACACACCACTCAAGAGCATGCAGGCACTAATTTTCCTTTGTTTTTTGATTTATTATTTTAATTTTGTTGCATAAACTGTTAATGTTCCAAAATCGGGTGAAGACACTGACTCCTGTAACACCACCCACCACCACCACCACCACCACCACCACCACCTAGCTCAGGAGTCAGGGCTTCAATTGTAAATGTAACTCCATTTTAATGTCAATAAAATATATTTTATTATTTTTATTTTTTTTACATTATCCCAATTTCTTTGGCGCCGGCGCAGCACATTTTTTTATGGTTTCATACCTCAAAAGGAAAACGGAACTCTAATAGGATCACTTCGTTGTTCTTCTGTCTGTCAAGACCGTTTTTATATTAAACCTTAATAGGACGGCGCTTATGTGCAAAAAGATCTACCTATCTACCTTTCTTATTTTAAATCCAATATTCTCGTATAACACTTCACACACCTATTTTATGTGTGTGAAGATGATGGCTATAATAGCCATCCGTATTAGTAAGGTAAAATGTACAGGAAAATTAAAGGATGTCCAGTTGTCCACATAATTATACAATATTGCAATTTGCATTCTAAATAATTCAGATAAAAAACCAGTCGGACTGGATTTGTATTATCTGTCCTTTTCCTTGATGTAATGGATCCCAGGAATAGCAGCATTGTGGAAGAAAATTAAGTATCTACTTAAGTACTTATAATTTCGAATCCACCACCTAACCTAACCTATAACCTATCCTAACCTAACCGAAGGGTATGTCCAAGGACAACCCGAGCTGTCTCGTATGCGAAGTGTGGAAAAACAGACTGCAAAACCTTCAAAAATCTTTTCAAGTCGTATTAACACAAATCACATAAAAAGCAGCTAAGATTGCAGCTAATATTGAGAGCTTTTTAACCGACTTTCAAAAAGGAGAATCGACTCAATTCGACTGTATATTTTCTTGTGTTTGATATGCGAGTTCTCCGTCCGATTTTGGAAATTCTTTTTTTGTTTGAAAGGGTAAGCTCTCGAGGTGGTTCTGTTGTCACCAAGTCAGAATTTGATGAGGGGATCCCATGGAAATGAGGGAAACCCTCAAATTTTATAGGGAAATAAATAAATAGGGACTCCTATAGCGATTTGGGTATTTTATAGTATCTCGTGCATTTGCTCTCGGAAAGCACCATTTGGTGAAGTGGAACTGATGATGAAGACCATAAATGGCCATCGGAACTACTCAATTATACCTAAGTATTTCACTGGTTGCGATTTGATTACTTTAATATGGTTGCTAAGCAATTTCTGCTCCATTTCTCCTGATTCTTACTAGGAGAACTCCTGCATCGGGAAAAGCAATGTTTTGTAAAAGATGATCAGCAGTTGACATTAGGCTATTGTATTGTAACTTAGATAAATTCCAAACTGACCCACTAAAAATAGAAAAATAAAAGCTTTTTACAAAAACAAAAAACAACCGACTTCCAAAAAACACTACATACTGAAAAATAACTATAATTTCGGAATTCGGTGGCTAAAAACTAGAATACAGATATAAAGACATCGAATTTCGAAATTGGTTTGGAAAGTCGATTGTTTTCTTTTTTTTTTGTAAAAAAGTTTTTTTTTATTTTATTTTAATTCAAAATGAACAACAAACAGCTACAATATAAAACACGTCACGGCCGTAGCCAGGATTTTGGGGGTTCAAAGGTTCAAACTTCTTCTTTCTTTTTTTCCACGCTTTGCTTTTGCCACGTTGAATGAGAAGCCAATTTATAAAGCCGATAAACAGCCTAATATGAAAAATAGAAAATTCAAATATTTTTGAGTTTATAACACAAAAAAATTTTAATTTGTTCACAAACGTTATTTTATTGTAATCATCATGGTTTTTGATGATATTCTATTTATAAACAAAAAATATTAACTTCGTAAAGACGCTTAACTCTTTGCCGAGATTAAAAAAAAAACATTCACCTCCGAATAGAGAGTTGTGAATAGAGGCATTGAACCAATTTGGACTAAGTATAGGTATAAGTTATCTGTGGCAACTTTTATTCCCGCACACGTGTTGGAAAATGAAAAATCGCACGCGTGTGAAATACATTGCATTGTGAACCTAATCGTAGTGCGATATGAACCAGTTTTCGAGGAAGTGTATTGAAAAAATGTTTATAATAATATGTTCAAATGTCCTATTGTAGGAATTGAACATTCTGCGAACAGGCGAATGAAAGCCAGAGTTGGACTTGCAAATACCTACTGAAAATAATCTCTAAAGCTCTGAGGCCCTTCAACATCACTTTCACCAGTTTTTTATTATACAGGGTAAAACTGAATTCATGGGCAATATTTTAAGGGGTCATCATTATGAACAACTTTTACTATGGTAACAAACCTGCAATCGCAAAAAAAAAATCAGCTGTTCCACATTTTGACGAGTTATGCTAGCATAATGTATGGAACAGCTGATTTTTTTTGCGATTTTAGGGTTGTTCATAATGATAAGTACAATGACCCCTTAAAATATTGCCCATGAATTCAATTTTCCCCTGTAGAAGTACCTCTTGAAAACATAAAGGCACAACTCATAAGCAATAATATTTCTCTTATAATAATAGTAAATATTGTCGCTATCGTATTAAACTTGACAAAATCCGGCTGCGCGGGCGGCGCGTGGTTGGTGACGTCACCATCGGATAGCGGCGGGCCGCGTCCACATTATGAATGAACGCGTCGGATGCGACCCCCAACCTTTGATAAGGCTGTGACGTCGCCTCCGTAGACTTCGCTTATTGATAATGATAATGTACACTTGTGGGCTTGGGAGACAGATCGGAGAGTTTTTAATTTGTAGATCGGTGATGGCGGCCCGACTTCTAATGAAGTTACCGCCCGCCGCCACGTATCTTAGGCAACTGTCACTCTGTCACACAAAGATTTTGTGTGAATGTGAGTTTCAGATGTGAGTATTGTGAATCTGTGACTGATAACTTCACTGGCTGACAAAATTGAAATGGCAATAGCTGTCAATCAATCAATCTGCCTAGCCTTTTCCCAACTACGTTGGGGTCGGCTTCCAGTCTAACCGGAAGCAGCTGAATACCAGTATTTTACATGGAGCGACTGAATATCTGACATCCACAACCCAGTAACTGGGTAATACGATACCCCTTGATAAGACTGGTTGTCAGACTTTCGGGCTTCTGACGACCCGTAATGACTGTCAAAGATCCACAAATAACAGCCGGGACCAACGGCTTAACGTGCTTTCCGAGGCACGGAGGAGTCTCGGTATGTAAAGATGGTCACCCATCCACTGAACAACCCCGGCAAGAGTAGCTTAACCTGATAGATTGACCCGTGCGGCTATTATTACCTACTTAGCCACGAGCTCCTCTGGCAATAGCTGTCAATAGTCAATTATTTAAACTTAACTTGGACATAGTATAGTGAGCTTATTGGTGATGTTCTTCAGAAAGGTCAGGTGCGTAGTACTCGCAACCGGTGTGCTGTATGACCAGATGTAAAAGGTCAGGTGCGATAGTACTCGCAACCGGCGTGCGTGTATCATTGAACGTAAACGAGGCAAAAGGAGTATGTAAGCATCATAGCTTCATAGACTGTGTTCTGTAGATTCTGCAGACTATCGCCATGGAAGAAGGCGTGCGCTTATGTACGTATATGTAAACTTAACTTCACTTGACTTGACTTTCCGTCAATACTTATGTAGTATACTTTTGATCAACGATTATATAATTATATATTGTTTTCTCAATGCTCCAGCCATTGGAGATTAATCGTTCAGCGGTTAAGCTGCCACCGTTTATTGTACACTAGCTGACCCGACAGACGTTGTCCTGTCTTAGCTATGATTATTCTAATGTAAACGCGTGAAGTTAAAATAGTCGTTAAGTTTTCTGAAGTTTTCCAATTTTCTGCGAAATTTTCTAACATTTTCTTTCTTATGAACCATCTCCTGACAATAACAAACACAACAAAAAAAGAATTAGCGAAATTGTTCTATTTTTTATATATACAGATTTTTATATATACCTACAGATTTTTGGTACCTACAAAATGAAAGCATAGGCTGACTAGGCGGTCGCCGGGGTCGCGGGTTGTTCGAAAGAGATACCCGTGGCCCTGGCATAGGCAACTGAAGGAACACGGGTGGGTTTTAGTCAGTAAAAGTCTGACACGCCCTTCCGCTCCACCCAGAGCGGGAGAAGTCATTTGATGATTTAACATCCACAAAAAAAAAAAGGCTGGCTAGGTGGGGCTGTTTTTGTTATATATTATGTCTAACTGGTCATCAATAAATTAATTGAGTATAATTACTTCAGGATTGAAAAGGAATTGGCAAAGGGAACTTAAATAGATCCGCTGTCCATCAACACCCTAATTACGTTAAAAAAAAATCACAACCTAAAGAAAATTGCTAATCCATTGCTTCATTTGTTTGAAAAATTCATTTGCTGAACAACGTAAGTAACGCAATCAATGTTTTTGAACTCTCAAAGTGAAGGTCGCTGTAAATTGTGGTGTTAAGCTTTGATTTCCTAGGAAAGCAGTTCCGTCATATTTTAACGGCTGCCATGAAAATCGGTCATTTTCACCAGTCTTTGACATTAAGTCAAACGCTGGCCAAAGATTTAAATCGCTAGATTTGCCCTCACCAGACAAAGTGTCCATACTGACACAAGTGAGTTCACACATTATTAAATAGCATTTCCATGACAATCTCTATGCTCGGACTTTTAATTATATACAGGGTTACAGGTTAAGTCGACCGAAATCCTTTAAGAGGTGGTAGTTTCCATCATTCCTGACTGATTTGACTATGGAACCCCATACCCCAAACTTAACCGTTCTCAAGTTATGGGACTTTGAAGTTTTTTTTATAAAAATCCAGATTTTTTGTCTTTTGTCCCCTTTTTTTATGTTTTGTACCTCTAATGTTTTTGTTTTTATACTTTTTGTGTAGCAGATTAGTTGCTTCATTATTTTAAATACAAAAACTGCAAGTAACTGTACCAACTGAGTCATATTAGACGATTGATTGTTAAAAAAAGAAATAAATTTGTGGAAAGTTTTTTATTCTTTGTAAGATATTTTAAAAAAAGTCTATGACAGTTATGCTGCAGATGTGCTTAAAAATATCTACAATTTTTCAGCTTTTCGATAAGGTATAATTTGCTACGGTGTTATCAGGATTCTCGGAAAAATCATCGATGAAAGACTCTCGGGTAATAGCAAAAATAACGGTATTTCGTAAAGTTGCTCGCAGCGCCTATTGTCCTGCATTCTGAGGTCCTGTGAAATAGGGGCGGACATGTGGAACATGTACTGTAAAAGGAATAATAAACTTCAATTGTTACCTATTTGGATTGTTTTATTTTGTTTTCTGACTAAAGTTAAATTTGATGCTTAAGTATCGTTATTTTTTACTACTACCTGGTAGCATATCATCAATGTTTTTGTTAAAAAAATCCAATAATACCCTGTTGTATTATACCTTATCGGAAAGCTGAAGAACCGTAGATATTTTTAAGCACATCTGCAGCATAACTGTAATAGACTTTTTTTTAAATATCTTACAAAGAATAAAAAACTTTCCACAAATTTATTTCTTTTTTTAACAATCAATCGTCTAATATGACTCAGTTGGTACAGTTACTTGCAGTTTTCGTATTTAAAATAATGAAGCAACTAATCTGCTACACAAAAAATACAAAAACAAAAACATTAGAGGTACAAAACACAAAAAAGGGGACAAAAGACAAAAAATCTGGATTTTTATAAAAAAAACTTCAAAGTCCCATAACTTGAGAACGGTTAAGTTTGGGGTATGGGGTTCCATAGTCAAATCAGTCAGGAATGATGGAAACTACCACCTCTTAAAGGATTTCGGTCGACTTAACCTGTAACCCTGTATATATATAATTAGATATATAGATAGCGAAATGACAGTGAAAATGACATTAGAAGTGTCATTTTACTGCAGCTAATTAAAAGTCCGACCATAGTCACTGCGTCATTGTGTGTCAGAGGTTTCAAAACGAATCAGAAATGCGACTATCTTTTGACGCGGTAGGGCGAATTTAACGATTTAAATCTTTGCCACTGACATCATTTTTATGACAGCTGTCACAGCGGCGCTTAGTGGCAGCCACGGCTCTACTAGGAAACCGTAGCTTTACGCAATTACCCCGCGGGTGCCAATGCTGTGGATAAAGACATAGGTACACCTATAGATAATAAGTACTTGCATAAAACCTCAACCTTCAAGGAGAAGATTACATCATGAAGCTGAACAATAGATGGTTTTTGCAATATCTAGTTATTGTAACAATTTTATTTTCTTTGTCACATGCAAAAAAAAATATCCGTCACAATGTGCGCATGAAAAATGTTTAGGATTGAAGATTAATTTCCTTAGACTTGAAAAAACTACGGAGTTGGAAAATGTTGTGATACGGACATGTGACGCGGAGGAATTCATGTCGATGACTAAAAGAGAAGATGCAGAAAGGAAAGATTTATGGACTGCGTTAAGCATAATAATTTGGGTTAAAGTTAACTCTGACTGACACACCGCCAATTGCAAGTAAGTCCATTAAATTTAATTCCCCATTAAACATAATGCTGTATCTGTCTAACGGAACGTATCGAAAGTGACAGCACGACTTTTAATGGGGAATTAAAAAAACTTTTTTACAAAAAAAAACAACCGACGTTCAAAAAAAATACTTAAGTACTACAAAGTGAAAAATAACTTTAATTTCGGAAGTCGGTGTCTTTGGATCTGTATTTTAGTTTTTGCCACCGACTTCCGAAATTAAAGTTATTTTTCACTTTGTAGTACTTACTTAAGTTTTTTTTTTTGAAAGTCGGTTGTTTTTTTTTTTGTAAAAAAGTTTTTTATTTTTCACTTTTTAGTGAAAAATAAAAAACTTTATATAAAGATAAATTACAAACTGACCCATCAGTTTGTAATTTATCTAAGTTACAATAGCATAATGCCAACTGCTCATCACCCTTTACAAAATATTGTTTTTCCCGATACAAGGACGTTAATTGTTGAGGAGTTCTTCTAGTAAGGAACCAGGAGAACTGGAACTGATGGTGAAGTCACCATCAACTCCACTTCACCATATGCATTGTGACGAGTATAAATTGCCCTATTAAAGTAATCGAATCGTAACCCAAGTGAAATACGTATTATTGAGTAGTTCCAATGGCCATCTGTGGTCTTCCTCATCAGTTCCACTTCACCAAATGGTACTTTCCGGGAGCAAATGCACTAGTTACTATAAAAAATACCCAAATCGCTATAGGGATGCCTATAAAATTTGAGTGTTTCCCTCGATTTCCATGGGATCCCCTCATCAGATTCTGACTTATTGACAATGGGACCACCTCGAGAGCACACCCTTTCAAACAAAAAAAGAAATTTCAAAATCGGTCCACAATTGACGGAGAAATCGGTGTACATACATAAAAAAAATATATATACGCGACGAATTGATAACCTCCTCTAAAAAAATGGACTTACGTGCAACTGGCAGTCTCTCTATGTTCGGTCCCTGGGGATTGTGATGATCGTGACCCATCTAGTATTTTTTATCGTCACGCCCGTGTATATTTCGTTCCGGGCCAACAATAGGGTATTTTTCAGTCTAGGTATATCATATCTGTCGTTCCGTGCCTCAGAAAGCACGTTAAGGCGAAAGCGCCAGCAGCCCGCGAAATTCAAAATTTCTTACATTTTTTGCAATTTGTAGGTCAGTGTGAGCTTATAATATGTTGATTAAAATATGATTCGCGGCCGTAGCTAATATGGCTTTACAGAATTATAATCATAAGTTAGCATTTACCTCAAACCTCATGATTTCATGGAATCGCTAGATTTGAGGTAAATGCTAACTTATGGAGTTGTATTGCTGATTCTTATGATTATAATTCTATAAAACCATATTAGCTACGGCCGCGAATCATATTTTAATCAACATACAAGCTCACACTGACCTACAAATTGCAAAAAACGTAAGAAATTTTGAATTTCGCGGGCTACCCTGGCGCAATCAACCTTAAGCCGTTGGTCCCGGCTTGTTATTTGTCGATTTTTGAGAGTCGTTATGGGTCGTCAGAAGCCCGAAAGTCTGACAACCAGTCTTAGCAAAGGGCCCAGTAACTGGGTCGTGGAGGTCAGATAGGCAGTAGCTCCATGTAATTCAGCTGCATCCGGTTAGACTGGAAGCCGACCTCAACATAGTCGGGAAAAGGCTAGGCAGATGATGATGATGACATCGTATCTGTCTGTGTGACCGTGTTGTTCTTCAGAACTACACAATAACGGATGCGGTTTTCACCATCATTTAGAGAATATATTCCGGAAAGTTCGTGTGCTTAATAAACTTACAGTCACGTAATAAAAAAATCTCAAGTCGTAAAAACCATGTGAAAGTCACCTACAAGGGTCTTTACAGGGTGTAAGGGACAGCCCTCCGCAAACTAACAGGGTGCATTCAGCTCCTCATTTTGAATTATATTCCACCGGAAATCCATTTTTTTTCTTTCATTTTTTTAATAGTTTTTCCAGTTATATTTTCTTTAATTCAATGTAAAATTACATTGTGTGTTCGCACCACTCCATTTATGTAAAAAAACAGCAAAAAAAAACAAAAAAAAACCAGCAATGGATGTTGAAATACGACGAACGTCTAACGAACGACGCGTGAGATCAACTGTTCACTTTCTGTCCAGCTACAGAGTTCATCGAACTCACCGCATACCTATTACCTACCCCTCCCAACCAGTAACAGACGTAGACGCTCTGATTTGTGCACCAAAACACAAACAAATCAGGTTTATTTGATTCCCATAACGTTCCTGAAATAATTTCAAGTACCGGTTATCTTAGTATGATAAAATGAGTTTACCCCATCAGTTTGCGGAGGGCTGTCCCTTACACCCTGTATACAATAAATATACTGAAATAAGAAACATGAAGCTAATTTATTAAAGGTTTTCAGGCTTTTTATTATTAAAGGGTTTCAGGTTTTCGGCTAGCAATACAGTAATTATACACATAATAAGAGATATTATTACACGGTGACAAGCCATCAAGAAAAGAAGAGCACCAATCGTCAAATCGGTACCACCAAAAATAAGAAATAGACTACAATAAAATATTTTTTCTTTATTATTAAATTACTTTCCAATTGTATCAACAAAATCGATAGCTTCCAGTACACAATTACGAATGAAAGATGAACGTGTAAGTACTATTAATTCCATCCGGGTACTAGAATAGAAACATCTTGTGTGGTGTCAAGGAAAACCGTTCCCACACAACGCAATCACGCCATTGTATCTAAGACTCTAATTATATTATTTGACATCGTTACATTGCATGGCGTTGATACTTCAGCTTGCGAAGGTCGTCGCCAAGCTGTGCTTGCATATGACATAAAACCGGTCAAGAGCGAGTCGGACTCGCGCACCGAGGGTTCCGTTCCGATTTCTGAAAAAGTGTGCTATTTAGAGACATCGTTTTATTTTTCCTGTAATCTTTACATAAACTTCTATAACATAGAATCATTTCAGATTTTTCTCTTTGCAAACTCTCTTTGAACGGTATTTTTTTTTACATTTTTCATCAGAAGTCGAAAACTGTGTGGCCTAAAAAAAAAAAAAAATGTTTGAGAATGTGCAAACAGCGCTCTTTCATATGATACCCCACATGCCCTAGTAGCCCCACTTTGATTTTTTAAGACCCCCTTTCAGTCCCTGTTGCAAAAAAAAATATAAATATTTTAATTTTTTTCTTATTTGCAAAATAGTTGGATCAACGTCATCTAAAACTATTCTAAATTTCAAGTTGATAGCATTAGTAGTTCTTGAGATATCCAGCTGTGACAGACAGACAAACAGACAGACAGACTGAGTGACACCATAAGGGTTCCTTTTTTACCATTTTGGTACGAAACCCTAATACTTAGTGCATTTATAGTAGAAACACAACAACCCTGCTTGATTGCAGAAATAGGTAAAAACTGGTGAAAAGTTGTCATCATATTTTAGAAAGAGGTAAGCTGATTACTGATAAGGCTAAAAATAAAACCAATGTCGAAAGCAGTACGAGTTTGGCGCCTTACTAATCAGCCCAATCACACCCAATTGGTTCCAATCGAGCTTCGATTTGCGTCAACCGACCACCAATCACTTATATGAACATCAATAGTTTTACTAAGAACTGTTTTTTTTTACGTCTACAACTAAATTGTTACGGACTTTGGATTGGACTAAAATTGGCTGGCGCCAAACGCGAATGGTAAAGGCATCGTCCGCAAAAGATTCGTCATCATCTGCCTAGCCTTTTTTACCTATGTTGGGGTCGGCTTTCAGTCCAACCGAATGCAGTTACTGGAAGACACAATAGGTACTCCTTGGTAAGATTGGTTGTCAAACTTTCGGTCTTCTAAATGCCCGTAACTCTTATCAAATATGAAGTCCTATTCATAAAGTCACCCACATTTGCACTCACGACAGGTGCCTCATTTCTTTATCAACATCTGCCTTTTCCGAACATATTGGGATCGGCTTCCAGTCTAACAGGATACAGCTGAATACTAGTATTTTACATGGAGCGACTGTCTATCTGATACCTCCGCAACCCAGTTACTGGGTAAAACGCGGGCGCTTCCAAATCTTGCAACCAGTAGAACAACAAGGCAATCGATTAACAATAAGTTTTTGTATTGAAATCATGAATGCTAGCCCAAAACTTGCATTCATAAAAACGCTTTACAAACCTATTATAGTTAAAATAGTATTTTGTCTTCTTGTTTTAAATTCAAATCATAATTCAAAAGAAATTGACAAACCACTAATTTAACTAAAGTATAGGTTTGTAGAAGAGCGTTTTAGTTTTTTATGAATAATGTTTTCTGCAAGGAAAAGGAAGTTATCTATGAAAAGGAATCTTAACTCTTAAGAGCTGTTGAACGATGCTTTTAAACGATTACGATATACTTAAAAACTTTTTTCTGTAAAAGGTGATGCAACCGGACTCATGATTGACTAAGCCATATCAAATCCGAATTCAGCAAACGTGATAAACTAGTCGTGTGGAACTCAATGTAGTTTATTTTATTTGACAAATAATATAATATAATGTATTGTGTTCCGTAAATTATTTTGCATACTATTATAGAATCAAGTTCTTCTAACAGAACAGACAGCTGTGCTGCTGGACAGTTTGTTGCGCCACTTCTTCCCAGCTGAAGCACTAGGAAGTGGTGAAGGCCGGGCGTTTTGTGGGTACTGTCTTATGTAATTTTGAATGTGATTTGATCAGAAAGTGCTGATTCTCTGCCTAATTTGAATAAATGACTTTTGGGGATTGTAGCCCAATCCTGCGCACAGAGAGGTCTCAATCAATCTGGCTAGCCTTTTCCCAACTATGTCGGGGTCGGCTTCCAGTCTAACCGGATGCAGCTGAATACCAGTATTTTACATGGAGCGACTGCCTATCTGACCTCCACAACCCAGTAACTGGGTAATACGATACCCCTTGGTAAGACTGGTTGTCAGACTTTCGGGCTTCTAACGACCCGTAACGACTGTCAAAGATCCACGAATGACAGCCGGGACCAACGGCTTAACATGCTTTCCGAAGCACGGAGTAGTCTCGGTATGTAAAGATGGTCACCCATCCACTGACCAACCCCGGCAAGCGTAGCTTAACCTGATGGATCGTCCCGTGCGGCTGTTATTACTTAGCCACGAGCTCCTCTCGCACAGAGAGGTCTCTGAGTCCCAAAAGTAGGAACACAGGCTGCCAAAAAAATCATTTCTCAGAAGTTAGCAGCACTCACGCTCTCACGATGTGGCCAAAAACTAGAGATGTGATACAAAATTGTTAACCGACAACTAGATAAGTACCTCTTTATCTATTCATCATTATTCTCCGGCCCTTATCCCAATTTATTTGGAGTCGGCGCAACATATATTTTTCTTTTATACTTCCCTTTCTCGCCATATCATCTTTCACATCATCATCGTCATCCATCGTTTCTTTAGTCTTCCCCTTTTTTTGTGAATGGGAAATCATCAAATGACTTCTCCCGCTCTGGGCGGAGCGGGAGGGTGTGTCAGACTTTTACTAACTAAAACCCACCCGTGTTCCTTCAGTTGCCTGTGTCACGGCCACGGTATCTTTTTCGAACAACCCGCGACCCTGGCGGCTATTTGATAGAGACTAGAGATGATCTATTTGCAGCCCGCAGGAACTCTTCAGTTACTGGTATACTTAATCTTAAACTGATATTATAGAGAGAAATAGTACATTTTGATACAAGTGGAGAACGTTTGTTAGCATTCGAGGCGGAATTAAAACACCCGAGCCCTAGGCGAGGTTGTTTTTGAGCCGAGAACTGCAATAACAAATGTCCACGAGTTTCAAACGACGTTTTTCAATACAGTTTTGAAGAAATAAAATAAAAAAACACATAAAATAATGGAAAATATTTTTGTCATGAATTAATAGGGAACTATGGTTTTTTTTTTTCCGCGCTTTGCTTTCGCCAGGTTGAAAGAGAAGGAAAGGTATAAAGCCGATAAACAGCCTAATATGTAAAATAGAAAATTCAAATATTTTTGAGTTTAGAACACAAATATGATTTGTTCATAATCTTTTTTTTATTGTAATAATCATGGTTTTTGATAATATTCTATATAGAAACATTATTTAAATATTCAAAAAATATTAACGCCTTAAAGACGCGTAACTCTTTGCCGAGGTTAAAAAAAAACCTTCACCACCGAATAGAGAGTTGTGAATAAGAGGCATTAAACCAATTTGGCGTTATTTTAGTTTTTTAATAGTTTAGTTAGGATATAATTTTGTTGTTTATAGGTTATGTTTAAAAGTTCAAATAAAAACTGTTCTAAATCAAATTTGGCGTAAGTATAAGTATAAATTGTCAGTGGCAATTTTTATTCCCGCACACGGGTTGGAAAATGAAAAATCGCACGCGTGCGACATACATTGCATTGTGAACCTAATCGTAGTGCGATATGAACCAGTTTTCGAGAAAGTGTATTGAAAAGATAATTTTGTACGTGTTTGTAATGGTGAAACTCAAAAAATATAGACGCTACATTATTAAAGCAAAGTAAACCTGGACTGTATTTTATCGACTTCCACCAAGCTTCCAAGCTAATAAAATTATAAATGTGTAAGTAACTGTCTTTCTGTCTGTTATCTTTTCACGCCTAACGGCTGAACGGAAATTTGGCACACAGGTAGACTTTGACCTGGGATAGGACATAGAAAATATTTTATCCTGGTATAGTACGTTCTCCGGGGATAATTTTCGACCTCCAGCTCGTAATGAAATAACTTTAAAGTTTTTTTTTACAGCTTCGCTTCGGTAGTCTAGTGAGCTTTGCTCAGATTGTGTCTAGGAGATGATGCCCTTGTCCAGGCAAAGTGTTACTGGGTTTTTCACGATATTGTCTAAAGCCTGGATTTGTGTCCAGAGAAATGCCTATTACATTGGCCTTGCCTATCCTAACTAATATTATAAATACGAAACTCACTTTGTTACGCTTTCACGCTAAAACAGCTGAACGGATTTGAATTAAATTTGGCACATGGGTAGAACATGACCTGGATTAGGAGATAGGATACTTTATCCCGGTAGTACGTTCCTGTGGGATAGTTTCTGACCTCCTCGCGGAACGTTGTGTTATAGACTCTTTCCTAGTTACTCCTTTGATGATATCATGTTAATTTTAAAGGAAATTCCTTAAGTTACTCATATGCCAAAATTATAACAATTATCAATCTCATTTTGATCAGAAAGCTTCTCCAAGTATTTTTTTTATTCATAAGGTAAACCGCCAAAAAATTATAAATGATTGGAAACAGCCGTTAAATATATCTAGGTATTTACTTTATCCTTCTTTGTATGGGAATTTCTTGGAAAACCAATAAGCGAATCTCTATCAAACTTTTTCATCCACAGTTTCTCTTGATGTTTCTATTTTCCTTGCTCTTTTTTTTTTGGAATTGGTACAGCATGCCTTCTATCATACATAACTATGTATGTCTATCAGTTTCATCTCAGGATTCACGTCCATTCTTGCTATAATAATATCGTCTTTTACATAACCCATCCATCATTTCTTTGTTCTACCCCAGTTCTTAAAGTCACCCACATTCGCACTCTAAACTTTCTTCACGGTAAGTCCCTCAGAATACAAATACTGGTATTCAGCTGCATGAGTTTAGACTGAAAACTAACCCCAACAGAGTTGGAGAAAGGCTAAACAGATGATGGTAAAGAAATGAGGGACCTACCGTGAAGAAAGTTTGGAGTGCGAATGTGGGTGACTTTAAGAACTGGAGTAGAACAAAGAAATGATGGATGGGTTATGTAAAATATGATATTATTATAGCAAGAATGGACGTGATCCTGAGATGAAACTGATAGACATACATATGTATGAAACAAGGCATGCTGTACCAATTCCAAAAAAAAAAAAGGAAAATAGAAATATCAAGAGAAACTGTGAATGAAAAAGCAGTTACTGGATGACACGATAGATACTCCTTCGTAGGATTAGTTGTCCGTAACGACTGTCAAAGATCTAGTAGCTCATTCCTTTATCATGCAATGAAATTCGAAATCCATCGAGCTTTATGAATAAATGCACCTCAGATATGCACTTGTTTAATTTTAAAAAACATTGCTTCTATGGTCTAGTGTACCATAGGTACACCTCTGCCTGTGCCTTCGGGGTTCGAGGCGTAATATTATGTTATGTTTACTAGATAAGCTGTTTCCTTTTACACAACAGTTTTAAAAACAATGAATAAGCCCGGAATTCCACTGACACTGCGATATCGCAGTTTTTATCGGAACTAAGCCCTCCTATCGGCATTGGATGGTTGTATCTTACGAGTAGAGTTGAATGGGTTGATTTATTTATCTATACGACTGTTTATTAAAGGGTAATAATTGTATGAATGAATAATTAAGTATACAAACACCGTAATTTCTGTTCTTGAAGCGACTCGATTATAGATTGAAGATCTCTGTCACTCCAAAGAGGTGCTCTATATATGCTAAAACATACTTATTGAATATTGATTGCCAATAAACTATTATGAAGGCCGAAATGTTTCAAGTTTAGCACGGAATTTAAAGGAGTGTTCAGTATTCAGGCTCACAGTTAATTAGAAACAGAGATTGCATAGATCCTTTGACACGACCACAATTAAAACCATTTGTAATCAAATAAAGAAAGATAAACACTAGAAATAGGGAAAAAAAAATAATTTTATAAATTGGAAGAGAGCTTCCTAATTTTTGGTGATCCGGGGGTTGCACTTACCCAAGCCGTCGCAGAACCTCACCAAGCACACGACGAAACCAACAAATATCGACCACTTCATCGCACTATTAGACACAACACTAAATATAATTATCCGCCGGACACACGACCGCCGCCCGCCGACTCCAAGACACAACTGATATTCCTTCGCGTATAATTCAAATGATATACTCCTGCGCAACATTAAATTTACCGTTCAATTTATGAATTTTTCGCCCCACCCCTCGTTACTTCCTCAATATAAGGGCGACACTGAAGTAAGCGTTTTTTATCATCAACAAAGATAGCTTTGCGATGATCTATAATTGTGATTATTTTTAATTGGTTCTAAATACCGTAAAGTTTGTGAATTGAAGTGGTCCGTTGTTTGACCGGCGCGGCGTGTCACGCTCCCCCTGACCTCTTGGCAAATAGTCGTGTCTGATATAGAGCTATAGTTCGCGTGTTTGTCGAAATATTGTGATTAGTTGCAGTTTTATGATCACGTGTGTACTCCGGGTCTCCGGTAGTATCTAAACATTATTGATTCATTGGACCAAGAGTCCGATTAAGTCCGATACGTTTGTTGTTGATTACAGAATTACGTATTTTGTGTTACGTCATGAGTATTTCTGTTATTATGTTCTCGTTAATCAGTGTTGTTTACTGAGATTCAGATTGCTGGTGATCTGTACTATTGACATTACTATAGATCTACTATTTTCAATATGATGCATATTTGTTAACAGTAACTTTTATCAAATGTCATGCCACCAAGTTTTGACTTTTTTTTTGACTAGATGAAAGCTTTTTGTTAGCAATAAGCAGTCTTAGGGCCTGTTTTACCACCTATGATTAAGTTCCTATAAAATTGCTTGGCAGATAAATTAATAGGAACTCAATCATAGGTGGCAAACAGGCCCTTAGACAAGTAGGTATCCATTTTTTTTTTTGCTTTATCAAAAATCACACACCCAAAATTAAGAATGACAAAAAATAAAAAAATCAAAAGTAAATAAATAATAATAATAAAATAACAGAAATAATAAAAAATAACAAAAAAAATAATAAAAAAAATAAAATAATAAAAAGATAGATATAATTAATCAAAAATGACAGATCGCTACGTCTATAACAAACTACGTATTAACTCAATGTATCGCAGTCTTTTGATTAAGTAAAAAAAGCAAAAATACGTGTCCAATATTTTTTAATAATCTACATGATGGACAAAATTTATTTATTTAAATGCCTTAAAACTACCATTACAGGATTTAACATAATGCGATAGCCAAATCACACACCCAAAATTAAAATTAAAGTACAAAATATATCTAAAAATCATTGTTTATAACATAATCTAACTATTAGTACCTACTTTTGCGAATTCACCCCAGTAACACCCCACCTTTAACAAAATAAAATGTAATGTAATGTATGTCCTACGAATTTTAATTCATGAATCTCCCATCCTTACGTACCCCAATTTAAATAAATTGCGAGTTTTACTGGCGTGGGATTCATGATAATATTTCAATCATTAGTATTACACTACTAATAGGATTTGATGAAACACAGAAGGATGCTTTTTTATCCCTGTAGCACGTTTCCGTAAGATAATTTCCGACCTTTACGCAGACCAAGCCGCGGGCAAAATCTAGTAAAATATTTATAAACGGCTCGAAGTTCAACTGAATGACAAAACAAACATTACCATAAATCTAACATCTAAATTCCTATGCCCACCATATTGGATATGGAGTAAAAGCTTTTTAAAACATTCAAATAAAAGGCAAAGGTATCGACGTGCCTCCGCGAGCCTATCACAAAATCTGCTCGTTCGCATACCGGCCGGACCCGCGTCAAAGGCTCCGCTATAACTTTATGCGCTTTTTACGACTACAAACTCTTGTTCTCTTTGGTGTGTTGCGTTTAAATTTAGAATTCGCATTTTCCGATGCTTTTAAGGCGGTCGGATACGACGACGCGTCGCAAACCGAGATAACGAGGATGAAATGTGAGGAAATTAGAATTCAATAAGTATTTATCTGAAAGACATTTTATATTAGTATTTACATAGACTCCAACGGCGAGCTCAAAGACGGAGTAAACTCAATTATGTCCTATAGTAAAAAATGTAGAAAGATATCCCTTTTATATTAAAGTATAAGCGAAAAGGGATTTTAAGATTTAAGATTAATTCAGATCTTATATAACCTATGTGTGTTATTTAATTATATCGTTGCTGGGCTGTTCCACCTCGCAAAGGACAAGGAGAATTTACTGTCGAGAAAGAGAAGAAAGCGAACTTCTATTAAATGAAGACAGCAGAGCGCTAAAGCTGCGTGAACTCAAGTGCGACAGATTTTTCCGAACGTAACTTCAGTAAGTTGATATAATATGGTATTTGAATTTGTGGAAAGATAAGCATCTACCACCTCCCGACTTCTTCAAACCCCAGGATCCTTAGCCTGCCAGGCGTGATCTGCAGGGGCCTAAGTATGTAAATAGCGTACCTGCAGACACAATGTGACGAAGTGGGGGATTGCTGACTGATCCAACACCCAGTGCGAGTGTCGTGTCTCTGATCTCTGGAGTGTCTTAAGTGGCCGTTGACTTGCACCTTTGATGACCTGATGATGCCGCAATCGACGCGACGTGGCCAACTGGCCAAACAATATAAAGTAGTTAAATCAAGCACATTCGACACGAAAAGAAGAGGAGGATGGGATTAGAAAGAGATCTCTCTCTACTTTTAGTGGAACGAGGCTTGTGGTAGGAGTAAACTGGCAGAAATTGTGACGTAACGAAAAAGCGTTATGCCGTCAGATTCAATGTCAAAGTCAAAGATCTTTATTGTGAGACAGTGGTTACAGTGTTGTTAGTGAGTTATTTTGGTATGCGTTTGCACTGCTCCACCATGTTAGGCATACAATAGTTTGAACAATTGGTATCTTAGACCCAATGATTTCAAAAGTATATAAGTCAATGCTTAGACCTAAGTTTAGGTGATTATATTAATTCAAAATAGACATTTTAATTAAAATAGGGCTTTATTTTTCAAAACATAAAAACACTTTGGCACTAACTCATCACGAATCTGTCGGACAAAAATTCATGTAAGTAGGTAATACTGTATAATATTATCAAATGATCTATTTACCAAAAATTTAATGTTTACAATTTCTCTTGTTTGTTTAGGAAGCTTATTATAAATTCGTGAAGACATTCCGAGAATAACAGCCGTACGGGTCAATCCATCAGGTTAAGCTACGCTTGCCGGGGGTGGTCAGTGGATGGGTGACCATCTTTACATACCGAGACTCCTCCGTGCCTCGGTAAGCACGTTAAGCCGTTGGTCCCGGCTGTCATTTGTGGATTTTTGACAGTCGTTACGGGTCTTCAGAAGCCCGAAAGTCTGACAACAAGTCTTACCAAGGGGTATCGTATTACCCAGTTACTGGGTAATACGTGGAGGTCAGATAGGCAGTCGCTCCATGTAAAATACTGCGGTATTCAGCTGCATCCGCTTAGACTGGAAGCCGACCCCAACATAGTTGGAAAAAGGCTAGGTAGATTGATTCCGTAGAAACTTTTAGAAAATATGGCTGTTTATGACATAAGTACCTACATATATGCTATTTCATCGGTATGTCGACGGGAGTGCAGGTTACCAAACCAAAAAGGATTCAAGTGTCAAAAGTTTTTGTTTTTTAATTCAGAGCCATCTAAGTTAAGGAACTTCTTTCCAACCCTGTGACCCACGGAACCTCCCGGCTTTTTTATTACTTGGAATCTATATTAAAAAAGCTATTTTCGGTTATTGGCTTGCAGAGTAAGCAAACTGAAATGGCAGTGGGCTGATGTTTATCGAAGGACCCATGGCCGGTGGAGCAGACGAGTCCTGGAGCAGACCGCGTATCGGCAAGCGTAGTGTGGGATGTCGCTACGGACGACGACGCTTGATGGACCGACGACCAAAGATGACTGGGATTGACTAGATGCGGAAGGCGGAGGACAGGGTGTTGTGACGCAACCTGGGCCCAACAGTGGACTGCGATAGGCTAAGCTGATTGATTGTTGATTGAGTAGCGGATAAATATCGTTCTTAACTTAACTCTGTGATTGTTGATTGAGTAGCGGATAAATATCGTTCTTAACTTAACTCTGTGATTGTTGATTGAGTAGCGGATAAATATCGTTCTTAACTTAACTCTGTGATTGTTGATTGAGTAGCGGATAAATATCGTTCTTAACTTAACTCTGTGATTGTTGATTGAGTAGCGGATAAATATCGTTCTTAACTTAACTCTGTGATTGTTGATTGAGTAGCGGATAAATATCGTTCTTAACTTAACTCTGTGATTGTTGATTGAGTAGCGGATAAATATCGTTCTTAACTTAACTCTGTGATTGTTGATTGAGTAGCGGATAAATATCGTTCTTAACTTAACTCTGTGATTGTTGATTGAGTAGCGGATAAATATCGTTCTTAACTTAACTCTGTGATTGTTGATTGAGAAGCGGATAAATATCGTTCTTAACTTAACTCTGTGATTGTTGATTGAGTAGCGGATAAATATCGTTCTTAACTTAACTCTGTGATTGTTGATTGAGAAGCGGATAAATATCGTTCTTAACTTAACTCTGTGATTGTTGATTGAGTAGCGGATAAATATCGTTCTTAACTTAACTCTGTGATTGTTGATTGAGTAGCGGATAAATATCGTTCTTAACTTAACTCTGTGATTGTTGATTGAGTAGCGGATAAATATCGTTCTTAACTTAACTCTGTGATTGTTGATTGAGTAGCGGATAGATATCGTTCTTAACCTCTGTTTTGTAGAACGTCAGCTTTCCATAGCATAGTTACAAACGGATGTTCCGCTTCTAGTTAAGTTACACAGACTCAATAGCTGTTGCTTTTGCTATGAAACGCGCGAGATTTTTAATATTCATATCACTGTTCACGCGAATATTGTACTAGGAGGTTAAATTTCTCTTTAACTATTTCCTTATTCATGCATCATTAGTAGGTAAGTTGATTTTCACATGATGAGTTAAATGAAGGCTGGTGACGTGACTGTCATTCGAAGTTTTCATTGACTGACTTCACAAAAAGGAGGAGGTTCTCAGTTCGTCGGTATCTTTTTTTTATGTATGTTTCCTGATTACTCGAAGACGTCTGAACCGATTTGGAAAATCTTTTTTTTTTTTTTTTGAAAAGTATACATTTAAGTGGTCCATTTCATATACATTTTATTATCTTTGCTTGGGCAGATTTTGAGTTAACTTCAAATATTCTCGGTTGTTTTTTTTTAAGTTTTTTTTACAATAGTTTTAATCAAAACACTAACATACCAAAATACTAACTTATTTATGGACCTAGTCTGAATTAAAGTTTAATTTATTTATTTTATTTAATATGGTGTCACAACATATTGACTGCTTCAATTTATTGTACTCTGAGTGAATTCACACGGGCCGCATATTGTAACATTACTCTTGGTTGTCCATAACTTATTCTGTGATAGAGTCGCTTTTAGTGTCTGTCTGTTGTGGGGCCGCGTTGTTCTTCTGAACTACGCAACAGTTTTTTTGATGCGGTTTTCCACTATCATTTAGATCATTTAGAGAATTTATTCAGGGAGGTTTTTAAATATGTATGACACATTAATATTCAATTTATAATAATATAGAAACCTTATGTTTTATCAAGTCGTAAAAACATTTATATTTAACTTATTTATACAATATACCTATAGAAACCTTATGTTTTGTCAAGTTGTAAGAACATTATTTATATAATACATATAATAGGTTGCTAGTAATAAATAATTGTAAGTCTTTCTTTGTAATCTTTATACTACACTATCGTATTAGGTAAGCCTGTGATGATAGTTGTATGTGTGTTTTAAATAAATAAATAAATAATTTTCGATTAGCATAAAAAGCTCTGTTCTAAGAATTAGGACAACCCAATGAGATATATGGTAGGTCAAACTAAAGACCTAATGTTGGTCTAGCCTTTTCGTAACCAGTGCACGTTCACCTTTAATCTTGTTTTTTTAATGATCCCAGTGGCCAGTCTGTTGCTAACTCCGCTTTTGTTTTTATTTTTTTACGGCGCGAACTCTTTGGTGCCTGCTTTATATAATCTGTATAATCGAAAATACTACAATTTATAGAGCAAACGTTTCTATACGTCCAAACTTAAACTTTGGTTTCCTAGGAAAGCGGTTCCGTCATACCTATTATAATAACGGCCTTCATGAAAATCTATCATTTTCACCAGTATTTGACAATAAGTCAAACTCCGCCGTCTAAATATTGAAATCGCTAGATATGCGCTCACCGTATTATGTCACGCGAAAAAGTGTCCATACTGAAAAAGGTCACTTCACACATTATTAAATAGCATTTCCATGCCAATCAAGTCAAGTCACTGCGTCATTGGGTGTCAGAGGTGTCAAAAAGAAACAGAAACACGACTACCTTTTGACGCGGTAGGGCGAATCCAACGATTAAAATCTTTGCCCATGTCATAATTTTCATGACATCCGTCACTGTGGCAGTTAGCGCTCTTCTAGGAAACCTTAGCTTTAGAAATATTTTTAGATGTTTTACAAGGTAAATTATTTTTAAACAAAACTATGAAAAGTGCGTCATCCTACGCAAAAATTGTGCGAAAAAATATTGTTTTCGTTTTAAAAATAGAATTTGATAGATTTCCTGGGGTTTATATTGAGAAGTAATCCGGGAATGGATTTAGAATAGTACATTTTGATACAAGTGGAGAACGTTTGTTATTGCGTTCGAGGCGGAATTAAAACACCCGAGCCGTAGGCGAGGTTGTTTTTGAGCCGAGAACTGCAATAACAAATATCCACGAGTATCGAACGACGTTTTTCAATACACTTTTGAAGAAATAAAATAACGGAAAATAATTTTGTCATGAATTAATAGGGATTAAAAGGATATAGGGATTATTAGGGATTTAAATTTTCTTTTTTTTTTCCGCGCTTTGCTTTCACCAGGTTGAAAGAGAAGCAAAGGTATAAAGCCGATAAACAGCCTAATATGAAAAATAGAAAATTCAAATATTTTTGAGTTTATAACACAAATAAATGTTAATTTGTTCATAAACGTTTTTTTATTGTAATAATCATGGTTTTTGATAATATTCTATATAGAAACATTATTTAAATATTCAAAAAATATTAACGCCTTAAAGACGCATATCTCTTTGCCGAGATTAAAAAAAAACATTCACCTCCGAATAGAGAGTTGTGAATAGAGGCATTGAACCAATTTGGACTAAGTATAGGTATAAGTTATCTATGGCATTCCCGCACGCGGGAAAATAAAAAATCGCACGCGTACGACATACATTGCATTGTGAACCTAATCGTAGTGCGATATGAACCAGTTTTCGAGGAAGTGTATTGAAAATAGTATTTTTATAATAATCTTGGATTTTATCGGTAGTCGGTCGTGGGCCGGGGGTGATCGTGCGTAACCGCCTGGTACGCACGGCTACACATCAAGCTATACATTTCCAGTATAAGCTGATCTCGCATTGTATAGGATTTCTTTACAATGAGAGGTCAGCGTAAACTGGAAATGTATAGCTTGATGTGTTCTTTTATTTTTAACATTATTATTTTAACTAATTACAAACTTACCTGCTGAAAGCAGTATTTTTCAAACTCGAATAACAGCGCAGGGAATGGGCCTTACAAATTTGATCCCGTAGTGAAAAGTGAAGAGATAACAATTTTTTATTTGGAATATAACTTTCATATATTTAGCCCAAAATGAATTATCTCCTTTGACCACACTTTTCTGCCACATCCTGTAGGTATAAAATAGTAGGTGGCGGCTATCTGGCGGCCGCCGCAGTCTTAGGAGCCCTAGCATAGAAATATAAAAAACAGGAGAAGTGGCAAGCGGGCGAATCTGTGTCCGCGCGACATGCATAGTATGAGTCGTTCATAGTCAAAGAACCAGGATGGGCGACCATCTTTTTACATACCGAGACTCCTCCATGCCTCGGAAAGCACGTTAAGCCGTTGGTCCCGGCTGTCATTCGTGGATCTTTGACAGTCGTTACGGGTTGTCAGCAGAAGCCCGAAAGTCTGACAACCAGTCTTACCAAGGGGTAGGTATCGTATTACCCAGTTACTGGGTTGTGGAGGTCAGATAGGCAGTCACTCCATGTTAGTGTGGCCAGGGCATAACGAGTCACACACTCCGCACAAAGATCCTTCTGCCCGTGACTTCGTCAGCGTAAAACGGACCCCGACCCACCGCGTAGCAACCGATCCTATCGCCCGCCACTATTACTGACTTTTTTTCTTTTTGGTCGGTTCCTCAGGATCCTAGCGTGATCTTATATAGCCTATAGCCTTCCTCAAGAATTGGGCTATCAAATGTAAAAATATTTTTTCAAATCCGAACTCTTCAGCTTTATTATTAGTATAGCTTCTGCCCGCGACTTCGTCCGCGTGAAATTTCTTGTTCCCCCGCATCGCATCGCCTGCCCGCGGTATTACTTCGTTTTTGCTTAGCGTTCTTTCTGACTTTTTTTTTTTGCTTGGCTCCTAAGATAACCTTCCTCAAGACTTAAGCTATCAAATGCAAAAAGAATTTTTTAAATCCGACTGGTAAGTAGTTCCAGAGATTAGCGCGTTCAAACATACAAAAACACAAACTCTTCAGCTTTATTATTAGTATACAGCGTGTAAGGGACAGCCCTCCGCAAACTAACAGGGTGCATTCAGCTCCTCATTTTGAATCATATTCTACCGGAAATTTTCTCAGGAAAATTTTCATTGTTTAAATTTTTTTTTCAGTCACATTTTCATTATTTCAATGTAAAATTGCATAAAACTGTGTTCGCAGCATTCCATTTATGTAAAAAAACAGCAAAAAATTAAAACCAGCAATGGATGGTGAAATACTCTAACCAACGACGCCAGTAATCAGCTGTTCACTTTCTGTCTAGCTACAGAGCTCATCGAACTCACCGCATACCTATTACCTACCCCTCCAAACCAGTAATAGATGTTCCGATTTGTGCACAAAAACACAAACAAATCAGGTTTATTTTATTCCCTTAACGTTCCTGAAAAAATTTCATGTACCAGTCATCTTAGTAAGACATACTGAATTCACCCTATCAGTTTGCGGAGGGCTGTCCCTTACACCCTGTAGAATAGATTATAGAGTAGATATAGATAATGCACAAACGTCGCGACCTCTGACCAATAAGAACAACATGTCGTAACAAAGAGTGACTAATGTTTATCAGTTTTATTTTATCACATTTCTAGTAAAGTGATAATAGACAATAACAGCGCTTTCTGACACGTGACGCGGCGTAATAAGAGTTGGAACCTCGTTGGAACAGTTCGGCCGATGAAACATGTAATGGCCGCCCGGCCGGTGTGAACATAGGCTCTCCGAACCAAGAGTAAAGTAAGTATAAAGAGCTCCGAATTTTCGCGCATGTACGGGCAGCAACAGAAGTCGGTTAACACTGCTACTTTTTGACATCATTTAAATTAACACAAAACGATACGGCAACCTGCTTTTTAGTATTTCATTTATTAGATAAGAGTTATTTTTTTTTAATTACGATTCCGACCTCGACGGCAAGGTCGGAATGTAGGTCTTGGCTTGCGTTTGCGGACCGTACTGGTGGCCTTATTACTCTCTTGAAGGAGGGAGGGTCATCAGGATCGGAGAGAACGATACTCACTCACGCGGCACGTCGTAAAAGAAGAAAACCCTATAAGAGTTACGCAATAGAAAGAGAGGCAACTTCTACGTGAATATTACTGTAGGTAATTAACGCAGTGCGACCAATTGCACTTTATTTGTGTCGTAGCAAGGGTCGCTGTGTCAAGCCAGTGCGAGCTGATAGCATAGTACCTTACCTATCCATTTAACCCCATGTATGTTCTACGATTTTTTGTAGTTTTCGAGTTATATATTTTTTTCGATATTTTTCCTGCTTTAAAAAATTATATCTTTTTTTGGGTGAACTTTGAACAAGAATGTACTAAATAGGGCATTATTTGCTGAAATCTGTCGTTGAAAGTGGTGTAGGTATCTGAAAACTTGTGATTTTCATATTTTATCTTTGCATATTTTTGTCAATCCTGATATTTACTATTCCTCTGCGTTTAAGCAGAGCTCAGTTGATAATAAAAACATAAATTTTATACCTACTACTATCCTTAACCACTGCCATTGATATGAAATGAGGGATCCAAAATAATTCGAAAACTACAAAAAATCGTAGAAGGGTAGTTCTTTGAGGTCCCTCAAAACGCGGTCACACGGTCTTAACTTCTAACCTATTAAATATTCAGTCTTAGGACCAAATACAGATTACTCTTTACTTATTTATGTGTATAATTTCAACAATAAACATCTAAAATTATTTATAATATTTATTTTTTAAAATATTTAATGTCGAAAACGGGAGCAAAAACAAAATAATGTAATACATCAAATTGATCGTGTTTAACTATGCATCATAATGACCAAAGAATATTAATTGTATCTCTTACAATAGTTAATAGGCATTATGTCTCTGTCACACGATTTTGCTAGTTTCGCGAGCGCGCAACAAAACTGCACCTATCTTCCAAGAGGGGCAACTTGTCGCTACACTTTTTAGTTGCGCGGACGCTCAGTAGTGTCCGCATCAGTGGGGGAGACACATAAATTTATTGCTTCTAAACAAAAAAATACGAGATAAGTTAACCTTTGAATATTTTCAAGTAGCCTTGGTCAAGAAACTTTCATGCGCAAATTTTGAAGGATAATGTTTATAATTTTCCAACTCATTTTAAATGAGGGAATAAGATAGATCTTCGAGATTATTTCCATGTACTTTTTTCGTTAGTAAATTAACGAAAAAAGTACATGGAAATAATCTCTATAACTTTAATAGTAATTCTCAAAAATGTGAAATTTTCGTAACTGTCGTGGCACAACTTTCGTGGTTATTTTTCCACGAAAGTCAGCTAGCGCACCATGAAAGTTATATATCTCCATTAAATAATAACTTCAGATTTTTTGAGACGCCTCTGATGCATTTACTCGATTGTCGCGAATCTCAAAAGAAAGGTGTTATGTATTTGTATAAGTATCTATGCGTATACGAGTATGTGCTTCAATTTTTTTCTTGTAACGACTCGTAGTATGTGTTTCTGTTTGTATGTTTTCTCGTAGCCAATTTAACAGTTTTCTTCACCCCAACCTGTGCTGTTTAGCCAATAAGCAAATTACCTTATGAATTTTATATGTAGAGTGGTTGTCAGCTAAAAGTATCAAAAATCAACTTAGAAAAAAAAAATATGCAAACTACTAATATAGCAGCTGGTAGAAAATAGTGTGTTTTATAATTCTAAACATTTCAATTAAATATTCAAAAGCACACATTATCTGCCAGCAGCTACAATAGTATAGTGCCTAGCTAATAGTCATGTTAATGTTGTAAATTTTCAACAAGTAATCCCGACATGAATCTGACAAACGACCCAAGAGCTAGATTGACCGAAGACATCCCGGACGTCAGCTTGTACGAGATTAGGATGGCTCTGAAGCAGCTCAAAAACAACAAGGCGCCGAGTGATAACGGAGTTACGGCAAAACTCTTGAGGGCCGGAGGAAAACCCGTTCTTAAGGCCCTCCAGAGGCTGTTTAAATCCGTCATACTCGAGGAAAAAACGCCGCAGGCTTGGAACAGAGGTGTGGTGGTACTATTCTGTAAGAAGGGTGATAATGCTCTTCTTAAGAATTACAGGCGCGTCTCACTTCTAGCCATGTCTACAAGCTGCTTTCAAGAGTCATCACGAACCATCTCGCACGCAGGTTTGACGACTTCCAGCCTCCCGAACAAGCCGGATTCCGTAAAGGCTGTAGCACCGTAGACTACATACATACGCTGCGACAGGTTATACAGAAGACTGAAGCCTGCCTCTCTATTTAGCGTTTGTAGACTACGAGAAAGCCTTCGATTCGATCAAGACATGGGCTGTACTGCAGTCTCGACTATCGGTACATTGAGGTGCTGAAGTGCCTGTATGAAAACGACACTATTTCAGTCCGGCTCCAGGAACGGACCTCGAAACCTATCCTTCTGCACGAGGGGTGAGACAGAGAGAGATTATCTCTCCGAAACTGTTCACCGCTGCACTGGAGGATGTCTTCAAGGGTCTGGACTGGAAAGGCTAGGTATTAACATCAATGGCGACTACGTCACTTACCTTCGGTTTGCCGACGATATAGTAGTCATGCCTGAGACTATGGAGGAGCTCAAAACACTGCTCGATGACCTCAGTAGAGCTTCCAAAAGAGTCGGTCTTAAAATGAACATGGATAAGACAAAGTCCATGTTAAATACCCATGTAGCACCCACTCTCATGAAGATCGGAGACACTACACTTGAAATTGTGGACGAGTATGTTTATCTAGGACAAACTGTCCTGTTAGGTAGGTCCAACTTCGAGAAAGAGATCAATCGTTGAATTCGACTCGACTGGGCAGCACGAAGCTTCGCAATATATTCTCGTGTCACATACCGCAGTATCTCAAGACGAAAGTCTTTGACCAGTACGTGTTGCCAGTAATGACCTACGGCACTGAAACGTAGCCGCTCACAATGGACCTTATTAGAAGGCTAAAAGTCACCCAAAGGGCCATGAAGAGGGCTATGCTTGGAGTTTGCCTACGCAATCAAATCAAACATGAAAAGATCCGCAGGAGAAGGAAGGTAACCGACATAGCCCGAAGAATTGCTAAACTTAAGTGGCAGTAGGCAGGGCACATTGCTCGAAGAACAGATGGCCGATGGGCCCAACAGGTTCTAGAGTGGCGGCCGCGTACTGGAAGGCCTCCCACAAGGTGGACCAATGACCTTGTAAAGGCCGCAGGAATCCGCTGGATTCGGGAAGCACAGAAAAGTCGAACTGGGGGTGCTTAGGGGAGGCCCAGCAGTGGACGTCTTTCGGCTGAAATGATGATGATGATGATGTAAATTTTACAGTTTAATTACTGGGAACAAAGCTAAATTACCAACCTAAGTTACTAATACGTAATAATAAGCTGATCTCAAAACACTATGTTGATCTCAAATACAAGTTGATTCATTGATTCATAAATAATAAGTAAGTATTTCATTATTCCTGTATAGGCTCTCCCATAGACTTATAAAAAAGGAGGACTCCGCGGCACGCATATCGAAAGTGAAGACCGTTTGTACAAACACGCCTCACGCACACATTTACATCATAGTATGCCGACCGGCCGCCATTACGTAACACGAGCGACGGCGTCTTTGCGGGTGTCTACTCCCTAAATACGAAGCCCGTAGTTTCGGCCTTCGTTACGGGCGTTTCCTACTCCGTAACAACTACGGACAGATCATTGGTTCGGGGCCCGAACGAAGTATGAATGACAATGACAACACGATTGGACAGTTGTCCCTACTAAAGATGTGTTTTTGCCCGTCCGAAAAATTAAACTTTTACACTTGTTTTGATGGATCTTTATGTCAGACGAACGGATGAACGGACGGACGGGCGGACGAACGGACTTAGGGAGTAGGCTCCCAGGTACTCAAATCACGCACACATAGATCGGTACCGATCTATGCTTCACTTTCGATATGCGTGGCGCGGAGTCCTCCTTTTTTTATACGTCTTTGGGCTCTCCGAACTTTCGCGCTAGTACACTCACTCACTTACGTACCTACGTTCCTAAGTTATCCCGCGGTGGTGTGCAAATGACGTAGATAAACATCGTCGTCTCGTGACTACATTTTTTATAAAACATATTATAAAACCATCCATCATACGCACGTTACATTCTTTACATTCTTCCGCTAAACTTTAGTTTAAACAAACATATTTTTATGTGGACGAACAAACAGAATCGTAATAAAATTATGATTATGTACTTACTCATGTTATATTTAGCGCAAGATATTTTTACTACATAAGACTTTGAAACTAGAGCTTCCATATTTAAATTCATTCATTATGTATTGAGGAGCTCGTGGCTAAGTAATAAGTGCCGCACGGGTCGATCCGTCAGGTTAAGCTACGCTTGCCGGGGTTGGTCAGTGGATGGGTGACCATCTTTACATACCGAGACTCCTCCGTGCCTCGGAAAGCACGTTAAGCTGTTGGTCCCGGCTGTTATTCGTGGATCTTTGACAGTCGTTACGGGTCGTCAGAAGCCCGAAAGTCTGACAACCAGTCTTACCAAGGGGTATCGTATTACCCAGGAACTGGGTTGTGGAGGTCAGATAGGCAGTCGCTCCATGTAAAATACTGGTATTCAGCTGCATCCGGTTAGACTGGAAGCCGACCCCAACATAGTTGGGAAAAGGCTAGGCAGATTGATTGATGTATTGAGCAGTATTGAGGAGATCGTGGCTAAGTAATTACAGCCGCACGAGTCGATCCATCAGGTTAAGCTACGCTTGCCGTGGTTGGTCAGTGGATGGGTGACCATCTTTACATACCGAGACTCCTCCGTGCTTCGGAAAGCACGTTAAGCCGTTGGTCCCGGCTGTCATTCGTGGATCTTTGACAGTCGTTACGGGTTGTCAGCCGAAAGCCCGAAAGTCTGACAACCAGGCTTACCAAGGGGTATCGTATTACCAAGTTACTGGGTTGTGGAGGTCAGACAGGCAGTCGCTCCATGTAAAATACTGGTATTCAGCTGCATCCGGTTAGACTGTAAGCCGACCCCAATATAGTTGGGAAAAGGCTGGGCAGATTGATTATGTATTGAGCAGCATTGTGGTCTATCGTAAGTGCTACTGGCTATGGGCATGAGGTCCTGGGTTCCATTCCCGGGTGGGCAAAGTGTTATTGTGCTTTTCCATGTGAAATTACTCAGTAGCAGCCCTCACCCTAATTGAGTAACACCACAGAACAATTTTTATTTTTTTATTTTATTTAAGTTTTTTTTTTCACTTTTTAGTGGGTCAGTTTATACACCACTAATTTTTAATTAGTACAAATACTTAAAGGGCTTATTAAATAAGGTATTGTTATTATATATTTAAATAAATAAATAATTTGAAGTCTCAATAAATAATATTCACAAACAGCAAAGTTATTGGCAACGTTATTGGCGTTTGTTGATATCCCAAAATGTCACTCAATGTATGGAAATATTGTACACGCTATTCATAGTTGTATTCATTCTCTCGCTCTCGCATTCGCGTGCTCTCACTCGAACTTGCCCCGTCTCCAACAGCTGTTACCGTATTCTATCTTATTCATGAATTTACCAATTATGACAAATTTTCGTGGACAATTTTGGTATTTCGTTTTTTTACTTTTGACGACCTACGCAAATATGATCAGTAACGGGTACGGATAGAGCCCCATTTTTTTTTTACTAATTATAAAATAGTGGTGTTTGATCTAAGTTACATTATCCTAATGTCAACTTGACTGCTCATCATTTTTTACAAAAAAATACTTTTCCCGCTGCATTGACGTTCATTGTTGAGGAGTTCTCCTGGTAAGTACCAGGAGAAGGTGAAGTCACCATCAGCTCAACTTCACCTAATGCATTGTGACGAGCATAAATTGCTATGCAACCATTATTAGAGTAGCTATAACTAATCGAGTCCCGTGAAATATATTGAGTAGTTCCATTGGCCATCTGTGACCTTCATCATCAGTTCCACTTCACCAAATGGTACTTTCCAAGAGCAAATGCACGAGATACTATAAAAATACCCAAATCACTATAGGTGTGCCTATAATATTTGAAGAGTTCCGCCGATTTCTCCAAGATCCCATCTTCAGATCCTGACTTGAAGACAATGGGACCACTAGAAAGTAAAGTATAGTCCACTTTTCGAGATTAATAGTAGATTATGCACCGAGGGGCTAAAGTTGTGTCTTAGACATATTTAGAACTAGTTAGTTATATGCACTTACATATTAATTGAAGTTAATGGTAACATTTGAGACATTAGTCCAGTTGTGCAAAGATAAAGTTAAGTTTTTATTTGGTACGTTTATAGATGTTGATGTGTAATTTAAAAAAAAAAAAAAAACTTGAGAGGTGTCAAGGGACACCCGGATGGAACGAAGTTCCTTTCGATTAATTAGTGAAGGAATTGTAACAAAATTTTATTTTTATACTTATCATCATCATCATCATCATCATCATCATCATCATCATCATCATCATCATCATCATCATCATCATCATCATCATCATCATCATCATCATCACCATCATCATCACCATCATCATCACCATCATCATCATCATCATCACCATCATCATCACCATTATCATCATCATCACCATCATCATCATCACCATCATCATCATCACCATCATCATCATCATCACCATCATCATCATCATCATCATCGCGACACCACACTGTTCAATGCGAAATAGAAATGAAAATATCTGGCTTGCTTTCTATAAGAGAGAGAGAGAGACAGACAGAGAAACATGCGCACGCCGCACGGCTTACAATAGCTACCTATAGCAAAAAGTGTCGTGACAACTTTTCGTGAGACTTTTTTCCGTCTAGACCCCTTTCACAACGCGCGATAAGGAACTTCGTTCCAAAATAAAAAAAAATAAATAAAAAAAAAATGAAAAATGGTTCGTAGTTATCTAATTATTCTTACAATATTATGTCTTCGAAAACATGGCAACGATATGAAGAAGCAGTCGTTATGATTTTGTAGGAAATCGAGAATATCATCCACGCGTAGTAAGGGTTTCGAGAATAGCTTTCCTCTTTCTGGCACCAAAAGGTGTTTGTTAGTACTATACTGCCAATTTAGCTGAGCATGTGAGATTCCAAATTCAAATCACATTATTGACCAGCGGGTCATAATGAAATCCAGTACAACATTATTGACCGGCTGTGCCCCCGGCCACTAATGACTCAACATATAATTTAACATTTTCGAGCGTGGTGTGAAAATGTTTTTTTTTATATAAATACTTAAAAAAAGTTATATTAGTAGGTAAGGAAATTTGGAAAATTCTTTTTTTGTTTGACCTGTTAAACAAAAAAAAGAATTGTCCAAAATCCAGCCGTCTTCGAGTAATCGGATCGGGGAGCATACATAAAAAAAGATTCCAATGAACTGAGAACTCCCTATCTATTGAAGTCGGATAAAAAGCCGGACGTTTGCGAAAAAGTCCTGCCATTTTACTTTTTAATCTTTCTTTTTCCTACCTACCTACCTACTAATATAACTTTTTGTAAGTATATAAAAAAAAAAAAAACTCGAAAAGTGGACAAATGACAAGGTCAAACAAGTCCGGACAGGGCCCAAAAAGCCGGACCATTTGCGTAGTAGGGTATTGTAGCTAGACTACTTATACCTACATGGACCCAACCAGCCAGGTAGCCAGAGTGTCATAAAATATCTGAATCTAATGAGTCGTACTGGTAACCTAGTGAGTTAGTTTTTTTTTCTAATCTCCATCGTAGCGAGGATGTTCCCACGTCTATCGCGCGCAAGTTCCGGTCAGTGTGTACGCCATATCCGGCCGATTAACGCCCCGTGTGACTCATAAATTACCTTCTTTTTTTGTTAATTGCCCGTGCCGATTGGACGGAGAAATATAAAAATATATAAAATAAAATATATAGCAACACGGGCGGAGGCCTATGTTGCTATATGGATAATGAGCTTAAAAATTGCCAGGGCTGACTTCAGCTCAGTGGTGGATTCTAACGGGATCTATTTTACTCAAAGGCGGATCCAGGTGGTATCATGCCGCTGGGGTCGCGGGTTGTTTGAAAAAGATACCGTGGCCCTGGCATAGGCAACTGAAGGAACACGGGTGGGTTTTAGTCAGTAGAAGTCTGACACGCCCTTCCGCTCCACCCAGAGCGGGAGAAGTCATTTGATGATTTCCCATTCACAAAAAAAAAAAAAAAAAATGGGGGGTTATCATGGGGGTCATGATGGAGGTGAACATGGCCGAACGACATGCGTAATAAGACTATGTAATATCAAAATTCAGTACTCCAAGTAAAGTATATGCCTGGGTTTGAACTCACGCCTTACAACTCGTAAGTCGTGGATACCACTGGGCCACCACTGCTCACGTTCACTGCTCGTTCTATTGCAGTTTGCAATAGATACAAAATTACCTCGTGTACCTATCTATTCCTTTGTATACTAACTACATTCTGTGAAGAACGAAGAGACTTCTCAAACAGCGGTGGTTTCTCGACTTAATAATATCGATGGCAGATTTCAAAAGACTCATACTTAAACTATGACACAATAAAAAAAACTAAACCATTGCTGTCATTACATTACTGACACTGTCAAAAAGTGACAAGAAAACACGAATTTTTTTTTTCATTTCGTTTGCGTTCCTTTGTAGGATCGTGGTAGGATCTAAAGCGTAAATTTTGTATTGCTCTTTTTTCAGCTAATTAATTATGGAATATGAAAAGAGATAGAAAACTGACTGCAATAGTAAAAAATAATAAAGGCCTGGAACGCGCTGGACAAAAATCAAAATGCTGTGCTGACCAGTAAATAAACATTTTATCTAAGTGAAAACTAAAAATAGGGTTGCTAAGAAGACCCACTGACACTGAAATGGAAGAAGGAAACTCCATAATATATGGCTTAGAGCACCAGGTACCATAGTTACAACTACATTGTCGACGATTATGGTCATCAGATACCTACCCATAAAGCTGATTGCATGTTATCCTTATTTCCTTGGTTTTTAGAGCTCACGATGTCTTCTACCATATTTCTGGCAAGCCATAAGGAAAATCTGAGGTGCCACCAAAGTCTAACCTCTTTTATTTAATTCAAATTTGATCAGCTCTGAAAAGACTACAACTAAAAGAAAGCTCCAAAGCACCTACCTTCAGACCTATTAGACCTTTCAATCTATGTTGGAACATTTAACACTGGTGACCAAATCATAACCAACATTCTAGAAGACATTTGAAATTGGTGCCTGTGTAAGAGATATCAGTTTTGTCTCTAAGGTGGCACTGGCAATGCCTGATGCATTGCCACCTGTGTAGTTTTTGCAACTATGATACTTATTACAGCCCAGCTGAGTAGTTTTTGCAACTACTGTTACAACAAGTTACAATTTGGTGTTAAAACACCAAATTGTAACTTTAACTCTTCATTAGTGGGTTTTGTTACAGTTGTAATGAAAACTATGTTGTTTGTTTTAAATAGATTTTTTATTCATTACTAGCGACCAGCCCTGGCTTTGCATGGGTAGCCCAATCGCTAAAAAAAAACTTCACAGGATCACTTGCTAATCTGAAGACTGCCTGAAAATTAAAATGAGGGAACATACAAACACACATTGATTTTTATATTATTATATGAATATCTGATAAATAATCTTCTTTAGAACATGTCCTGGAATTGACACACAACCTCTTAATGTGTCATTGTACTAGTCATTATGAACAACTTTTATTATGGGACCAAAAGTGAAATAAAAAAAAAATCACCGTTCCTTACATTTATGTTCCCATAACTCGTCAAAATGTAGGGAACAGCTGATTTTTTTTTTCATGATTTCAGGTTTGGTACTGTTATAGTAAAATTTGTTCATAATGACCCGTTAAGAGGTTGTGTATCCATTCCGAGACATTTTTCTTTTAAATAGATTCATTTCTTTTTTGTGAATGTGAGTAAGTTGTAAGCCTCAACTCATAGATGTTTCGATTTGTTGACTATTTTCTATTTTGTTAAGTACCTAGTACTTGTTGACAGGCCTAACAGTCTAATTTGAAAACATTGATATTTATTTATTTATTTTATTGTAATAGACAATTATTTTTAAAAGAGTAACAGGGGATATTCTTGCCGGCTCTTTGTTTCCTCCAGTTGGAACCATGCACCTAGCTCTGACGTTTCATAAGTGCTCATGTTTCTTTGTCGGTTTGTAATGTCAAAATAACAGCATTTTATCAAATGCATAATCATGAAAGTATAAAATATACAGTACCTAGAACAAAAAACTATTTTGAAATTTTTTGTCTGCCTGTCTGTTTGTTCTGGCTAATCTCCGAAACAGCTGGACCGCTTCTGACGGGACTTTCACTGCTGAGCTGATGTTATTAGGAGTAACTTATGTTACTTTTATTTTAGAAAAAGCATTAGGGTCACACAAAAAAATTAAAACCCATGAAATTATGAACAAAATCCGATTCTAATAGGGCCGTATTGACATCTACGCGGGCGAAGCCACGGGCAAAGCTAGTGTGAAATAAAAAAATAATAATTTGAATAATAACATAAAAAAAATATTTTTTAACTTATTCCTATTTTCTTTCTTTTCCAGACCAGAGCTCTATCGCCACAGTACGGAGAGAGTGATGCTATCAGATTCCTGATAGGAACTCAAAGCCTGAAGCCAAACTCAAATCAGATACATGTTGTGGAGTTAGAAGAAGATACTGGGGCTTTGCATACTAAAGTATGATATCAACTTTATACTAATGTCTTCTTTTTCTAGTTAAGTTTAAAGGTAAACGCACACTTTGTCCGAGCCGAAAGAATCGACCGCGCTGAAGGAAACGAAGTTCGATTCGTCAGATTCGGTGCGGATATGTAATATGTATGTGAGGTTTCGTAGAATTTTAATACACTAGCTAGCGCGACCCAGCCTTGCTTCGCATGGTTTTTACGTCGCAAGGTTTCTAATTATGCATGTCAGTGGCAATCTTTTAAGGGGTCATTGTACTCATCATTATGAACAACTTTTACTGTGGGCCAAACCTGCCAACAAATTTAGCCAACATTAGTAGATTTCCCATACAATTACTTATAGTGCCTAAAAATAAACTAAATCTAAAACTATTTTTATTAGAATGTAAGTAATAATGGTTCGGAATTAGAATGTTAGGTAGCGACCCGCGCCCGATCTACGTTTATTCAAACCGGTGTTTCGGGCAATTGAAGTGTATATGTTATAGTCAAACCTCGAAGCTCCGTCGCTCCTAGGTTTGACTAGTCAATCTTCAGGTCTGACCTGAAGTCTCAGTTAAAGCCCAAACAAATGAAGTTTTTCGGCTTCTGACTAAAGAATTTTAGTCAAACCTAGGAGAAACTAATTTGGTCAGGCAAATGTCGAAACTCAATGAAATCGGAGTTTGACCTTGCTTACTCTGGTTATGAACAGTCTGAGACTGCTTTATAAATGTTACTCAGCACACGCTTTGACGTAGACCTGTTCCCAACTCTATACAGGGTCAAATAAAGTTAGGTAGCGAAACTCCGCAGACATGATGGGTACAGTGGTACCCAACTGATAAGGCGCGTCGTGAATCTTCGTTCGCACAGAAAAGAAAGTATGGCCCCGAGGATTAGCGAAAGAATGCTTGAAACTACAACCTATATCAACCTTAGATCACTACCATAAAGTTCTTAATACACTACAGCTGTTAGTTCCGTCTCACTCGCAAGTATGGCGGCTGACTAACATGCCATACGCGGCGCAACAACAACAACAACAATAACAAATACAACATGCACAATAACATGGCGGCAGCTGCCGACCAATAGCGGTACAGGAAAAAGGAGCGCGGTTCGTGGAGCGTGCCGATTGGTCAATAGCATTTACCGCGCTTTGAAAATTCATCTTTTGCGCAGGTATATCAATAAGCTATATAAGTTGGGTACTACTGTATTCATATCTGGATATCGTGTGCGGTGAAGTGTGACACATTAAAATATTTCATTTCCAGGTGTTCAAGCATGACATAGGCGAGGTGTGGCACCTGCGATGCTCCCCGCACGATGCTGCGACGCTCCTCACAACACACAACTCCTACGACCCTGCTACGTCACAGTGCAGTATGGGAGTATCTATATTCAAGCTTCCTACAGTTGAGGTAAGACATTCAAAACTCACACGTTCTTCCCATGGGTAGGCAGAAACTACGGAACGCCCCCTGCTACGATCCTTATACAGGATGAAATTGAATTCATGGGCGTCCTGGAGTGCCCTAGTGGATGGGGTCATTGTATTCATCATCAGGAACAACTTTTACTATGGGACCAAACCTGAAATCGAATATTGGAGGTTCACAAAAATAGGTGCAATCATTATACAGGGTTACTGGTAACTCGACCACTTCCTTGCAGGACGTAATAGTAGGGTTCAAATGCAAAAAATTAAGCCACCAGATGTTCTACCGAAATTCAGTTTTTTTTTTGTAATTTTTATTTTTGTCAGACAAAAATTACCTAGTACCTAGTAACCTACCTATTAGTTTAATTAGTGAGTTTTGCCAAAGTTTTAGGCATTTTTGAACTTTTAATTATAAGCAAAAATCTGCTACGGCATCAGCTACATTACTAACTTAAATTCCAGTATAGTCGCGCCGTAAATCATTTTTAAATTGGATTTTTCATATTAAAACTAAAAATCTAAGTAACTCAAAACCTACTGAATTTCGGTAGAACATTTGGTGGCTTAATTTGTTGCATTTGAACCCTACTATGACGTCCTGCAAGGAAGTGGTCGAGTTACCAGTAACCCTGTATAATGATTGTAAATTATTATTGAACACACTAATATATACAGTATATTAGTGTGTTCAATAATAATTTTAGAAGCGGAAAATTAAAATTATTAGAAAGTGCGATTAAATACATGCCTTTGCTTTACTTGCTGCAGTTACAGTTTACACCAAAGCGCGCAGCGAGCCAACAATATAGCATTTAGCTAAAAAACTTCATGCAAACATTAAACATAGATTTACTGCTACATATACATAAATATGTCAACATCCGGCTCCTGAGCAATCAGCAATAATAAATATTAGCAAACATAATAATAATAGTGAGGAGCTTCCTCTCTCTAGAGCCCTGACCACCGGTAGCTTGGGCCCTGTTCCCGATATCGGTGGGCTAGTATTTATACACCGACTACCCAAAACGGAGTGTAATGTTTTCAGTGTTCATGTAGGTTTGTGAGTTTCTTTAATCCACCATAACTTTTTTTTATATTTTTAAATGTTTTTTTTTTATTATTTTATAAAAATATTTAAAAATGTACCTGAATAAATTATGTGTATGTAAATGAAATAAAGGTATAATAACAGCAATAATTAATATCTCTTTCATAATATCTTGGCAGGTAATACCAAAAGACCTGGATGACTTGAGCGCGATACAGAGCAGAAATGCAGAGGATATGGAGCTTCTACTAACTATCAAGCCAGAGGTCAGTATCGTGGTGTCGTGAAGACCTCGTGATTGCAACTAACTAACCGGATCCACCTGAATACCAGTATTTTACATGAAGCGACTGCCTATCTGACCTCCACAACCTAGTTACCTACTGGGTAATACGATACCCCTTGGTCAGAATGGTTGTTTCAGGCTTCTGACGACCGGTAACGACTATCAAAGATCCACGAATGACAGCCGCGACCTACTTTCCGAGTCGGTAGTGGTCTTGGTATGTAAAGATGGTCACCCATCGACGGACCAACCCTGGCAAGCGTAGCTTAACCTGATCGATCGACCCGTGCGGCTGTTATTAATTAGCCACAAGCCCTTAGTCGATGTTCGCACGGACGTAAAAATATCGCGGCGGTTTTGTTTCGCGCACTGGATTTTCAACGCTCCGCTTAGCGCCGAGAGTTAAAAATCCAACAGTGTGTTTTTTCGACGCGCTAGAATGCACTCTGTTGTTGTTAGGTTGGATTCTCAATGCTCGGCTTAACAACGAGAATAAAAAAACCAGTGCGCGATAAAATCCCGCCGCGATATTTTTACGTCCGTGCGGACGTCGGGCTTCTCTGTCTTTCAATGTTACTTTTTTTAACAAGCCATCTTCTATCAACAATTATTTAGAAGCCCGAAGAGGAGATACGTTGTGCAGAGTGGCACCCCACGGACAGTGGGCGGGTGGGCGTGGTGTGCGAGGGCGGGGTGCGCGTGCATGACGTCACGACCGGCGCAGCCCTAAGCCGCGCCGCCGCGGGCGCACGCCTCAAGTTCACCGGCGGCAAGTGGAACCCGCACCAGGGACATACGCAGGTAATTCATTCATACAATAATCACATTTTTTTTTTGGGATTACAGTGTTGTTTGTTACAAAGAATTTATCCCAAAATTAAATTCTTTTCAACTACGGAACCCTTCATTGTCCGTGGTTCGACATGCACTTGGCCGTTTTTTTTTTGTACTTAAAGTTTTTATTTTTCACTTTTTAGTTATGGTAAAGTCAGCAACATAAGTCGATTAACACTTGGGTTTTCTAAATCTTAATTATTGAGAAAAATACTTCATTAAAATCGGTACAGATGTAAATTTTAAAGAAAATTAACTCTTATCTAATAAATGAAATGCTAAAAAGCAGGTTATCGTATCATTTTGTGTTAATTTTGATGATGTCAAAAAGTAATAGTGTTAACCGACTTCTGTTGCTGACCGTACCTACCCCACACCAATTCGTATACCACTATTTGCTGTGTAAACAACAGTGACAGGAAGTTTTATAACATCATCAAGATACACAAAGTGGATTGAAATACAAAGAAGATATTTTGAAGCATTTCGGTTACACACAAAATCAATTTTTGTCCTCGAAAACTACAAAGCCTTATTCTTTTTCATGATTATAAAAATTGAAGATTTTCTTTTGTAAAATGAAGATCAAAACTTCATTTTCTCAATGCAAAAATATCGCAGTTTCTTCAAATTTTGCATTTTTTATGACAAAAAACCGTTTTAATCACCATAAAAGACATAAGGGTATTATGGATTCATTTTAATGTAACAGAGCATTATAGAATTTTAAAAAGAATTTTCTTTTTTAATTCTATAAAAAAAAAACTCCAAACCCCGTGACGATACCATTTCGCCTTTAAAAATGTAATCTATCAACAGTTCGCAGTATTACAAGACATGCACATAAAATGCTATGACACTCGCTCGGACTGCACCAAGCCTTCCTGGAGCATAGACAACGCGCACACACAACTAGCCAGAGACCTGGACTTCAACCCTAACAGGTGACTATTGTGTGCACTATATTTAAGAGTTAAGGGCGAAAATAGAATCCTAACTAAGTACGAGTACTTGGACTTTTATTCGCACACACGTCAACTTTAATTTTTTAAATTATTATTGTTTATATTATAAGTTGTATAAACGAATCTATCGTGTATCAATGAAAACTGTAAACACATCAAGGTAGTTTCGCTAATTCTTTTTTCACTTCATTTTCTTTTTTACTGTCAGGAACTTATTTAACCCTTCAACCGTCAATTTACTGAATATGAGTAATAGTCCAAGTATCGCACTAATATTATATAGGCGAAAGTTTGTGAGTTTGTGTGTGTGTGTGTGTGTTTGTATGTTCAATTCAATTCAATTCTCAATTTCTTTATTGCGTACCATAATGTATACAGTTGGTAGGGAAATTATTATATAGTCACAATTATGGACCCTGTCGGGCACAGCATAGATTAAGTAGGAGAGAGGAGGAAGAAAACTGGGTGCATAATGTGATAAATTGAATTATTAGCAATTAAATATTAAATATATTTGTAATTATTGAATTATTTTAATTTGTATTTAGTGAGATAAACTGTTTTATTATTACAGAATTGAATTTAGAATTATAGCGATTGTTTTTTTTTTTTTTGATGTTTGTTACTTCTTCACGCTCAAACGGCTGGACCGATTTGGATGAAATTTGGTATGTAGATAGCTTATACCCTGGATTAACACATAGGCTACTTTTATACCGGTCTACACGGGTGAAACCACCGGGCGTAGCTAGTAATATTATAAATTCGATAGTGAGTTTGTTTGTTAAGCTTTCACGCTAAAACTACTGAACGGATTTGTATAAAATTTGACAGATAGGTAGCCTAGAACCTGGAAAAGGACATAGGCTACTTTTCATCCTGGATCGCAGATGAAGTCGCGAGAAAAAAAATCAGCTGCTCCCTACATTTTAACGAGTTTGATGTAGATAAATGTACGGAACAGCTAATTTTTTTTCGTGATTTCAGGTTTGGTGCTATAGTAAAAATATAGTTTATAAAGGATCATTTACATATTTACTTTTTTTTTGCAGACAGTTTCACTTGGCAAGCGCGGGCGATGACGCCGCACTCAACATATGGGACTACAGGAATGGGAAGGAACCTATATTTAGCAGGACGGATCATTCACATTGGTCAGTTACATTATTGGTAATAATTAGTAGTAGTAGTTCTTGAGATATCCAGCTGTGACAGACAGACAGACTGAGTCGCACCATAAGGCCGCGTTTCCACTGACGCGGAGCTGGGCGGAGAGGAGCGGTGAAGAGCGGTGAAAAGTGGTCAGTGTTTCCACTGACGCGGAGCTGGGCGGAGAGGAGCGGTGAAAAGTGGTCAGCGGAGTGGAGTGAGGCGGAGCGGAGCACCTAATGACGTAACGATGATAACTGAGGCACTGCGCGCGAGTCACGCACCGCCCCGCTCCGCACCGCCCCGCTGTCCTCCGCACAGCACCGCCCCGCTGTCCTCCGCACCGCATCGTCTCGCTATTATATTTTTATGAATATCCGCTCAGCTCTGCTCCACCCCGCTCATGCTGTTTCCATTGAAGCGGAGCGGAGATTTCGAGCATAGTGATTGGTCAATTCGTGCACCGCTAAGCTCCTCTCCGCCCCGCTCCGCGTCAGTGGAAACGCGGCCTTAGGCTGCCTGTCCACCGGAGCGGAGCGAGGCTGCGGAGCGGAGAAACGGAGAAATATTAACCAATAGGAGCGCGAGCGGACGGCGGAGTGGAGCGGACTTAAGATTCTATTGGTTAATATTTCTCCGTTTCTCCGCTCCGCAGCCTCACTCCGCTTCGGTGGACAGGCAGCCTAAGGGTTCCTTTTTACCATTTTGGTACGGAACCCTAAAACCGAAAATATTAAACCAAAGACACAAACTTCCGAAATTAGAGCAATTTTTCACTTTGTAGTCTTTTTTTTTTTTGGTAGTCGGTTGTTTATTATGTATTTGTTGTTCTAGGGTATGGACAGTACGTTACAACACATACCACGAGCAGCTCCTGCTGACGGGCAGCTCGGATGCGCGCGCGCTGCTCACGGCCGCCGCCAGCCTGTGCTGCGACGTCGACGACGACGGCAAGCGGGTCACTCAAGTGTGAGTGTAGACACGCCCTAGGATGCACTGCCGAATAAATATCAACCTTGCGACAGTTGAAATTAAATTAACTTCCATTATACAAGGCGTAAAATAAATAACCCACAACCTCTTAAGGGGTCATTGTACTCATCATTATGAACAACTTTTACTATGGGACCAAACCTGAAATCGCGAAAAAAAAATCAGCTGTTCAGTACAGTCTGCAACAGAGATAAGTAACCAGTGTTGTAGTGTGCGTGACACTACAAAACTGTATTGCTACTGTTAAAACGATTCATTACGTACAGCACACAATGCCCTCACGCACACATCGCGTTCATGTGCGAGTGAGTGCGCTAATGTCTTCTCAATTATAGTATAACATAATTTCGCGTTGAAAACTTAAGCGTTCGTAGCCCAACGAATAAGGCATTATACTTCTGAGTACTACGGTGTGAGTTCAAATCTCTGAAGTGATGATTCTTTTTGCGATTTATTATTTTAAGCTAAAGCAATTAGAACAATTTTTGTTAAGAAAATGTTTTATTTATTTAAAATTGCTTAAATAAATAAAACAATTTTTAATAAATATCTTTATTTAAAAAAAAGAACATCAAAAGTGAACATGTTTTATTATAAATACAACAATATGTTTAGAACATGCTATTACATCTTTTTATACCATTATATAATATGTATACAACAATGGGCGGAGTGAATAAACATGTCACATAGATAACAAATATAATCTGATCCAGTAACAATAACATCACTCACACACTCCTACCTACACAGTACCGCCGACTTAATTTATTATGGCTAAATATGCTGTGAAAGTATTAAGTATTTCGTTTAGGTATCTATTATAAAATAAAGTCGCTTTTCATGTCTGTCTGTGTAGCCGCGTTGTTCTTCTAACGCCACAGATTTTGATGCGGTTTTCACTATCATGATAAATATTTAACTTATATATTATAGAAACCTTCATGTTTTAACAAGTCGTAAAAACCGTGCGAATCAGGGCCGGGTCGCTAGTTCAGTTATATACAGATATGAATTACCTACATTTTTGAAAATTAAAATTAAAATAAAAACATTTACCACCTGTATCGGGAACAGTAGGTATTATAATTATTACCAACCATTATTAATTATTTCTAGGAAAATAATAGATTTAAAAACGTTAAAATGTCTGAAATTTAAAGGTAGTATATAATATGTATGTTACGATAAGTCGGTGGTGATTTTCGACGAAGACATTTTTCATCAGTAATTATGACGACATTGTTTTGTCAATCGAAGTGCCGATATTCCGCAATTTTGACGGTGCACGGTATATAACAAAATTTTACGCGTCGGTTTGCAACATGTCAAACCGTCTGCTTGCAGGTGGTTCCGTACAGTTTGCATAATGACGTTGTGTGCTGCTGCTGTTATGCTGGTCTAAGCGAATGGATCTGATGTATGGGTGGCAACAATTTCACGGACGATGCCGAGGCGAAACATTTGTGTAAGCCAATGGTGTCGGTCCAGGCAGGCGACGGTTTATTTCGCTTGTCTCAGTGACAATGCACCCACAGTCAAACGGTTTTTCTCTACAAAAAAAAAAGTGAAAATATTAGGTCTAAACATACACCTCCCAAATTATAAATTAAGAAATAAAAGTTACACAATATAAATACAATGCAGAGAATATATATTTATATACTTAAATACAATTGATATATAAGGCTAGTGGTCAGTAATAATAAAAATTATAATACGATAAAATGGAAATAAAAAGGCAGGGCGAGTGACCTAGGAAATACATAATATCATACTTATAAAAAATAAAAAATAATATAATATAATAATGACACAAATAAAAAAAACAAACAACAAATAATATAATATAATGATGATTTTTTATTTTTTCTAAAAAGTATTAAACAATATTATTATACTTTATTTAGAATAGAAATCCTTTGTTTAATTACCATACATGCAATTTACATTTTTAAATATTTTAGATAAAAAATGAAATCTTTTAAAATTGTATTTTATTATTATTATCTAATCATTTACAAACATATTCATTATTTTTGAATATTTTATTACAAAACACAGATAAAAAACTATTACTATAATACTGTGTAAACCAATAATGGAAATGATTAAATAATTATCGATATAATGAGTGGCTATGCAGTTAACAAAAATTGTATTTATTTGTTAACTGCATCTCATTATACTAAATTCAACTATTCCGGTGTCATTTCCTATTAGATTCAACTATTCATATCCACAATTCGTTAAATGAGATACAACAGACAATCATAATAAAACTACTGGGTGGGATCACGGTGACATAATAAATTAATACATTCTAATAATAATTTCACTCACCGATAGCATTGGGCGCCTTGCGATTTCACTAATAGAAATATTTTTTTTCTTATGCAAAACAATAATCTGAGCTTTTTGAAATCTTGTTAAATGATGCATGGTCTAAATTAATCAATATATCACAATCACAAACTTCAAGTGCAAAAGAAAGAGTATAATGTGTAGTTGCTAATGCAGACTGACTACATAAGTTCACAATTAAAGGCAGGAATATATTTTTAAAGCGGGTAGTTAGCTTCTAAACTGGGAAATAATTTTAAGTAGGCGAGAAACTTGTGGTAGATTCTCAAACTGGTCAGAATATCGCTTTATTCAGTTAGTATATTCATTTTAAATTACAAAATCTCAAAAATAATATTTTAGTAAACTCGAGGCTCGAACTCAGATCATTCTGTCACTGTAGGTTGAATGCTTACCTGTTGCGCCACGAGAGCAACTATCCTACATTGCGAAATTATGTTACACTATCATTTAAAAGACGTCAGCGCACTCACTCTATGAATGGGATGTGTGCGAGGCTGCCATTGTGAGCAGTACGTACAGTAGGATATAGTTTTGTAGTGTGCGTGTCTGGTTACTTAATTCCTTTGGCCTGTGCACTTTGACATTTTGACGAATTATGCGAACATAAATGTATTGAACAGCTGATTTTTTTTTCGCGATTCCGCGAAAATTTTTTTTTTGTAATGTGTTTGTTTTTCGATGTCGAGTATGTGGACGAAGTTCTTGCAGTTAATTTTTTTACACCTAATATAGGGTGACTGGTAATTAGTGACCGATACCTAAACACATGATTGTGCTCATGATAACAAACAACTTTTACTGTGGGACCAAACCTGAAATAGCGAAAAAAAAATCACCTGCCCCTTACATTCATGTTCGCATAACTCGTCCATATGTAGGGAGCAGCTTGTGGTGTCTTGGTTTTGGTTAGGTTTAGGTATCACAATAAAACACTGTTTGTATTATCACTGCGTTAGGCGTGCGGTCATAACGGCCGCCCGGACCAGACTGAGTGTGGCGCACCACTCCACAATCCCCCCACTGCGCAACCCCTACCACAGCACGCATAACTTGTTTATTAAACGTCACATCTCTTCTTTACAAAATGTAAAAAACAATAATAAAATCATTTGCTTATAAAATAAATGGCTGACAATATTTCAATTAATCTTGCCAGTAATTATTCAGAAAGCTAGTCGTTTGTTCACAAATCTAGGTCTTCATGGAGAAGAAGTACAAGAAACTTCATGGAAACAGTATAAAAGTATTCTATCAACACATTTCTTACATTTCCATAGCTTATCGTTAACTTCAAAACAGTTCTATCTCTTGGACCATTACTCAGAATAATAGCAACAATAGAACTTGAATATTGCATTATACAATTTCAACACATTAGCAATATAATATACCTATATATAATTTATATCATAATAAACAATAATTACGGTATAATATATGTAAATAGTTAGTTTGTGAATCAAATTCATTACTGGAATCACCAGTTTCTGATTTATGGACATTTACTTTCTAATTTCTTTAATTGAATAATGTTTCTACGTGACGTCTGTTCTGTAATATCATCCTGTTCTTCATCACCAACTCTTCTCTTTTTTTTTTAATGAGATTGTTCATTAAATTGTTAAGTTAATACATTTCCTTTAATCATTTTTGTTGTTTTCTTTGATCATAATATTGCTATGTTACTTTACTTTTAAGTAATTTCACATTTTTGCTAGTCTAGCAAAGATTTCAAATTTCAGATTTCAAATTAGCTAGCTTTGTTATTTTACTTTCAAGTAATTTGAAAATTTTTGCTAGTCATACTGCTAGTGTTGTGAAAGACATAAATCCTTTAGGCTTTATTTCTAGGCCAAAATAGATTTACAAGACTTGGGGACTATTAGTCTCAAAAGTCACGACTCCTCCGAGTCTTTTTTTAAGTCCCGAGTTCTTTGACTCTTTGAATCCTATGTCCTCTAAGTATTATATTTTAGACACACATCTAATTTTAATATTTTTTTCTTGGCTTAACTTTAGATAAGGAGTCAGGCGACTCAAACCCAAATTCTTTGAGACATACTCGAGGAAGTAGCTATCATATGCAGGTTTGGGCAGTACCTGAATTTCTTATTATTTGAAATACGTGTTTGAAATGCAACTACTTGTTTGGTATTTGTTATCAAAGTACTACTTACTCGAGGAAGTAGCTATCATAGGCAGGTTTGGGCAGTACCTGAATTTCTTGTTAGTTGATATACAACTACCTATTTGGTATTTGTTTTCAAACTACTACTTATAAACGTAATTTGTAGTTAATATTTCAAATACCTGACGCTGAAGTGTTTTGTAGCTAGTATTTCAAACACTTATGACTTCAAGATACATTTTCCATAAATACATTTAGTGATCTTATTAATGAAAACGAAAAATAAGCTGCCTCACACATACACTAGAATCTGCACTAGAAGCAGTATATGTGTTAATGTTTAGAGTTGGCAACACTACGTGTACTGACTGAATTGTTCAATTTTCCATTGAAATAGTTATGAATTTTATATATTTGTATGCTTGTATAAATTTGAGTTATAGGGCTCTATAACTACCTATCACTTGTACCATAAGTATTCCAAAATTATATAAGCATTATTAGCACTTTCAAGTGTGCAAGTTGAAATCGTTCTTACATAAGGGCACTTACGACAGTTATAAGGTTCTGAATGTATTTTGTATTTTAAATAAACAGAGTCAAAATATTTTGTATTTCAATCGAAGCAAAGCATATTATATTTTGCCCAGCCCTGATCACAGATAAAATTAGCTTACGAATCTATTTACATAAATTCCCAGTTTGGCAATAAAAATGCTGCCACTGGTAAGCAAAACGATTCTGTTTTGTTTGTAAGAACCAAGCATTAGTTACCCAGACACTAAATATAACTTGGTAGTTTTTTTTTTTTAGTTTTATTGAACTCAAAAGAATTAATTAAACATTGAACTCAAAAGAATTAATTAAACAAAATACTAACATTGTTCATTGCAAGATTTTGATCACTTACCTACTTTACAAATTAAAGTGCTTTTAATTTTATTTAAATTTCAAGTCATAAATTTATTCCTAATTGATGAAATTATGTAGTCCCCTTTTCCAAAACTATCAGAAAACATAATGGAGCAGTAAAAACTTTACTACTTACAAGGAAGAGAACTAGTTTTTAACTGAACTACTTGCAATGGACCTTGTTCAATGCCTGGTGTATCCTGATTGGGGATACAGACCCAAACACTTCCTAACTGGGACGGGTTCTCCGTTGCCTCAGTTTGGAGAGTGGCAAGTTTGGATTTCCTTAGCAAAGAACAGTGAGAGCTGCTGAGAGTTGGCGAGTCCACTTGTCTGCATTAGATTTGCACATGTCCACTAACTCATTTGCAGCAAGGATATGCTTCTGAATTAGTTTTTTTCCAGACCTCGCATACCTAGTATAAAGTGACTGTATTGACTCTTCTTATACCTGAATTTCAGACTAAGCGTTGAATGTCAATCTCATAAATGTTCTTACTTTAATTTGATAGTTATTTAGTAGTAGCAAAACAAGTTTTTTCTTATATTTGAACTGCGTTTTTTTTTATTTTTTTTATTCCTTATTGCATCTTTTTATGATTTTATTTAGTTTTGCATATTTTTTCATTTTATTTTGAGTTACTTTATAACTATTATTATTATGTTTAAATTTTCTATATAGAAACTTCAGTAAGGTCTACGTTTAGTAAGGAAGAAATGTTGAAATTGGTTTTATATTATTCAATATAAGTTACTAGTTTTCATAGCCAGAGTACATTCTTTTTGTTTTGTTTCAGTAATTTAGTAACTTGTACATTTGCATGAATTAATTGTGCTACTTACATGTATACCTACTTACATGTTTTCCTATTTATCTGGTACCATTCAGACTTAACTGAATTACCACATTAATAATAACTCATTTAAAATGCAACGAAAGACATTCAAAACTACTGTTCCATTTCAAACAGAACAACAAATTTATAGTATACTCGTCATAAAGAAGGATATTATTATTATAGCGTAACTATAGTGAAAACCATTAAAATTGTCTGTATTTATCTGATAATTAATCTTATAAGATCAATGAAATAATATTGCTTGGAAAGTAGACCAAACGAAACATTGTTATTTTCACTCGAAGGGATACTTTACTTTGCAATCTTTAAAGTGTTTATTATAAATATGAAACTTTAAAAACTATATTCAAATTATAAGTTTCTTGTAACACTAAAAGGTGTTATAATAATGTTTAAATTTCAAGATTCGAATTTCTGTTGAAATCTCTTTCTTGGGGATTAATAACGTATTTGGATTTCGTAGTCTATATTTGCAAAAATGTTTATATGATTATCTACCAATGTCCGTGGTTTTTCGACCACAGGTATAGCGTGATTAAATAGGTAACTCACTTGTTATTTTCACATTGCAAATTGTGAAAATGTGTAGGTAGGTAGGTATTTGATAATTATGCCCGAATGTTTTCAAGATTACTTTGGGCTATCTGCTACTATTGTCTTTTGTTTGTTGTTTGACATTGCTTATAATAGTTTTGTTTGTATTAACTAATTTTAGCAGTTCACTATTTAATCCATACCAATATGTTTTTTCTAGCACTAACAACTTAGCTAGTTCCTTTTTTATCCACTAAGGTACCAGGTATCCAGGTAAGATACCCATTGGATTTATTTAAGCTTATTTAGCTTACAGGTACCCACTATTCATTTGATAGTTTACCTTTTCAAATTACTTCGTAATGTTATGATATCGATTAACCAAATAATCTATCAGTTTAGGTACCCACTATTCATTTAATAGTTTACCTTTCCAAATTACGTGTAATGTTTTGATACCGATTAACCACATAATCTATCAGTTTCGCACTTTCCACGACTCATTTGCCTTTTTGGCAATTTTGTTATAGTTTAGTTGGCACACATATCAACAAATGAGGTCATTATTCTTTTGTTTTTTTTTTATGTAGGTAGGTAAGTAAACATTATTTTTTATTCGTGACTACCCAGTCACGGTAAATAAACAAAGAAAATTAAATGCCACTCACGAATGATTGACGATTTGATTTGATTTGACAATGATGATGATGCATTAAATGACATTCACGGTTTTCACGATTATTTACTGTCATTTCATGTGTATTTTCTTAAGAGCAATAGGTACACTCTTAGGTATTGGTAGTTTTATGAATATATGCTATGTTTTACCACAAATTATTCAGGGGAAACTTAAACTACATGAAACCTCATTCGTTAACTTGCCAACATATCTCGCAACCATTAGGTTGTTTTAATTTTAAATTTTATGCACGACATACCTTAATCCTCGTCGCCACTTGTGGTGTCTTGGTTTTGGTTAGGTTTAGGTATCACAATAAAACACTGTTTGTATTATCACTGCGTTAGGCGTGCGGTCATAACGGCCGCCCGGACCAGACTGAGTGTGGCGCACCACTCCACAATCCCCCCACTGCGCAACCCCTACCACAGCACGCATAACTTGTTTATTAAACGTCACACAGCTGATTTTTTTTTCGCGATTTCAGGTTTGGTCCCATAGTAAAAGTTGTTTGTTATCATGAGCACAATCGTGGGTTTAGGTATAGGTCACTAATACCAGTCACCCTATATAAATAAACTAGCCGTTGCCCGCGGCCTCGCCCGCGTGGATGTCGAAAATTATCCCACGGGAACCTACTACCGGCATAAAAAGTATCCTATGTGTTATTCCAGGTTATAAACTATATGTGCGCCAAATTTCATCCAAATCTGTTCAGCCATTTCTGCGTGATTGAGTAACAAACATCCAAACATCTTCACAAACTTTCACATTTATAATATTAGTAGGATAGTAGGATTATTTATAGAGACTAAATAAGTTTTATTTTCATAGCGCGTCGGCCAACCAACGGCACGCATGCGTACGGTCGCTCCAGAACGGGGGCCGTACTATGACGTGAAAAAACATCATGGATCCGTTGAGAAAAAAGGATGGTGCTATAGCTCCGTCTCTCTCTCTCTCACTGGAACCGTTCAACTTCTGCCCTGCTATAAGAGTTCATAGTAAGCCCCCCTGAACGATTTATGAATTTTCATATAAATGACAAGCGCGACTGACGTACGCACCGACGGTCGGTGGTTTTACTTTATGATGCAATGTTGATATTTGTTTGGCAGGGATAACCGCTTACTCTTAAGAGCGTTGACTCGGTACGGCATTTCATACAAACTTTCAAGTCCTTTTTATCGAAATGAATGAACCGATTTTAATGAAACTTCATACGTATAAGTAGGATACATAGGTCTAAAAAGTTAGTAAAGAACATTTTCTAAATGTCTTATTTAAAAAAAGATAAATGGAAATCTCTGCTTCTATAGAATATTTAAAATCCGTCTAATTTTGCTGCAACACTATTTTTCGAAAATGTTCTTTACTAACTTTTTAGACCTATGTATCCTGCTTATGCGTATGAAGTTTCATTAAAATCGGTTCATTCATTTCGATAAAAAAGGACTTGAAAGTTTGTATGAAATGCCGTACCGAGTCAACGCTCTTAAGGTTGATGCGCCAGGGTAGCCCGCGAAATTCAAAATTTCTTACGTTTTTTGCAATTTGTAGGTCAGTGTCAGCTTGTATGTTGATTTAAATATGATTCGCGGGCGTAGCGAATATGGCTTTACAGAATTATAATCATTAGAATCAGCAGTACAACTCCATAAGTTAGCATTTACCTCAAATCTAGCGATTTCATGAAATCATGAGGTTTGAGGTAAATGCTAACTTATGGAGTTGTATTGCTGATTCTAATGATTATAATTCTGTAAAGCCATAATATCTACGCCCGCGAATCATATTTAAATCAACATACAAGCTCACACTGACCTACAAATTGCAAAAAACGTAAGACATTTTGAATTTGGCGGGCTACCCTGGCGCTTTCGCGCTGCTAAGCACTGTGCCTGTAAAATGTCTACATTTATATCAGTAATTCATATGGTGTATTATAGAACTGTATTTTATTCTTCATTAGTTTGGAAGACGGCGTCCTTCAATCGTACGAGCAGCACGAAGACTCCGTGTACTGTGCGGAGTGGAGTGCCGCCGAGCCCTGGACCTTCGCCTCGCTCAGCTACGACGCGCGCCTCGTGCTCTCAAGAGTACCCAGACATTTTAAGTACAAAATACTGCTGTAGTCGACCAATTGATTTTTTAGGCACCTGTCCCATCGCCCGGCGATTAACGAGAAGCGAGTAGAGCCACCAACCTACACAGGGCCCGCGTGGTAGATTACAGCCCACTCCCTCTTGAAGAGAGGAGGCCTGTGTCCCAGCAGTGGGAACATAGGCTGATTCAATCTGCCTAGCCTTTTCCCAACTTTGTTGGGGTTGGCTTCCGGTCTAACCGGATTCAGCTGAATACCAGTATTTTACATGGAGCGACTGCCTATCTGACCTCCACAACCCGGTTACTGGGTAATACGATACCTCTTGGTAAGTCTGGTTGTCGGGCTTCTGACGACCCGTAACGACTGTTTAGATCCACGAATAACAGGCGGGACCAACGGCTTAACGTGCTTTCCGAGGCACATCTCGGTATGTAAAGATGGTCACCCATCCACTGACCAATCCCGGCAAGCGTAGCTTAACCTGACGGATCGACCCGTGCGGCTGTTATTACTTAGCCACGAGCTCCTCAGAGAACATGTGCTGATTACCTATCTTCTATTATATAAATAAAAGAGAAGTCCTGACTGACTGACTGACTCATCAACGCAATTTTGCACAGAGGTTCCCTTTATAATGTAGACAAGGAATAAGGAAGGAATTCCCGGTAGTATGTTCCGGTGAGATATTATCCGACATCCACGCGGGCGAAGCCGCTGGCAAACGCTTCTGCTATTATGAGTAGAGCTAGCAACTAAAAATGAGTTTGCGAGCAGCGAGTGCATGGCGGCGACGAGCGATTACTCGCTGGTATGCGTAGGTATGTCTCTCAGCGAGTGTTCTGCCCGCCAAGCGTTCGTCGACGCGACGGTGGGACAGGTGCCTTATTGCCGTGACGTATTGGATTCGTGGATCGTAACACATGTTGAAACAAATTCGCCTATACTAGAAAGGTTTAGGTAGTGAAAAAAACGTAAACAATCTTGATGTGTCTTTTATCTTATTTTATTTTAAAACCTCGGTTTAAAAATACAATGCAACTAAAAACCAATGTAAATACAACAATAATGATTACTAAATCAATTGAACCATTAATTTAAGCAGCAGTTTATTTGTTTAATATGCATTTGTGTAAAAAGTTGCATCAAGATTGTTTACCTTTATTTCACCACCTAAACTTTTCATATAGTCAGTACAATCCGCGAGGTTTAAGCTGAGCTATTTGTGTGAGTTGCACATAGATAGTGTAGGTGTGTCGTCCGGCATTGAGCGCGATTCGTCCTTTACTTGGTTTAAAACTGATTTATACTGCTTTTTGCATTACTTACCTCTGATTTTGCATCACTGTCAAAATCACAATGATCTTAATTCTCGTTACAATAAGGTTGCTGTTGGGTTGCTGCTGTCAGAGGTAAAGTAATTGTTAGGACTGAAGTTGTTGTTGTTGTTGGACAGCTCATTTGTATCACATTTTCATGTTACGTTTCACCAATCTGTACCCGCTATATCAGTTATCGTGCGCGACAAAATATTTCGTCGCATTATCTCGAGCTGAAATGAGACATGACGTGTTTACGCATAGTTTATACCTACTCATGTTTTAGCACGAGATAATGCGACGGCGCTCTGCGCATATTAGTGTATCTGCTAGCCTCAAAGGACTAAAACATTAAATCAGCCCTATAATTTGGTTAATAAAATAATAAATTTCTGATATTTGTATGATATCTTTGTACTTATTAATTTTTTCATGCTTTCACAGAATCTTAATAAGCTTAATTATGTTATGTTTAAATTTAATTAATTTAGTTACTCACTTCACATTCCAATGTTTTGTGTAATAATAGCTTTAGCTGTAATATGTCAAAAACATAAAAGTAAAATAAATAAAACATTATTTATAAATATAACTTTTATTTACAACTAAAATCTCTCTGCAACTCTGTTGGCAACATTTCTGAGGTTTCCATATACTTTTGATGGAGGTGAGCCCATAATGAGGTTGCATATTGCTCTTCTTGCCAGTGCTATGTTCTGATAACTTCCAAGGATGTGAATTTTTGAATCTGCCAACACTATTCTAGTTTTGGTGACATTCTCTATGGTGAATTTTGTTCGACCAGCTTTTCCGGCGAGGCGGCCAATGGCGCGACTTAGATGGTCGCCATTTAAAGTTTTCACATCTTTGACTTCGAAAGACTCAACAAACAAGTCATCTAGTCGGAGGAGGGCGAGGGCGTCGTCGACTTCGAAGCCGTAGATGAAAGCCTGGAAGTCGAAAAAGTATTATAGGTATAATAAAAAAAACTGTTGGAATGCAAATGTGAAAGTAACTCGTGTCTGTCTGAAAAGGTAACAGACAGAGTAACTTTCCCATTTATAATATTAGTATGGACAGAGAGGGAATTGTAACTGGTATGATTTAGAATTTTAGACTAATTGAATGTTGTGCATTCATAAAGATCTATAGCCTTATTTAGTGCCATTTACAAATTGATTGATTATTTAAATACATACTTCAACCCATAATCATCATTGATGATTTTTCAATACAATGTAATAATGCCATTACAACAATTAATAATTATTGTGATATAAACTCTAGTTCTTGTTCTCTTTAGTGAGTGATTGAATAAGAATTGGTGCAGCCTGGCAGAGGCCTATGTCCAGCAGTGGACTGTGATAGACTGTGAACAATGAACATGGTTTGTTTACACCTTCATCAGATACCTTTGGAACAGACTATAATTGATTTAAATTATTTACCTTAACAAAATCAGCAGCTTTCTGTAGGTTGGCAATGTCTTTAGTTTCTGGTCCAACCTTTATCTCAACATTACGTGTTTTCGTGTTGAATCTGACTTGTAGTAGTAAATGTTCCACTATTGGAGTAAAGATCTTTAGCCAATTCTCTTTAAGAGGTGTGTATCTGTAATAAAATGTTTAATTAATTAAAATATTAAATACCTACTGAAAGAAAATATTTTTATGAGATGGAAAGATTACTGCACACCAAAGAAAAAAAAAATACAAATAAGATTGATTAAAAAGGTGGTCATATCGCAATCAGCGATTTTATAAGTTAGTTTGAGGTATGCAATTATTTATTTATTTATTTTCATTTTGAGGTTATATACCTGTGAGCTGGGACTGCAATCTTTCTCATATTCTCTTTAGATTCGTTTGGCTCAGCACTTTTCTTCTTCTTCGCCTTCGAGCGACTGTGTTTAGCCTTGCCCTGGATACCATTATGTTCTTCGATTTCCATCACATCGCCGGATTCTGACACAGCCCTGCGCTTTATATTTTTTAGCTTCACAGTCTTCTTGGCAGGCAAAAACTCGTCCACACTTATATTTGCTGTGTCCATCTTTAATTCTGTTTGGTCAGTCATATTGATAAGTTTTAATACCACGAATAAATCAAGATATTTTGTTGCAAAATAAATTCTCACATGGCTTTTCTAAAGCACAGATTAAAAAGAATTGCTTTGCTTTGCTAATGTCAGATCTCAGATGACTAAAATGTCAATTGTCAGTCAAAATGACATCGGCACTAAAAATGCCATAGAGAGAAATATAAAATTTTTAGATTCGTTTAGTAACGAACGTACGAACCAAAGAGTAAAGTAAGTGACGAACGATACGTTCATCACTACAAAAGGTGCGTTCAAACTTCAAAATATTTATAAAAAAAATTGCGAACTTCGAAGAACGTTCCCCTTTTGAATGGTTATGTCACAGGGTTAATTTTTGTTATGAATTGATTTGAGGTAAGAATTCCAACACTACTGCTATATATGTGTGATAACAATATGTAAGACCTTCATAAACTAATAAATAACTCTTATTTTAGGTATCGTACAAAATAAGATACCTCGGGTCAAAATGTCTACGTTACTAAAACTTGGTGTTGTAAAAGTGCTCAGTCCTGGCCAAGGCTGTAAAATAGCGGCATGCACGTTTGTGCAGAACCGTAACATCGCTGGCAAGGCACTCAGGAGCTCGCTGCCCAGTCCTCCCCCGAAACCAGCACCGTTCGACTATGTGAACAAGGACTACTCCTGGTTGAGGAGTCTTCGCGATCGTACCACTCATAGGTTCGATGACAACACGAAAGTGATCGTGGTTGAGGGTGCAGTGGCTACTGGCAAGACCGAGTTCGCGGCCAACCTCGCCGAAGACTTGGGTATGAAGCATTTCCCTGAAGCGAACATGGACATCCACTATGTAAGACCAAATGGTTGCGATCTGCGTATGTTCGACGACCAGATACCTGAGGACACCAGGACCTTCGACCATGTCAACTTTAACCAGACTCCCAACCACCGCTTGGCGGGTAACTTCCAGATCATGATGTACATTGCTAGATACAGCCAGTACATTGATGCTTTGGTCCATTTGTTGAACACTGGTCAAGGAGTGGTGTTGGAAAGGTCTCCTTACTCTGACTTTGTGTTTCTTGAGGCGATGTGCTCCCAGAAGTACATCAGCAAAGCAGTGAGGTCAGTGTACTACGAGCTGCGAGCAAACACCCTTGAAGAGCTGATGCGTCCCCATCTCGTCATCTATTTGGACCTGCCAGTGAATAAGGTAAAATATGAGTGAAATTCAAAATTTCTTACGATTTTTGCAATTTGTAGGTCAGTGAGAGCTTATATGTTGATTAAAATATGATTCGCGGCCGTAGCTAATATGGCTTTACAGAATTATAATCATTAGAATCAGCAATACAACTCCATAAGTTAGCATTTACCTCAAACCTCATGATTTCATGAAATCGCTAAATTTGAGGTAAATGCTAACTTATGGAGTTGTATTGCTGATTCTAATGATTATAATTCTGTAAAGCCATATTAGCTACGGCCGTGAATCATATTTTAATCAACATATAAGCTCACATTGACCTACAAATTGCAAAAAACGTAAGAAATTTTGAATTTCGCGGGCTACCTTAGCACATCCTCCTTAAGTAGCACACTAATAAGCTCTGCTAAAATTTATTTATAAGGCTGCATATTAGGTACCTGCCTTGAAAATAGAATAGAAAACTTTTTATTATGCACACCATACAAATTATATATCATCATCATCTGCCTAGCCTTTTCCCAACTGTTGGAGTCGGCTTCCAGTCTAACCGGATGCAGCTGAATACCAGTATTTTACATGGAGCAACTGCCTATCTGACGTACAAATTACAGATTTAATTATTATAAATGTAGAAATTTTACATAGGTTGACACAATGGGCTGTCTTATTGCTAAAAGTGATCTTAAATGAATTGCATAGCAACTACTATCACTAAGACCAAAGAAATCACTGAATCCATTCATCTTAAATAATTACCAAGTTTAGCAAATTAAAATTCTATTGAAACAAAGTTTTTATATTGAAAAAAATATCCAACTTTTGCAGGTCCAAGAAGCTATAAAGAAGCGTAAACTGGATCACGAGGTCAGCGGCAAAGCTTTGACAACGGAGTTCCTCACTGAGATGGAACGCCAGTACAAGAACAAGTACCTTCGCGACATCTCCACACACGCTGAGTTGTTGGTGTACGACTGGAGCGGTGGCGGTGAGGTAGAAGTGGTCAGTATCCATCAACATTTTTTTCTCAGTCTCTAAATACAGGGTGATAGGGCCTGTCCACATCTCCACGTCACGACGCGCGACGTCGTCAACGTGGAACGGTGCCGTAACTTCGCACGGTACGTTGACGTGACGTGCAAATTTACGTTAACGTAACGTAAAAATGCACGTCACTAATGAATTCTATAAATATTTTAATAGCGATATTGATGCACTTCGTTGGCAATTAACTAAAATATCAATAATTATAATTATTATTGGTTATTTTAATATTTAGTTAATTGCCAACTAAGTGCTCCAATATCGCTATTAAAATATTTACAGAATTCATTCGTGACGTGCATTTTTACAATACGGTGACGTAAATTTGCACGTCACGTCAACGTACCGTGCCACGTTACCGCACCGTCCACGTTGACGACGTCGTGACGTGGACATGTGGACGGGCTCTAAGGGACGTCGACGCAAACTGTTACCATGAATTCGGTACGGGCCTTAGCACACCCCCGCCACGAAACTCATGTTGTTCCGCTACTCAAATCGCAATACAAGAAACGGAATATCATGCAATTCTTGAATTTAACTACTGCGGTTTTGTTGCAATGTTTTCGCGGCGGAAATGTGCTAAGGCCCTATATGATTCTAGACACGACACCCTCGCGTGATCCATCCTCACTCTCAGTAATTCTAAAATTCAATTCTTTCGGCTCCTTGCCGTTCTGATAAAGGTGTGTGTCCACTGGTCCGCGCCGGCCACAACACACGCACTGCACGCAACGTATTTCAGTTTGCTTTGTATGAATTCATTTATAGCACTGCATCCACTACCCGTACCACCTGCATTTTCATTTCTTCATACAAACTAACCAAAATCCATTGCGTGCCTTGCGCGCGTTGCGGCCGGCGCGGACCAGTTGGACGTTCAGCTTAAGTGTGTGTTTACCTTTAAACATAACTGGCGAAATGTGCCCAACCCTTCGGAGAGTACAAGCGTGATGTTCTGATAAGTTTAATTAATTTCCAGGTTGTGGAAGACATAGAACGTCTGAACTTCGATCAGTACACGGAGCGCGAGAATCCCAAGATGAAGGACTGGCGCCTTCCGCGCGAGGTGGAATGGGCTGACCAGCGTATGCTGTACACCAATCAGAAGTTCTTCCTGATGAACCTCTTTGGTATTCCCAAGTTGGACGTCCCGGAGCTTATTACTGGTCCTGACGATGCATATGACCGAATTAAGGTAAGTGAAGTTTTTACCAGTATTCTGTGTTCAATTTAGTTACCAAACATGTAAACAAATCGTCTATTGTGTCTATAATACCTAAACATAATGAATTTGCACCACAACTTCATAAATTATTATGGCTTTCTCAATTGTACCAGTCATTCTGCATAAGCATAATCAGTCTATAATGTTCCCACTGCTGAGAGACAGGCCTCCTATCTTTGAGAGGGAGTGGCTGATCTATCACGCGGGCCCAGTGCGGGTGGGTGGTTGTCACAAGTCTTCGAATTTTTAGTTCTAGGCTTGAACTGTGTGTGGAAACTTGCACTGTGTAAATGGAGCTTAAATTCCCATGGGATAATAACCGACCTCGACCAATATAAAAAGTCGAATAGAAATTCATTGATAGCTAGTCAATTCCACGTCGGTGGTGTGGAAAGCTAGAAACCCCTTAGGGGTCTAAAGCACCTGGTCTTAAACCCCTAAGGGGTTTCTAGCTTGTCATATTTTTCGCCTGTAATTTTTTTATTACATAAAATAACAGCGCTCCAAATTGCCGGAAGGGCGGAGCAGAGGTCTCAGCTACGGAACCCTTGACTGTGCGTAGTCCGACATGCACTTAACGGGTTTTTTACCTGTGATTTTAAACTGTAGTCTCAATAATCCTTTTTATTTCAGGTCATTGAAGCGCACCCTAAGTTCTCACACATGGAGGGATACACGGAGGGCGGCACCTTGTTCAAGACCAAGATGTCTAAATATACGGAATATCTTTAAATGTTTCCAAACTCTGTAGTTTGTTTAATTAATATATTATTTTAAAAAAATATTAAAAAATACGCAGTTGTTTCATTATCGTCTTAAAAAGTACTAAGATAAGCTTTCTTTTCTTTTATTATTTTGCTTTGTCCGCTCTGGACTGGCTTAGCTCCACCCTTTGAATTGCTTTGTGTAGCCCAAAGGAAATGAAGTCAATTTTAACAGTATCACACTTTACTTTTGTACGGTTAGCAACGAAAGTCCTTTATCACTAAACTAAAAAAAAAAGTATTAAAATAATAATAAATGTACTGAACCCTGACTACCGATGGGCTACTATTTTTTATCTGTTTAAATGTTTTAATATATCCAAATAATTAAAAACATAATTTATATGTATTTAATAAAATAAAGGGAATTATATGTACAAGAACATAAAAAAGGGAGGGAAAGAATCATAGGGCATTAGAAAATTCGTCCGCGTCGCTATGAATTGACAGCGACGCAGCCGAATTATGTTTTTATTTTTCGACTTTTTTTTTCAACGTCAATGCTGCCAGCCTTTCCTGTTGGAAAGGCTGACAATGCCACGTTGTAATTATGGCAGTGCTGATTCTTTGGACAAAATGTAGGACAGACTTGGTCACGTGAAAAGTAGACCAACCGCTTGGCGATGCCTCGAAGAACTAAGTAGGCAGCGTGGGCACTCGGACCCCACCATGGCCCTAGTGTTTCAACCCCAAACGGCTCGAATATAACTACAGGGTGGCAAGCCGGCAAAATGACACGGGCCCCCAGCCGGAAGGGCCCCCGGTCAGAGGAGAATCCCAACTATCTATCTGCCTAGCCTTTTCCCAACTATGTTGGGGTCGGCTTCAGTCTAACCGGATGCAGCTGAATACCAGTATTTTATACATGGAGCGACTGCCTATCTGACCTCCACAACCCAGTAACTGGTAAGACCCCTTAGTAAGACTGGTTGTTAGACTTTCGGTCTTCTGACGAGCAGTAACGACTGTCAAAGATCCACGAATGACAGCCGGGACCAACGGCTTAGCGTGCTTTCCGAGGCACGGAGGAGTCTCGGTATGTAAAGATGGTCACCCATCCACTGACCAACCCCGGCAAGCGTAACTTAACCTGATGGATCGACCCGTGCGGCTGTAATTACTTAGACACAAACTACTCTATATTGACCCATTGACACAAAAGAAGGAAGATAGAATTGAAACCACAGTAAATAAAGTCAATTGCTTATATTTCATGTAAGTTATTACAAACATATAAAGTATTACAACTATGCATTTAGCTCAGCACCACGGATCGACAAATACTTGCAACAAGCTTCAAACATATGAGTCTATTAGTTACAAAAACCGCAATGTCCATAAAAAATGAAAATGACTTTATTATGGTACAAAAATCTATAGATAAAATAAATCATTTTTATATTAGTCATAAGAACCTAATTCCGCATAGTCCAATAGAAAACGGCTGTGAAACTGTAGAGTTTGTTACAAAATCAGCATTGTCCGTTCCTGTTTGTATCAAATAACGCATAGTCCATCGCCACCAATCACGTCACGTCTGTCAATATGGCGAATTCTTGTGTGCAGTCGTAAATTTTCTCTTAGTTTATTTTAGTTTTCTCGTGTTAAAATTGATTAATTCGGCATAACTGTATTAAAATATTTGACATGGAGTGTTACCCTGAAGTTGTTGATAATAAACAGGCACGGAAACGACGAGTGAATGCTGTAAATTGGGCAAAGAATCGTGCCAAGGAACAACGGTGAGTATACTATGGCGATTATGTCTTGATACTTTTTACCTACTTAGGGAAAAATTTATTACAAACTTTTTATTTAAAACAATTCATATTCATAATTCATTTTTTTTTTATTTCATTTCATTTCACTCCATCTCACTTTCATAATGTTCCTCCATTAATGTATCCCTTTATTTCTGCTTTCATCCTACATAGCAGTTAGGTAGTATAGTGGAACCAACATGTGCTTTAGTGGGTTATTTTGCTCGCACCGCAACTATAAGAATGATTGCACCGGAATGTCCGACCACTGTTTATAACTACAAGTCCAAATAACAAGGATTTTTTTTTTCAGGTATGCAGCAAAGCATTTGCCTGTTAAGCCGACTTGTGAACATAAATCCAAAATCTTACAATGCTCTGAAATTTCGCTGCAAGATGTACGTAAATTCCATGAGTCCTTTTATCGATTGAAAGGCAAATTGACACAAGACTCATTTATATTGAAACATGTGCAAGGTATAAAAACACAACGTCGCCGTCCTAGATTTGAATCTCGAAATAATTATAAAACTAGAGCCATTCAGCGTAAATATAGAGTATACTGCAGATCGCAACTTAAAATGATGCAAGTTTGCCAAAAAGCATTCCTTCAGATTCTGCAAATCAAGAGATACCGCATAGAAAATGTATTAAAGAATTATTACTTACATGGAAATTTTCCTAAAGAAAAACGCGGAGGTGACCACAAGTCCCACAAATACCAGGACAAAAAAGAAAATGTCATTAAATTTATAAAGACATTTAAGTGTTCTGAAGCTCATTATTGTCGTGGCAATACGAGACGTATGTATTTGCCTTCAGAGTTGAGTATTAATAAAATGGCCAAAATGTACAACGATCAAGCACCAGAAATCCTCAAAGTGAAAAAGATGTATTTTCGATCCGTTTTTAATCACTGTTTTAATTTGGGCTTTGGGAGTCCTCGGGTTGACGTGTGCTCAACTTGTCTTCAGATTGACGAAAAAATAAAAACTGCGCAAAATGATAGTGACAAAGCTACGCTGATGGCTGAGAAAACAGTACACAAACGTCGAGCTAAAGAATTTTTCAAAATGTTAAAAGAAGACAACCGTAAAATAAAGATTCTTAGTTTCGACTGCCAGAAAAACATGCCACTGCCGAAAATACCAGACCAGAGTACCTACTATTCCCGTCAACTGTACTTTTACAATTTCACTATTGTGGAAGGTAACTCCAAATCAGCATTAACAAAAGAAAATGTGTTCAGTTATTGCTGGACAGAGGATGAATTTGCAAAAGATGCAAACCTCATAATATCTTCAGTTTACCATCGGCTTTGCAGTACAGTTTTTCCACCAGAATGTAATCAAGTTCGACTTATGGCCGACGGGTGTTCCGGTCAAAACAAGAATTCTATGCTTATAGCAATGCTCTCACATTGGCTTACAAAAGATGCACCAGCTCAAATACATCTGATTGAAGTAGTCTTCCCAGTAGTGGGACACTCATTTCTTCCGCCGGACAGAGTATTCGCTCGTATTGAAAAGGAATTACGGAAAATTGAAAATATAATCACACCAAAAGAATACTTTGATGTAGTCGAAAAACATTCTACCGCCATAAACGTTGCTACTACGGTTCAAGTACGCAACTGGAAAACCGTCGTTAAAGATTTATTTTTGATAACTACTAAATGGCATATACCTTTTTCTAAATGCAAAAGGTTTTATTTGAAAAGAGCCAGTAGAAGCAATGACATGGTTGGCGTTAGAGGAGAACTATACTACAAAAGTGATGCAGGCCAATATAAAAGCGTTTGCAAAAAAGGAAAAAACACAGCTATGATTTCTCCAACCGCTGTTCCACAGGGCGCACAAATAAAACCGCTAAAATATAGGGATGTTAATAAATTGTTAACTACTCATTTCGGGGACAAATGGCGCGATTTGGAGATTTTGGAGTACTACAATAAAGTACTACCATCATCACATGAAATACCAACTGAAGATATGGTTGACGACATCGATTCTCCTGAAGAGGTACTATGTGAAGAACAAGAAGAGTCTCCATTACTTTCAATTTAATATAAGTTTTGTTAATAAAGTTCTTATAAAACAAGCATAGTTTTATTTAACATTATAGACGTCCGCGTGGACGTTCGAAAAATCCCTATGGTACCAGAATAGAAAATATGATATCCACGCTATCTTGATATGGTGTCAGATTTAATTCAAATTCGTTCAGCTGTTTTTGCGTGATTGAGTAACAAACATACAAACTTTCACTATATTAGAGGCCTACTGTTACCTGTCATGTACTTTAATGGTATTTCAATTAAAAAGTATCAATATGGTTCAATCATTCTAGGCCAAGATAGGTATGTTTCAAAGCCAACAAAGTCCATGTTGTTTTTGCAACAAAAACCGCAAAGTCCTGCCGAGTGTTACAAAGTCAGCAATGTCCATAATGTTTTCCTGATTATTGTTCTAGTTCGTAAAGATTTTTCATGATTAAGTTTAGTAATTGATTAAATACATTATTTTTCATCAAACTACTATAGTTTCCAATATAACCACAGGCGCCCATAATGCGTACTACGAAAATAATTAATTACTCACAATTTCATAAAACGGACATTGTGGTTTTTGTAAATAATAGACTCATATCATGTTTTTGAAGGAGGGGGGGATGATTAAAATTCATGAGAATTGTCACTTATAAATTTTATATCAGAATTGTATGTACTATCGACATTCGATAGTACATACAATCTATCGATATCTATCGATATTTATTTTATTTTTATTTTATTTAAAGTTGCTCTATGATACAAATCTCTTGTCCCTTGTTTTGATTTGTCATAAGTACAATATTGCCGCTTGCAAGCAAAATTATTTCATAATTGGAAAGGCTAGGCCTTTCGTTTGTCGATGGTATGTTGATGATTGTGAATGATTTAGATTACTTTAAAATGTAATAAAATTGACATAAATAACAGCACCAGCTAACCCTAACTGCTTAACACACTTGAAATCACAATTTGGAAATTCCTAACTAAACCATTGCTTCATGAGTTTGAAAAATTCATCTGCTCAACAACATAAGTATGCGGTACTTTCATACTTTCGTTGTTGAGCAGACTAATTTTTAATAAATGATGTTGATCTGTTAAAATGAAACGCATTGACATTGTTGATCGTATGGGTCAGTTTCCACTAAACTAAAAAATTCCTCGCGGATGATTGAGCACATTTTAAATTTCACTGAATAAGTAACCGTATCAATATTGACTTTATGTATAAAATTCGACGCAGACATCACGCTTGATGTCTTTCAGTCGGTTACTTATCCAGTGAAATTTCTATGCTCGAGCATCCACGAGGATTTTTCCGTCTGGTGGAAACAGTAAGCCGACGTTCGCACGGACGTAAAAAAATCGTGGCGGGAGTTTATGGCGCACTGGATTTTCAACTCTCGTTGTTGAGCCGAGCATTGAGAATCCAACCTAACAACAACAGAGTGCATTTCAGCGCGTCGGAAAAACACACTGTTGGATTTTCAACTCTCGGCGCTAAGCAGAGTGTTGAAAATCCAGTGCGCGAAAAAAAATTGCCGCGATATTTTTACGTCCGTGCGAACGTCGGCTTCGTGTGTAACTATACAACTGCGGTTTATTTGTTATTCCCCGCAGTTGTATAATTTGAAGTTTTCAGGTTCGTTGCAAGTATCGTCTTTCAGTCTTACCTATAAATTGATTTCCATAGCCTTTGAATAAAATCGCTTAATGTTTGATATTCATATAAAGACACCGGTTGACGTCTTTGCAGTATATTATTAGGTTTGTTAATTCCTTATGTACATAAAGCGATTTAATTCACTTAATAATAACACGAGCACAATAGTAAGTAAAAAAATAACGGAATGTCTTATTAAAGTAATATTCAAATAGTCAACAAAAATATGGCAAAAACAGCTTAGTAAATATTTCGACATGCATTTTGTCAAAACTATAAAAATAAATCATAACTGAATTATTACATTTATATTCTTTATTTCCGATTTTTGAAGCTGATTAATTTAAAAAAAAAAACCAACGAGATCGACTACTCCAATTTACACAAACGATTCTCCAAGATTTGCTTACAGTTGACTACTTGTTACAAACGGAACTATTCTGTACACTTCTGCGGTAAGTACTATGCGTGCCAAATAAGAATAGGATCGCGCTTGCTGCCAACTTCACACGATAGCTGTCAAGTACACGATAGCTGTCAAATTAGTAAGCATTGGTAATGAAGTTCACGAGTATTGCGGAACAAAATGGCGTCTTGACATTACTATTCTTATTTGGCACGCATAGTACACGTCAGACTCTATGGCGACTCTGAAGTGAGCTCGTTGCGCAGTGCCGCACACCACACCCCTGCTGACACGTGAATTTGTTACTGCGGCTGCGCCGACTCACCTCATGTTCCGAGCCGCCATAGAGATCGAATCGGGCTGTATTTACTATTTTAAAAATAACAAAATGGCAGTAAAAAGTAATTACAAGTGGTACCCAACTAATAAGGCACGTCGTGAATCTTCGTTCGCACAGGAAAGACAGTATGGCCCCGAAGATTAACGAGAATGCTTAAAACTTACAATCAACCTTAGATCACTACTATAAGGTTCATAATACACTGCAGCTGTTAGTTCCGCCTCACTCGCAAGTATGGCGGCTGGCTAACATCATGGCGGCAGCTGCCGACCAATAGCGGTACAGGAAAAAGAAGCACGGTGGAGCGTGCCAATTGGTCAATAGCATTTCCCGCGCTTTGAAAATTCATCTTCTGCGCACGTACATCGGTGAGCCATATCAGTTGGGTACTACTGTACCTATTTTATTAGTGTGTTACATGTTAAGTTTTCATAATTTTGTGTTATTTTATTACAGTATCTATATAATTACGTACTACGTGCAATATATCACAAAGTATACTTATTTATACATTTTTAAATTTACTCTTGTGATGGTTGAACCATTGAACCAACATTGGTTGTGATGGTGCATTCTTTAACAAAAATATGCCTAATATCAAACATAAAAATATAAGTATTTATGGTAGGATTATTTACAATTTGGAGTATGGAGTACGTAAGGATCGTAGCAGGTGGGGTTCTGTAGTTACCCCATGGAAAGAAGGCGTAAAGGTTCTGTATATGTACAATGCGATTCAACTAAGAATAGGAACGTCAATAACCTCTAACTGTCAACTGGACCTAGAAATCTAAGGCTTGCAAAGTTTTCATTTTAGTTCTGTTTTTGGAATTTGTTTTTGTTAAAATATGTCACTGACTTTGCAAATGTGTAAACGAGGTGCTGTTTTGCTAAATCTTCATTCCTATTCTTAGTTGAAACGCATTGTGGGTATTTACAATTTATGTTTTCATTTTCCAAGCATATGTAGGTATATTTTGAGTTTATTTCATTATTCGATGTCAAAGACAATGTTAGAAATGCAAAAAGAAAAAGTTTATACTACGTTTTTGAGTAAATTGACGGTCTGAACTTGGAATAAAAATATATCATAATTTCATAAATAAATCAAGAAAAAGTCGTGTTTTATCACCAATATTACGATTATTTAGAAACAACTCGTATTTTTATGACGAGCCTTAAGAGCGTTGACTCGGTACGGCATTTCATACAAACTTTCAAGTCCTTTTTTATCGAAATGAATGAACCGATTTTAATGAAACTTCATACGCATAAGCAGGATACATAGGTCTAAAAAGTTAGTAAAGAACATTTTCGAAAAATAGTGTTGCAGCAAAATTAGACGGATTTTAAATATTCCATAGAAGCAGAGATTTCCATTTATCTTTTTTTAAATAAGACATTTAGAAAATGTTCTTTACTAACTTTTTAGACCTATGTATCCTACTTATGCGTATGAAGTTTCATTAAAATCGGTTCATTCATTTCGATAAAAAAGGACTTGAAATTTTGTATGAAATGCCGTACCTAGTCAACGCTCTTAAAGATGTACTTATCGATTTTATTAATATTTAATTCGAACACAAATAAAACCGAATTACTTATCGTATTACTTAAAATTCAGAATTTTAGCTAATTTACATTTATGGACACTTGCTCAATTATCTACTTTAGCGTTACGTAGATTAAAGTTAATTTTTGAGTGACCATTTGTCCAAAAGGTCCTAAATAAATATTGGTTGTAATGGAATTTGAACTGTGTCCTGTTTGGCATAGAATTTGCGGTTCCAAAACATGATGATTAATTAAGATTCTGAATTCAGGTTTAGTTTAAAGTACAGTACTTAATTATTAAAAAAATACATTTCCCTGTAATATCGATAACGATAATATCGAGGGACTAAACTCATCGATAATTGGACCATACTAAAAGCCGTTCGAAGCAGTCGTAGTCATAAAACGAGGGAGCGAGACAACACGAGACTTATCTTTATTTAAATAACTCTTCAGTGCTTCTTCAGTATGTCACTGAACTCTTCCTAAACGGCTGGACCGATTTTGATGAAATTTTGTGTATGTTTGAGTGTGTCCCTGGATGGTTTAGATTCATAATTGGACCAGGTAGGTTGCGCTGTTCGTGCAACAAACAAGACGGACAACGTTTGTCAGGTCCAAAATCAGTACTTATAGATTTTTGAAATCCTGTGCTAAATCGCCTCCGTCCTGCTCGCACGTTTTATGATCGCGAATGCCACGAATCCTTGCATATAGTATGACTTTGAAGTGTTGTAACATCTTTAATCCGTTTGCTTTTTAAAGTTTTGTATGTTTTTTTATATGTGCTTTTACAAATCGTGTTTTAATTCTCTCTGTTGTGTGTTAATAAGTGTAGTCCCCAAATTATTGTTTGTTGAGTGTCTCGTGCTACAGGTCCACTAAGTATGGCGAGTCCAAGGCGCCCAGGCCTGCAGCGACACCGCCTTCGTTTGCGTCCGATAACTTAGTACGAAGCATGTGGCCTACCTGACGATTGTGGTACACTTTTTCTTTTGTCCTGTAAAAGAATTGGTGAAATTTTGTAGCTATAGGAATAGACCTTAAGTGTTCTTACACACGATACCTACAACTGACAAGAGTCAGCGGCACAGGCAAATGCACGCGTCGACGGCGGTCGTCGACGCTTGCAGTTGTAACGTGTCGCGTCCGCCATTTTGTCTGCAAATAGTTCAGGAGTGACAAAATGGCGGAAGCGACACGATACAACTGCAAGCGTCGCTTTAAGTCAGGTCGGTCTTGTGGGTGCTTACATAAACAAACAGTTTTCCGGTGCAGACCCGCCTGTACCGCCATGCGCCAGTACCGATCGGTGCAATTTCTATGTAATCTTATTGGTGGACATATATGCTACGAGAAATCGTTACGATCAGACGGTACAGTTCGAACGGTACAGATAAATCGCTACATGTATGTTATAAAACTGTACAGTTTCGTTCGATTTTTTAAGACTGTGCAGTCGAACGGAACAGTATGAAAATTTCAATTGATTAATCGGAATCGGACGAACTGTACCGACTGATCGTAACGTGTATGCGCTCGTCAGTTTTTGTGTTCAGTTTAGTTGTCACTCGCAGTTCGGATGGATGTGCGCACGCATCATGGAGATGGCGTCTCAAACTAATCGCGAATGGCTAGAACAATTTATTGAGCTATATCGCAGTGAACCTTGTCTTTGAAATACTAAAGGCAAAGAGTATCACAATGTAATGGGGTAGAATTTCTCATAATAGTGTCTTGCTTCTCGATAATTGGTGCTACCATATTCAGTAGATGTAAGTACGTATTATGATCCATTCTTAAAAAATTGTGCCAGTCTTTTGGAAACATCTTTAATTCCGCCAACAAATTGACATGAGAATAAACACTTATTTTCACTAGCCATTCTTTGCACCAGATGCTACGCTTTTTCCGCTTCACTTTTTTTTCTTTCAGGGCGAATATTAATCCAACAACTGCTAAAATGTCGTGGCTAAGTAATAACAGCCGCACGGGTCGATCCGTCAGGTTAAGCTACGCTTGCCGGGGTTGGTCAGTGGATGGGTGACCATCTTTACATATCGAGATTCCTCCGTGCCTCGGAAAGCACGTTAAGCCGTTGGTCCCGGCTGTTATTCGTGGATCTTTGACGGTCGTTACGGGTCGTCAGAAGCCCGAAAGTCTGACAATCAGTCTTACCAAGGGGTATCGTATTACCCAGTTACTGGGTTGTGGAGGTCAGACAGGCAGTCGCTCCATGTAAAATACTGGTATTCAGCTGCATCCGGTTAGACTGGAAGCCGACCCCAACATAGTTGGGAAAAGGCTAGGCAGATTGAACTGCTAAAATGTCGTCCGTCGAAGCCATCGCTGACACGTGTGCGTCGGCACCGTTTATTGTACCGTCTGATCGTAACGATTTCTCGTAGCGTATATGGCTTGTATGTCATGTACGATAAACTGTACCGTTCGAACTGTACAGTCTGATCGTAACGATTTCTCGTAGCGTATATGTCCACCATTATGCGCTCACTTATAAATAAACAGGTTTAAACTTGTCGGTATTTATCACCGATCGGTACTGACCCGCACAGATTTGTCTGTATCGGAAACCTGCTTCTTTATGTAAGCACCCACACGACCGACCAGACTTAAAGCGACGCTTGCAGTTGTATAGTGCCGCTACTACTAAATATTTGCAGTCCACTGACAAAATGGCGAACGCGACACGTTACAACTGCACGCGTCGACGGCCGCCGTCGACGCGTGCAGTCGCCTTTTGCCTGTGTCGTCGTGTTAAAGAGCAATAAGAGCATTTGACGTTTAAGAGCTTAACGTGCTTTCCAAGTTACGGAGGGGTCTTGGTAGGTAAAGATCAGTGGCGTGCACTCCATACATGCAAATAAGCTCTGCATACCCTGTAGTCCCATACATACATGCCCCTCTAAATGATAAATAATTATTTAAATTAAAAAAAAAACATGGTAGTTATTAAATGCAAAATTAAAAAATCCGTCATTTGAATTCCCGTGTTTATAATGCGATTCCGCGCCATCTATTACTTTTTTATGGAACTAACTAGTTGGAGCGGCGAACACGCGCCACCGATTCAGCGCGCAAGCAGCGCTCCCGTGTGAGCAAAAGCACTACTACGTCTTGCTTATTTTTCATACTACGCATCTCGTGAATTCTCGTGTAGTACACAGCAAAAGTGTGACTGTGTGCGTGAAAATGTGTGCGCGTGTTGGAGTTTTAGAAGCAGAGCTTACATTGCAAACCGTCCAAATTGAGAAGCCGTAAAAGCACCGCTTATTTGTTGATTGTAGAGAATCAACTTTTTTTAGTCGGATTAAACAATTTATTTGTTCGTATTAGTTGTAGTTCGTAATAGCTATGTTTTTCGCCATATTTATTGTTTCGATTGATATAATATCATTGTTCGGTTGTATTTCTGGGCGGAATGATTGATTGTTTAAGTAAAGTTTATTGTAAAAACGAAAAATTATACCCGTGAGACCTGTGCTGGCCAAGTGTGTTCAAATAAATTAAAATCTTTTCGACGTCATCTTTTGAGGAAGAAGTTAAATGGGTTGCAAAGGGGTCCGTGTGTACCCGGGGTTCGGTTTAACACAAAAAAAGGTAATGCTACTTACTCGTTATTTACATAAAAAGTATTATGATAATTGTTACTGGCTAACAGCTAAAGGTTGTGTACACACAAACATATTGCATTTTTTACCTTGCATTTTATTTACAAATCACCATAATAATTATATATTTGGATCTACATATAACGGATGTTCAGATTTAAATAATTTAGATATTTTTGGTGGTCGCAAAGAAACGCCATGCGAAGCCAATGGCGCCGTGTGGTAAGAGTCGGGTATGTAGGTAACTAGGTACTGGGTAGGGTATCTAGTCGTTGGGACTGCGACCGAAAGAAGCTGAAACTGGTACTTAAGTTTTTTATTTTATTTTAACCGTGCATGCCCTGTCTGAAATCTCTGTGCACGCCACTGGTAAAGATGATCAACCCACCGCGGCAAGCGTAGCTTAACGAGCGATGGAAGCGTGCGGCTTTATTTCTTAGCCACAAGCCCTGATAGAAAACACTAAACACTGGATAGGTGGTGTTAGCGCGACAAGGTTATTGTGCCGCGTGGCCAAAATCGGAACTAACGACGCCATCTTGTTTATTGAATACAATTCAAGTGACATTTCACAAAGCAATTGCATGTTTGCCAACAGCGACCAACTGTCAACGTCATTCGATCGGCAATAGATCCTTGTAGCACAGTAAACTCAGGCCAACGATACGAGATAAATACATAAAATTGCAAATATCAACTTTAAACCCAAACCGTCTTATTCCAAAACAAGGTTCATCTTTTATACCATGGACCCTTTTTTGAATTTCGAACTTTATTCCAACAGATCAAGATGTCAGTTTTATTCACTGGAGTAAACTGACAGATGCTAATGTCACTTTGTAAAATAATGGTACCATATTTATTGTAATAGTGATGCGTTCTGTTTGTTGTGCTTCAGCTCATTCACACAAAGTCATGAACATTTATTATAAAAAGTAATTAATTATAATACATACCGGGTGTAATTGTAAACAGTGGCAATATTTTAAGGTGTCATTGTACTCATCATTATGAACAACTTTTATTAACAGACCAAACCTGAAATCGCGAAAAAAAAATCTTTTGTTCAGTACATTTATGTTTGCCAAATTCGTCAAAATGTAGGGATTTCAGGTTGGTACCATAGTAAAAGTTGTTCGAGTACAATGACCCATTAAAAGATTGCCACTGTTTACACTTACACCGTGTAAGTATACCTACATAAATTCAATAATTGGTTTTTTGAAAGTCATCACAAATAAGCCTTTAAAGGTACTAGGTACTAATATTTTTATATCGATTAAACAAAACTAGGCCACAGAATAAATAATAGTACTAACGTACAGAAGTTGCACTCCTTTGATCTTGAAGAAAGCCGCTTTATAATAGCCTACAAAATCTTTTCCCCTCCATGCGCAAGCTAAATTGCTCTTAATCGCCGCGCTTGAGAGTTGTTATTACTTTGTGTCGTTACTCGTCCGTAACATACCTACGCCGCTTAGCCGAGTACTAGGGCTGTCCGCAAAGAAAAATAAAATATGGTACCATACCACCATACCATACCATACATACGGTGGTGGTGGTGGTGGTGGTGGTGGGGTATATGGTACCTTTTTATACTTTTATTGTATTTATGAGTAGTCTATCTAGAGTTGTTTCACTTTAATGTAATGTCTTATAATTTTCAAACGTTATTTTTTATTAATCAATCAAACAATCATCAATTATTTTTAATACACCATCATCTCGTATAACATTTAGAAGTATTTTAAAGTAAACAAGGTACAAACACGTCTTAAAATTGAAAGTGACATTTGGGCCACTTTAGTCGCCTGAACATGGTCATAAAACAACTAAAGATGCCTCAACGCACCAGTGGCTAAGTTTGTGCGATCGTACGATCGCGGGTAGGTACAGTTGCTTGTTAATCCTAAGTTAATCTTTAATTACTTTAAGCGATTTTGGACCTTACTCCTGAAACAATACGACGCGCATACAAACCCCCACCACTCCGCCGAGAGGTCAAGTTAAATGTCGGCAACTATAGTAAGTAGGTAGGTAGGTAAAAAAAAGGTAGCAACAAGACTCGACATTTCGTAATGGATTTTCGTCATTCAAATAGTAACTATATCACTAATTTACGAGTATATGTATATAGTATAGTGATAATGTGAATAGTATACTTAAATTTAAAATCTAAGATTTAATTTTTTCATGGGCGGCTGTAGGTGTCTCGCTCGCTGAGCGCGTAGTACACCTTGACTGACTTGAAACCCAGAGTTGCCGCGAGTTGTAGGTACTTATCTCGAGCGGAATGTACCACTGCAAGAGGCCTGACTAGGCTGGGAGATTTCTTATTAAAATAAATAAAATAATCTGATTTGATTTAGAACGTAACGAGAATGAATGAGCGAATGATTGATGTCAATCTTCTTGTCACAACACTATTTTCTATTCTATTCTATTCTATTTTTCACTGTTTTCTTTTCATCAGAAAATGGTAACATCGTAAACGTCAGATTACTCCAGTGAATTAATAATTAGACTTTAGTACCGGACTAAGTTGACAGTTTTGTATAAAGAACTGTATTTCTATCACAGCTAGGTTCTTATTACAAAAACTGGCTATTACAGAAGAAAAACCTCGTTTTGTAATAAGACTGAAGAATGAAAAAAAAAAACAAACGATAAACGTCATAAAATAACTTTAGTTGCAATGGAAACTGAACCATACGCAATTAAGTTAAAGATTTTAATCCCAAAGCATGATATTTAACTCGTCTCGTTGGCTTTAGTATAGTACTCACCCGATGATAACGCCGAAGATGCCGAGCTCTGAGACCAGCTCCACGATAGGGGGCGGCACTGCAGCACCCGGCCGAATCACGTACCCTGGCACCTGTCAGAAATAACGGGGTTTGCTTATAAATGTCTAGCGAGCCACCTCTGCTTTTTTGGGTTTTACCCTGGGTTTTACAACTTGACAAAATATCGAGATTTCTTTTTATAATTATATTAATACATTATACCTACCGGAATAAATTCTCTAAATTATGTTGAAAACCGTGCCAAAGTCGCACAGACAGACATGAGAAAAGCGACTTTAATATAAGATGTGTAGTGTGTGTATTTGCTTATAGTTAAAGAGACGTGTAAACGTCAACAAATTTATGGCTAAGCAGTCGCTAATCATTACTTAAGGCGCGGACTGACTACAATTTTAAACGGCACACAACCGCGTAATCTATTCTCACTATTAGCTGGCTTGAAATAAGGTTGAGAATTGAAAATAATATTTGTGTTGCCGAGATGTGACTAAGCTGCGAATGTGCATTTATTTACCGGGTATTCTTTAGATTATTCAGAATACACACAATAAATTAAATAATTGTGCGGTTAAAGTTAAAAAAAAATACTAATTCTATTAAATTCTTAAAAAAAAGAACATCGTTATCGCTGAAAATACAGAGATGTTCGACGCCAAAGTTTATTTTTGTGGAGCAACTTCCAAATTTTTTACTGGGAATATCTAACTATTTATTACTATTCTATTCGGTTAAAAATTTTCTGTAAACCCTTGTCTGTTCACTGTGTTTTTTGCGTCGGATAGTTTCATTACACATCCATGCATCACAAATAAACGATTTGATTTGATTTTTTTCCATTGCGTTACATCACACTCGACAATCCAAGAAACCATTTTTTGTGAATATTGAGCTAATGCCGCGCCTTAACCTAATTTTTTATTTAAATTGTTCATAAATAAGGGGGATAATGTTTGAAGTTATGTGAAACATGCTACTCAAACAATTTTGACCGTCAGTCGTAAGGAGAGGTACTTACAAGTGGCGGCACAATTCTCTCCATGAGTATGTAGGCGGCCCTCTCGCGGCTGTGGCGCATGCGCTGTAGCGCCTCGCGGATGTCCGCGCCGTACACGTTGTGTCCACCGCCTTCACGTTGCGGCTTCAGTACGAACCTATGAGATGTAAACTTAGTCATGAGAACGTGTCAGATTATGTCAGGACTTTAAAAGAGACTGTGACCTCTGAGTTTGTTTCGGCCTTTTTTCTAGTATTCAGATCGGAAATGCCGATCTCATTTAGTTTTTTTTTTTTAATATGATTGACGTGTAAAAGTGACAGAAATAGAATCATTTATCATTTAAAACCAATTGTAAAATAGGCTAAGGGCCTGTTTCACGATGTCCGAATAAATTCAAAAATGAAACAGAATTTGTATGAAATTATCTGCCAAGTAAGTTAATAGGAACTTAATCGCAGGTGGTGAAACAGGACATAAGTGTTTTGGAAATCCAATTCCTAACTATTGTTATAAATGCGAAAGTGAGATTGTTTGTTTGTTACGCTTTCACGCCAAAACGGCTGAACGGAATTGAATGAAATTTAGCACATGGTTAGACCATGACCTGGATTAGGTCATAGGATACTTTTTATCTCCACCCGGGCGAATCCGCGGGCAAAAGCTAGTAAACAAATAATTATAGTTTCATGTAAGTACTCACCTCTCAGCATCCTTCAAACCCATCTCGACGGCTCTCTCGCCGTTCTCATCAAAGTCCAAGGAATACAAGCCAGTGAAGATATCCCTGACCCGAGTGGTGGTAGCTCCTAAACCCATGAACTTCTCCAAAACGCCCGGAGCAGCCAACGCTTGCTGGACCTTCTTCGTACCAGCCAGCTGATAATGGATCGATGGACATTTAATGGCGCTGAAATATTTAACATAGGTATTATCATCCCTCTGTACATAAGTATCTTTTACCAGGGTAGGCGCACTCCGCATTATAGGTATGAAGCTACAAGTACGCGGCGGGCTCGACTTGTCGGGCTAATTCAGTGTGGGCTGCCGCGCACCGGCCGGCTCGCACGTTAGTTCGATACTCTCTCTGTGAGTGGGTGTCGCCAGTAATCCACCACGCAGCCCCAGTGTGGGTTGGTAAATGTCACACGTCTTGGAATTTTTGGTTCTAGGACATGCGGGTTTCCTCACGATGTTTTCCTTTACTTCACTTCGTTTTGAGAGCAGTGGTGATGAAATAAATTTACACAAAGTAAAGCGCCTGTCAGCGTTCAAACCCATGACCTACAACTCGTAAGTCGGGGCCGTTACCTACTGGGCTACCACTGCTCCCATGCAATATCATGGAAACGCTGTTTAATAATGTGTGCATTCACTCTTTTCAGTATGGACACTTTTTCGTGACTACATACGGTGAGGGCAAATCTAGCGATATGAATCTTTGTCAAACCCCGACTGGTTTGACTTAATGTCAAATACTGGTGAAAATTATAGATTTTCATGACGGAAGTTATAAATAATAATACAACGAAACCGCTTTCCTAGGAAACCAAAGCTTAACCCGTCGGGGCTGATCACACATCACCAGTAAATTTTGCGCAAAAAAGAAAAAAAAAAAAGAAAATGGCGACGGGAGCTTATGTCACTTAATTTATTTGCCTTTTGAAAGTTGAGGGCCACCCTAACGCATCGCTGCATGTTCCTGAAATAGATAAATACGAATGAAAGTACTCACGTGGACCTCTCGACCCTCAGTCGCGCGTCCCACTCCTTCTGTGACGGGTACTGCGCTGGTTCGTACCCGGAGCGGTAGTAGACAACCGCCACTGGACGCTCGTCGCTAAAACACAACGTTAATGTCAATACAGTTCACTTGTTTTTGAGATATGGCAGTAAGGACAGCTTAACAGTTGTAGCTACGGGTAAAAGGCCTTTAGTGCCCCGTGTGTGTCATATCGTCGCTAATTTAACTAACTGGCGTTTTGGACTTAGCCGATAGCCGACCTAATCAAATTACTATACAATACAATACAATACTTTTATTTCAGACATAGTCCATAGGGTTAGTAACAATTTAACTAAACAACTAACTAACTAACTATATAGGGTGACTGGTAATTAGTGACCGATACCTAAACACATGATTGTGCTCATGATAACAAACAACTTTTACTATGGGACCAAACCTGAAATCTCGAAAAAAAAAATCAGCTGCTTCCTACATTTTGACGAGATAAGTAGGGCTTATTATTCGAATACTCGAATATTCGGAATATTCGAGTATTCGCCTATTCTAATATTCGAATAAGACAGACACCATTACTCGAATATTCCGAATATTTCGAATACTAAAATGAAATTGTAATTTTGTACTCCTGAAATAAACGCACCTTAAACTACGTGAAAAGAAACGTTCACGAGGTGATGTGAAGTGTGCGACAGGTTGCGGTAGCGTGCGAACAACATTCATTCATTCACGCAAACAGCATGCCATTGCCAAGATGAACATGGAACAAGCGTTTGCATGCTGACTTGTGAAACTGCTCTCAAGTTTATGCAAAATTACAGGAGAGGAATACTACTATAAGTGGTCAACTTGCAGGCGCCATGATCTCGCAAATAAAAGAGAAAAGACTGACTGATTTCGTGGGAACTATGAAATATTTACATAAACCTTCAAAGTTCTATGAAGAACTACCTTTTGAGGCTTTTCCAAATCCGACAAATGATATCATTACTAAAACTTTGGTTCATATAAGACGTATTTTTGTAATGACACCAGTGCCAACATTATTGACGATGATGAAGATGACATTTCTCTAATCGAGGTGAGAGAACTGAGAGATAGGGAGACAGAACGTCAGAATAGCTTAGCAAGAAAGATCATAAGAAAACAATTGCGTCAAGAGATAGATAATACACTTAGCAATGTGGCTACTGCATCGACGTCATCGCTATCCAGGACGAATGAGCTTGAGACTGGCGTTTGTGTCCAAATGGCTTCTTTTGATGCTATTGGACCTAAAAACTTGCATTTATTGCAGGCGTATAATTTATTGTTATCTATTTCTCCCTACGAGCGCGGAATCGGAAAGGGTATTCTCTTCTAGTAGATATATCTGCTCTTATCTAAGGAGCAGCTTATATGATGAAAGTCTCGATGCCTTGTGCTTTAAGATCGCACTACAGGAATTCGTAGAAATAGTTTTTTTCTTCTTTTATATATTCACAAGCCATTATATGTAACTCATTGGTACAAAGTATTTCTTTACATATTTAAATAAAGAGAAAAAAAAAACATTCAATCATTCATTTGTATTTGTATGTTCCTTACTTTTTTTTTTTTTTTTGATAACATAAATAAATAAACTTACTTACTACTTACTATAAGATTATTGAAAAATAAAAATTGTTGAAATTTTGTTTACATTTCGCAAGGGTAGGGCACACATTTACTTACTAATGTGTGCCCTACCCTTGCGAAATGTTTTTGTTTTCTTCCTTAAATCATTGTTTATGACCGTCTTATATTACAATTCGAAAACTTCGGAAAATTCGAAGTATTCGAATAGTTAAATTAGTAGAATTCGAAATATTCGAATAGTTAAAATGAACGAATATTGGAAGCCCTAGAGATAAGCGAACATGAATGTATGGGGCAGCTGATTTTTTTTTCGCGATTTCAGGTTTGGTCCCATAGTAAAAGTTGTTTGTTATCATGAGCACAATCATGCGTTTAGGTATCGGTCACTAATTACCAGTCACCCTATATAATTAACTAACTATATAATTTGATACATCCGTACCAAAATGGTAAAAAGGAACCCTTATGGTGCGACTCAGTCTGTCTGTCTGTCACAGCTGGATATCTCAAGAACTACTAATGCTATCAACTTGAAATTTGGAACAGTTTTAGATGACGTTTGCCCAACTATTTTGCAAATAAGAAAGAAATAAAAATATTTTTTTTTTTTTGCAAAAGGGACTGCAAGGGGGTCTTCAAAATTCGAAGTGGGGCTACATAGGCATGTATCATATGAAAGAGCGCTGTTTGCACATTCTCAAACATTTTTTTTTCTTTTTTAGGCCGCAAAGTTTTCGACTTTTGATGAAAAATGTAAAAAAAAATACCGCCCCCCACCCCCTTATCTCCGAACGTTTGCATAGAGAAAAATCTGAAATTATTCTAAGTGATAGAGGTAAAGACTAGCTTCTGCCCGCGACTTCGTCCGCGTAAAATTTATTTTTTGCTCGACCCACCCCGTCGCATCGCATTGCCTACCCGCGCTATTACTTCGTTTTCACTTAGCGTTCTTTCAGACTTTTTTTCTTTTTGCTCGGCACCTAAGGGTCCTAGATTGATGTTAAATATGCCTTCTATAAGATTTGGGCTATCATTAATGCAAAAAGATTTTTTAAAGTCCGACTGGTAGGGTAGTTCCAGAGTTTAGCTCGTTCCTTCACCACATCCCCTTCCGCTATCTCTCCCTCCCCCTCTCACTCACTCTCACACCCCCTTCACCACTTCCCCTTCGCGCTCTCTCTCTCTCACCACCCCGTCCCCTCCCTCTCCCCCTCTCCTCCATCTCCGGCTCACCAACCCCTCCCCACCCCTCAGCCTTCACCATGTCTTCCTCCTCTCCTCACCAATTCCTGCCCTTTATCTCTGCGTCCATCATCCTCCCCCTCACACTCCTCACCACCCGTCCCTTGCCACTCCCCCTCTAACCCTCCCTCCGGGGTTGTTTTAATAAACTAATAATGACAAACTTAGGCAAATATTTGTGCCAAGTTTCAAGTCAATTAAAACCAAATGAATAATATTTTTCATGTAATTTGTATTCCCTGTTTTCATCCCCACAGGGGTGAAATTAAAAAAAATGGTTTGAGATATTTCCATAGCTTGACTCAAAGATTATTTACACCAATTTTCGAGTTAATCAAGCCACGCAGTAAAATCCTCCCCAGTGAAATTGACTACCCCTTTTCACCCCGTTACAGGTAGATTTTCGAAAAACCCTGACACACATTATTCTTTATTTTTGGTTTTAAGTATAAATACTGAGTTTTGAGTTAATCGGATTGCGCGTTAAAATTTTTCCATACAAACTTTGAGAACCCCCACTTCCCCTTTAGGGGGTAGTTTAAAAAAACAAAAAATCATTATTTAATTAGATAAATATTCATGCCAAGTTTCAATTTTATTAACTCAAGGAATAAGATTTTTCATACAAACAATATCCCCCCTTTTTACCCCCTTAAAGGTCGAATTTCCAAAAACCCTTTCTTAGCGGATGCCTAGGTCATAATAGCTACCTGTGTTCCAAATTTCAGACCAATCCGTTCAGTGGTTTCAGCTGTATGTTGATAGGTCAGTCAGTCAGTCAGTCAGTCAGTAACGCTTTCCTTTTATAGATATAGATTACAGGAAAAATAAAATGATGTCTCTAAATAGCACACTTTTTCAGAATTCGGAACTGAACCCTCAGTGCGCCAGTCCGACTCGCTCTTGACCGGTTTTTTATTTTTTTTGTGAAGTTCATAATCATACTGTGACATAATTATACAAGTCGCTGTTGATGGTGACCGCAGTAAAGTGAAAGTATGTTAGGTACTACTTACAGTATCAATTGCTTCTTATCATTAAGGGTTGTCTCTTCATAAATCTCTGTCAGCGTTTTTCTATGAATCTGAAAAATAATAAATAAAAACATAATATCACGCCTCATTTTCTATCAGGGAAGGCGGCAGTGGTGACGAAATAAATTATTTTTGAACTGAAAACTTCTTTAGGCCCACTTTTCACTTTGTCTGAACAGTTAACGAAACTTACAATGCGATTCAAATACGAATAGGAACGTCAATGACATCTATCTGCCAAATGTTGATTGAAAAGAACGGTTTGCAAAGAAAACTTATTTGCGTATCAATAACGTTTTTTTTTTTTGTTTAACCGAGTCTTAGTTATAATTATAACAAAGTAAAAAAAAACATCAAAAAATTAGTCATAATTTATACTAGGTACTTTCTTTCATATTTTCATTGTTAGCAACAATTTACCAGAAAGTAAAGAAGAAAGTTCGTAAATAAAATAATGTTATTTAGAAAATATCTTGTTTTGCTCACCCTACCGAATTTATTCGATTTGACAGCTCGATCCTATTCTTATTTGAAACGCATTGTAATGCCTAGACGAAGTAACTTTCGATTAGCGATGACGCTAGTAGAAAAGCCAAAAACAATGTACGAGGTTGACATAAGCCATCGAAATGTCACGTGATCATGTCACACTTTGAAGCTGTAGCAATTGTAGAAATAGAATCGCTCCGAAGCGAATGCCATTTGTGTAGGACCTCTGTACCGTCACGCTCGGGTCGGTGACGCTGAGGGTTTGGTACAGACCATCAAACTGAACAACTTTCTCAATGGGACCAATACTAGGTCCCATAAAAAACTTCAATGCTCGGCCAAAATGTATGAGACAGCTGATTAATTATTATTTTTTCGCGATGTTCGTCCCTTGGAGAAAGTTGTTCAGTTTGATGGACTACACATTTCTGATAGGTTCACGCTGTGTAGTTTATGGATATAACAAGTCACAGATAATGTAACAAGTATTAAATTAAATAAGTAAAGACTTCATTTTTTTTTCGAATGTAAAACTTACAATCTTACCGTCTAAAATTGTCTCTTAGTGGTACCCATATACCTAGGTACCACTCTAGTACGGTCAGCAACAGATATCGGTTAACACCCCACACTTTTTAACATGATCTAAATTAACACAAAATTATATGATTATCTGCTTTTTAGCATTTCATTTATTAAATAAGAGTTAATTTTCTTTAAAATTTACATCTGTTCCGATTTTAATGAAGTGTTTTTCTCAATAATTAATATTTATAAAACTCAAGTGTTAATCGACTTTTGTTGCTGACTGTACCACTAAAAGACAATCTATGGTAAGTATGTATTATATTTATATATTTCCGAACTCACTAGCCATAATATAAAAGCCATCAAAGGCTTCTGTGGTTTTTAGTGTAATGATTTAAACTCTGCGATATAGGTACTCTTTTTTTAACATTAATAAAAAAAATAAACTCACCATAATATCAGGCCTCTTCTCAGCTATTTCAAACTCATGGAACCTTTGGTCACAGATATTGTACGAGACCTCTTCGACGACGAACAGAATGATGGCGCTCGGCACGCCGAACAGGTCGTAAGCGTCCGTGATACCCGAACACAAGCCTGACAGGGCTTTGTTTTCAGGCATCTGAGAACAACATAATACAATAAGGGAAATATTTAACTGATCCTCTAAAAGCTTTTCCATTTCCAACACACTTCCTCGAAAACTGGTTCATATCGCACTACGATTAGGTTCACAATATAATGTATTTCACACGCGTGCGATTTTTCATTTTCCACCACGTGTGCGGGAATAAAAATTGCCACAGATAACTTATACGGATACTTAGTCCAAATTCGTTCAATGCCTTCACACCGTCTCGCTCCAGACTACTCCAGAGACGGTCCTTCTAAAGCTAAAAAATCAGCTGTTCCCTACATTTATGTTTGCATAACTCGTCAAAATGTAGGGAACAGCTGATTTTTTTTCGAGATTTCAGGTTTTATACCATTTGTAATTTTATCACATAAAAAAATATTTTTTGGGAATACAATGTTAAGTTTGTTTTTGGGAATTATTCTTTTCAACTACGGAACCCTTCATTGAGCGTGGCAAGCATTTGTCCGGTTTTTAAGTCTACTTCTTAAATTAATCAGTACCAAAGTACTTACATTTTTGATCAAATCAGGATGTCCCAACTGACGTAGAATGTAGCTGAAAAATAAAAAAATATCGTCATTTTAAGTTCAAGAAAAAACTGCATGATGACATCATTTTTTTAAAAACGTTTTTCGTAGTCTATGAAACAGATTCTTCGTTCATTTATAAAGTATTGTGTACAGTGGACTGCATAAAATTTTAATACAACTGGGGTACCCAATTGATGCAGCTCACTGTACCTACTCGTTAAGGTCCAAAGTTATTTTTGCATCTAATTTGTACTTAAGAGGAAATGCGGTGACGTCTTTGTTGGCGCTCATTCCATACAAACGCATTCCTGTTGTCTCCCTGGTTAATGATACTAGAGCAAATGTTTTTTTAAGATATAATAATTATCTACCACTGCCATGTCAAGTCCATAGGTTTGGTTTATTTTTAGCGTAAATACTTAATTAATTTTAGAAAAAAAATATGGAAACAGACAAAAGATAGAAGAAGACATGGCCGTGGTAGATATAGATCGTTTCGTTAAAATATATTTGCTCTAGTGTCATTACCCAAGTAGAAAACAGAGGAACACGTGTGTATCGACTGACCGCCAACGACCACGTGACCGCGTTTTTTTCTTAAGGCGAAAGCGCCAGGGTGGACCGCGAAATTCAAATTTTCTTATGTTTTTTGCAATTTGTAAGTCAGTATTATGTTGTATGTTGATCAAAATATAATTTGAGAACGTAACAAGCATGTATTTACAGAATTATAATCATTAAAATCATCAATACAACTCTTTAAGACCAGGTAATCCTATTGAACGACTTATTCATGAAATCTTGACCTTTGAGGATTATACTAACTTACAGTCAGTTTCTTCAACAACAACTAAAGTAATCAGTAAAAGCCAGGGGCAAAAGTAACAATAAAAGCAACAGCTGCAATTGTGAAGAAACAAAATTAACTTTGACTTTGACTTTTAACAGCCAGTTTCTTCATCAAAAGTAACAGCCAAAGTAACGTCACAAAGTCAAAGTAACGGTTAATTTTGTTCCTTCACAACAGCTAAAATTGTGAAGAAACAAAATTAACCGTTACTTTGACTTTGTGACGTTACTTTGGCTGTTACTTTTGATGAAGAAACTGGCTGTTAAAAGTCAAAGTTTTATTTGTAAAACATAGGTGCTGTAAAAAACAGGTGTTGTTAATAAAACATATATGTAAGTTCACTATGTTTAGTAGTTGTATTACTGATTCTAATAATTATAATTCTGTAAATACATATTTGTTACGGCCGTGAATCTTACTTAAATCAACATACAACTTAATACTGACTTGCAAATTGCAAAAAACGTAACAAAATTAGAATTTCGCGAGCTACCCTGGAGCTTCCCCCTTAACATCGATTGGTCGTATTATACACCGTATCTTTTATGATGGTTGATATGACACACAACATTTTAAACAACGTACAACGTTAAATCTTGGTCAAGAATTATAATTTCTGTAATACAACAATTAATCGAATAACCCTCCATATATGTTGACTGGTAATTAGTGACCGATACCTAAACACATGATTGTACTCATGATAACAAACAACTTTTACTAGGTATGGGATCAAACCTGAAATCGTGAAAAAAAATCAGCTGTTCCCTACATTTTGACGAGTTATGCGAACATAAATGTAGGGAACGGCTGATTTTTTTTCACGATTTCAGGTTTGGGCTCATAGTAAAAGTTGTTGGTTATGATGAGTACAATCATGTGTTTAAGAATCGGTCACTAATTACTAGTCACCCTATATAAAATAAGCAATTAGCATGTGTCACATCAATCAAATGAACAGGGTAGATTTACAATAATTAATGAAATCTTACTAAGATTTCGTGGCCTTTGTTAAGATTTAAATTTAACACAAAAATGACATCATCATGACAGTTAACGTCATTGCATTATGATTGTAAATGTGATGAAATAAATACTTTAAAATCTAAAAGTCATGCTGATATCTAAATTACCACAGACATCTTTGACGTAGACGGAAAATGTTTACTAGAGAATTCCATTTTGAATTTCGAAAAAGAAACATTTTTTTTAAAAATAATTTGGTTACGTCATAGATGATAAGGCGGTGTACAGATGAACAATTTAGATCACGATCGCAGTGCAGTCACGAATGCAACGTTGTTTTGTCATCTGACTGACTGAAACCAGAGATCGCAGCATAAATTGTTGTGTGTTGAACGCCTTTCACACACACATTTTACAAGCATTTGATGAATAAAATATTAAGCTGAAAAAAAATGACATGAAGTGCAACTGAAAATCGGTTTTGTTTATTTATATTTGCTAATAACATATTAGAGCAGGCGTGATACGTTTGCTTGTAAAATGTTGCCCATTTTTTAATGAAAAATCTACAGGCAATGTATATAAGTTCTACATAAGCTAAATACAAAACTAATACACATAGACAAATCACATACAGGCAACTATTTCTAAAATAAGGGCTCAAGAAAACTATCAATTTATTTTAGCTATATCAATATTATTGTTTAAGAAAACCGATCGTTTGCAGGTTCCCTAACAGTGCTGAATACTAAGGCTATGAGAAGAAAAAGTATGTTAATCCACAAAAAGAAAAAAGAAATCACTGTTGATACGATTTCACTAATTTCCGGTAAAAAATATGATTGCTTGAAACTTTTTGTATGAAAAATTAAGAAATTTGTAGGTAGGTACTAAAGATTGCGTTCAGTGATTTTTTTAGTGAGAAATCTAGTGAAGTGAACTATTTCTTATTTATTGAGTAAGCAAAAATGATTTCATATTACAACATAATTTATTTAAGTAATTTATTTTTAGAAATTGTGAAACCGCCTCAGTAGACTAGACATAAAACAATATTTATTATTTGTAGATTAAATCACTTTTGCTATAGAAAAAAACTATATTCCTTACAGCTAAACAAGTGAAAATGAAGCTTAGCATGCATTTTTCTAAACTAAGTATATGAGTAACATATATTAGGATATATCCACACTTATCCTGAGTCCGGGTCAGTGCCTTCTGAACTCCTGATATAAAATGTATGCAAGCAATGTTTTTTTTGACACTGACGCTTACGGGACGCTATACCCGATACGTGTGGACGAACCCTTAGACATGCATGATTATTCTCAATATTGCAATATTCCTTAAAATTGGCTCCAAGTGTAGACAACACTGTAGTAGACTAAGAAAAGACAGGCATAATGTATGTTTAACTTCAATTACATTTCGACTCATATTTTACCGTAAAACAAAAAAACAATCAATCTTCATACAATGAACACAGTAAGTTTTGTATAGCATTGACCCCTAGTCTATCTTAAGGGTAAAAAATGAGTAAAAACTATACTCCATCGCTTTAGGTAATTAAATAAAGGTAAACAAAAAAAACCTCGTGTCTGGTTAACCGACTAAAAGTAATATCTGTCACTTCAGTTGTCATGCTACGACACAGTTGTACTCTTCAATTTAGCAACGTTATACAACGAATTATAAAGTTACCCACTAACTACGGGGTAACACGATACCCCAGACTCTTTGGTAAGATTGGTTGTTAGACTTGGGCTTCTGACGACCCGTAACGATAGCCAAAGATCCACGAATGACAGACGGGACCAACGGTTTAACGTGCTTTCCGAGGCACGCAGGGGTTCCCATATGTAAGGGATGGTCTCTCACCCACTAGCTTTTAAGGGACCCCCCACACATTTACAGTCCACCGGCAGTCGGCCAACAAGCGGTCCACTCATAAAAAATGGACCGCCAGTTTTTATGAGTGGACGGACTGCCGGCGGGCTGTATAAAATGTGTGGGGCCCTTTAGGTCGACCGGTAGCCCGCGAAATTCAAATTTTGTATGTAGTAGGTATGTTGATTAAAATATGATTCGCGGCCGTAGCTAATATGGCTTTACAGAATTATAATCATTAGAATCAGCAATACAACTCCATAAGTTAGAATTTACCTCAAACCACATGCATGAGGTCATGAAATCGTTAGATTTGAGGTCAATTCTAACTTATGGAGTTGTATTGCTGATTGATTCTAATGATTATAATTCTGTAAAGAAATATTAGTTACGGCCGCGAATCATGTTTTAATCAACATACAACCTGAAACTGACCTGCAAATTGCAAAAAACGTAAGAATATTTGAATTTCGCGGCTACCTTAGCGCATCCCCCTTAACGCAACCTAGAGCCTGAATATTCCTAATCCGCGTACAGACATCGGGCGGAATTCGCTGCGTCGAAGAATGCTCACAGTGAGCAACCCGACCTTGAGCAACATTGACAAGTAAAACCTACTTATTTGTCCTTCTAATCTAAGCCATTGGGGGAGCACGGCTCACGACATCTGTAAACGGATTTACGAAAATTCTAGAATGATTCAGCATATTATTATGTCTATTGACTTGCCTAATATCTTATGTGTAATAGGTACTTATTCCGCTTTGGGCTAGGAACAAAGCTGAGTGGAAAAACGCAGCGTTTTCCGATTATAATTCCAACGATTATTTCTACGTAAGAAGTTGAAATGACCCGAAAGTGTTGTATCTGGCCGAAAAAAAGCACATCTGCGACGTTTTTATACGCTTAATTTTGTTCCTAGCTTTAGCCGAACGTTCGCACGGACGTAAAAATATCGCGGCGGGATTTTATCGCGCACTGGATTTCCAACCTGGATTTCCAACAACAACAGAGTGCATTCTACCGCTTCGAAAAAACACACTGTTGGATTTTCAACTCTCGGCGCTAAGCAGAGCGTTGAAAACCCAATGCGCGAAATAAAAGCGTCACGATATTTTTACGTCCGTGCGAACGTCGACTTACTATTCTGTCAAATACATTAAATTTATATTCCGTTTTACTGCCTCAAATGGTCGCATTTGTGTGCTGGTGCAGTGTCGTCATAAGAACTCTGTACTTATAGCGAGTCCTTTTAAAATAAGTAACTGACAAAACTTCACAGACGTCATGGGTCGGCGCCAATAAAAACAAAACACATTCCGTTCTATTACGTATTATTACAAAACAAAGTTCATCTTCAAACCCACGTTTAAACCATGGATTCTTTTTTGAATTTCGAACTTTATTCCGACACATTAAAACGTCAGTTTTACAAAACTGACAACTTAGTAACGGACTAAGTTGTCAGTATTGTATAAAGAACTGTATTTCTATCACAGCTAGGTTCTTATTACAAAAACTAGCTCGATGGTTTAAATTAAACCATGGCAGAAGGAAAACCTCGTTTTGTAATAATGCCGAATGTGTCGGAATAAAGTTCGAAACACAAAAAAGGGTCCATGGTTTAAACCTGGGTTTGAAGATAAACCTTGTTTTGTAATAAGACGGAATGATTTTATAAAATCATAATTTCATGAAACTAATCAGCTGTTTTAACTAATTCCTTTTTTTTGTTTACCGATACTCACCACATAGGTGAAGTTTCTCCTATTAATTTAAAACAAACGTATATTTACGTGAAAACATGATTCTTGCAACATCAAAGCTAAGCATGACAAAGTGATGACAATGAACAATATACCTTGTGACCTTACGTTCTAGGGTTTACATTGGCTATTGAATATAATGTTAGACCACACATTTCCAAAAAAAAAGGTCATGGCGAGATTTTGGAAAATGTAGGTAGTTGTATTGAGTTGTACTGAATGAAAATCTGTGCATGTGTGTATGAATGAAACACAAGCGCCAAATAAGATTTTGAAAGATGTGTACCCTAAACCATACCCAGCAAAGATTGGACAGAAACACACATTTCATAAATTATAATAATACACCGTTACTTTTCAGTTATCCGTAACAAATTTAAAAAAAAACGGAACTGTTATTAAACCGACAATGCAGGCGTGGACAGGTAACATCTCTCAAGCGAACGTGCCAGGATAAAGCAATCTACAGCTTACAATCCAAATAAATACAAGCACGTAACTGATGATAATAAACTAAAATAAAATACTGCTTACCTAATTCTAAGGATACGAATTCAAATCTGGAAATCAATCAAAATGCAACATACAAAACTTAACTAGGAAGCGGAAATAACTTTCTATATGCCATGCCTGGAAAATGGATGGAAGAACTGCCACCAGTGTAAAGTGTGAAGCAAAGCAAACGGTGCAACAAACAACAGAAAATTACGAAGAAATACGAAGATACACGAAGCACTAGTAAACGAGGATAGGAGATAGATGTAGCGTGCAAACAGATTGGAAGAACAGCAGCCACATGAGAGATGTTGATCTGATCGGTGCGGATAGATGCCTGGATACTTTCTATATGGACCCAGAAACTTCATTGGGCAAAATTGACATATTGTCTTTAGTTTCTCGAAATGAAGTATCCAGGTATCGTATTCGCACCGTTCAGCGATGTCGGTACCGAGACATTGTTGGTAGATACGACGTGATGGCTCCAAAACTTGAGGCTACCGTGTTAAACTCCACTTGCTTGATTTTATTTTTCTCCGGGTTGTGCATCAGGTAATCCGATCGGAAGAGCCCGAGGCTGAGTGACTGTAACATTTAATTCTGTGAAATTCTGTCCAATCTGTCATTTGTTTTTATTATGAATAGGTGATGTTGATATCTTCGACCCGCCATTTGCACCGCCACCTTCAAACTATTATTTACATAAAAATACAAAAATTTTCTTCATTGTCAGAAAAAAATATTTACAAGAATATTGTAGTTTTTTTCGAGTAACATAATACTAAGAAAACTTACAGCTGAACTCGACATAACAATTTCTTATCTAAACAACATTTTGCAAAGTATCGGTACGTCTTTATACAGGAAAAGTTTTTAAGCAAATTTTCACAGTGTTCTCCCCTGTGAAAATACCTAAAAAAAACGGCTGTTTCATACATTTTGGTCAAGTAGGTACCTATTGAACTTTTGTATGGAACAGCTGATTTTTTTTCGTGATTTCAGGGTTAGTCCTAAAGAGAAAGTTGTTCATATTCATATTCATTGTATATTCATGTATATATTCCCTGTGAAAATTTGCTTAATAAGTTTTCCTGTCTATGTACCTACATACATTGTAAGATATATTTTTTTTATATCACAACTTTTTACAATAAAATTAAAGTGTTAACTTATTATTTAAACGTGATTACTATTTACACTTGTAATAATACAACGTACTTCGCTTTCTTTCTTAGTTTTAAAAAGACCCACAGGATTGATATCGTTTTAAAATCGATTTATTTAATTACTGCCAAACAAAAATAATGATATGATTCATAATGTCCTATCAAGCACAATAAAATGACTTGACTATACTTACATAATATAATTTTAAAAAAAATCCGTTTTGGTTCGGCACTTTTTGGCTTGGCTTGACTTAATTGTGTGCCTTTTTAGTCTGTGTTAAATAAATGACAACGAATGTGAAAATTTTTGAGTGCACCTTATACTTACAGGGTTAACAATTAAGTGGTGAAAGTTCAGACTAAGTATAGGGTAGGGTAGGGGTGGCGGTATCGATGTCTTATGAATTCTCTTTTTTTTATTTTACCTATCGTTATTCTTATTAGATATCGATATCAATCTCGCCGGTGAAGTTTACCAGTTAATTCAATTAACCCTGTACACCTTCGTCCAAAAATTGTAACTATGATAATTCTTTTTATTTTTCCATACTTTTGTACAGTTAAGATATAAAATATAATTGTTAAGCTCCTTGTGGTTAATTTTTACTATGTTACTGGGCTAAAAAAAAAAAAAGGAAAAATTACTTAACCCAATATTTGTCCTTTAAATTTTTACCTATGTAATCCGAATACGTCACTGCTACCAGTTTAAATGAAAATTATAGTACGAAACGCAGACATGCGCCCGCGCACAAAGGTGTGTTTGAAAATTGCTAACATTAACGCTCTTTGACCGTACGTAATATAAGAAAACATGATAGTGGTGCCGATTCTCTTGTACACCGAACTAAACTAACTAAACTATCAGTAAAAATTTCTTACTTGTGGCTGCGTGAATCTTAAAAAGCTGTTTGCCCTACCCCGAGAATGTTTTTTAGAGCCGCAGTCCCGCGCAGGGAGGGCAGCCTCAACGTGTTTTATATCGAATTTTTTACTTTATCTATGGAAAATATGAAAAATTATTACTTACATGTTGAGTTTTAGGGGTTTATGAGTTTTATAAAGGGCAAAATTTTCATTAAATTGAGATATAAACAAAAGAAAAAATTGATACAGTACCTACTGTTTTTGCACCTGAAGCCAAGGTGTTGGTGTGAATTTTAGTAGGTACATGACAACTAATTTTATTCCACACGTTTAATCGCGATTAAAAATAGTCTGATTTAGTTTGACAATCAAAATTTTAGGTGAAAAACGTGAAATTCAGAATAACAAAATTGCCATTTTCACTAAATTAATAACTCAGTTCACTCTCAGTGCTGTCAAACTAAAATATAAACTGCTTTGCAAAAAAACGGGCACCTTACAGTTATTGGCTTTTCTATGGATAATATTAATATTTATAGTATGTCGCATAAATGACTAGAAATTTCTTATTATCATTGAGAATATAGTTTTTAACCCTTAAATCCTGGAATCGGTGTTTTAGTCAATGTAAACAGAAAGTCGTGTTAAAATGGAAATTTTTAGGGTATAATTAAATTAAGACTACGAGTATTTTTATGGTATTTTAATAAAAAAAGACATTAAAAAATAAAAATTAATAACGAGTATGACCTCTCCTTGCAGCGATTACGGCATGTAATCGTCTTGGCATGCTTTCCACCAGGTTTTTGATGGTGTCCTGTGGAATGTGTTCCCACTCAGCCGAAATCACACCTGATGTTTTGTGGAAGGTCGTTGGACAGGTCGTATTCGCCGTTTTAGGAGGTCCCAGACGTGCTCAATGGGGTTAAGGTCGGGGCTCCGCGCTAGCCAATCCAGACGACGAATACCGACCTCTTGCATATAAGCATCTACGTCGCCAGAACGGTGGTCCCGAGCATCATCGTCCATGAAATGGCATCTTCACCAATTACAGTCAGTGCGGGCTGTGCATGTTGACAAATTATTCCTGTTATGTACCTTTGCGCATTTAGTGAGCCATTTGCAATTAACACTATCTCGGTACGATAGCTGGAAGTTACGCCCGACCAAAACATAACGGACCTTCCACCATAAGGGGTGATTTCTTCAAAACACACGTCGGCATAGCGTTCCCCTGGTCTTCGTAACACTCGCCGACGTCGGTCCTCACCATTCAGGCAAATTCGAGCCTCATCGGAGAAGAGTACGCTACTCCAGTTACCTAGTGTCCAAGATAGACAATTTCTAGTGAACCTCGGTCGAGCAATCCGGTACTCACAGAGTAAATTGGGGGCCCGCGCTGGTCGTCGACTGCGTATATCAACCGCTAACAGCCTCCTCCTCACTGTCCATAGGCTAACTTGTGCTCCTCGTACCTCTTCAAGGTTTCTTTTGAGGTCTATGTAACTGCATTTGCGATTACTCAATGCCTGAGTCACTAAAAAGCGGTCGTCTCGTGGTTGTGTGCAACATTTTCTACCACAACCTTGCCTTCTTTGAACGGAACCTGTCTCTTGGTATCGAGTCCATGTTCTTTGGACGGTGGAACCACTCACGTTTAACGGCTGTGAACCGTAACATTGGCTACACCCCACTTCCAGCAGCACTATAGTTTTACTAGCTCTTGTTGCTTTTTCTGCCATTATAATCGACACAAAGATATCTGTTTTAAGTCACAATGAGGCAGGATTATGCGACAAACATAAATTATTCTAATAAAAATAACGAGAAGTTAGTTTTAGTTGCCTGATAACCATTTAACCGCAAACCCGCGAATAGTAAGTAAAAAGTCATAAACTGAAAAAGGCATTATTATTGTTAAAAACAACAGTTCTGAATTTGAAATTAACTTTTTTTCATACCCAGACTCTTTATTATGTGCCAGGAACATAGTTTGCCTATTAAAACCTCATGAGAACTAAATGATTACCAGTAATGTAGAAAAATCCGAACTGCCCGTTTTTTTTGCAAAGGAGTGTAGATAAGTTGTGTCACTTTAGTCAATTTCAGAATGGGAAATCATCGTTTGACAGGAATAAAGTAAATTTTGGTGATGTTTAGTCTAGTTTAGAGGCATTTGTGACAAGAGAATCGGCAGCAGTACCTACCTAGTATTAGGTACTTATCTACCTACCTAATTATAATTATGTAACTAAAATTAAAAAGCACGTTGCATTTAAAAATATCCAATCAATCTGCCTAGCCTTTTCCCAACTATGTTGGGGTCGGCTTCCAGTCTAACCGGATGCAGCTGAATACCAGTATTTTACATGGAGCGACTGCCTGTCTGACCTCCACAACCCAGTAACTGGGTAATACGATACCCCTTGGTAAGACTGGTTGTCAGACTTTCGGGCTTCTGACGACCCGTAACGACTGTCAAAGATCCACGAATAACAGCCGGGACCAACGGCTTAACGTGCTTTCCGAGGCACGGAGGAATCTCGATATGTAAAGATGGTCACCCATCCACTGACCATCTTTCTAAAATTTACTGCAAATCTAATAAGTTAAAGTTGTATTTTCTTAAGAGGAAACGCGGAAACGAGGTCTTTCGCGTGCATTCTAGAAAAAAATTTTTAGAAAAAACAATAGGACAAACAAATCCCTATGATTTGTTTTTTGGAGTACTTACTATTTTTTTTTCTATATTTTTGATGACATGGCAGTGGTAGATAGATACTATTGTAAAAAATGTTTGCTCTAGTATCATTAACCAGGGAGAAAACAAAGGAATACGTTTGTATGGAATGCACGCCTACGACTACGTGACCGCGTTTCCTCTTAAACAAAGTTGAAAAAAAAAAACATGTTCAAGTTCATGTATTGTTTTTGTCATAATTGTGCGAACACGTTAATATTTCCCTCATAAAATTATATCTATCGCTCGCTTCATTCTTAGGGCTGTTAAATCAATGAAAATTCCCATGAGCTCATTGGGTAAAGTAAAGCCGCGGTTTCAATTTCCAATGCGGAAGCCACAGCACTTATTATGCTCATATTTCCCGTCAAAAATGTCCTGTTTTCAAGATGACTTCTGTGTTAATGAGTCAAAAACAATATTTTTTCTTATTGACCACAGAACATAATAATACAATGGCATGATTCAACAATAACATAATGGGTTTTATATTGTAACAATATCGTAGTGAATCAATGTGATGAATATGAGTAAATTCCATTCATCTTATTATTATTGTCCTTGTTCATACAAACTTATGACCTAGGCGTTGTATTTCCCCTTGTCCCTAACCTAAGTTAATTAGATATTTAGTTACTTATACTTTTTATAATAAATACGATTTAAGTAAGTATTTTTTTACTGAAATAGGTAAATGTGTAAAAAGCATATTAATAGACTGTATCGATTAAGATGCTTTTTTATTTAAAGTAATTTCTGTATTATATCTAAGTTTATAAGGAATGTTTTATACCCATAAACTCTTGTCTATATGTTGGTCAAAACCGCATTAAATCATCAGCTACACGAAAGGCGACTTTAGTTTCTATAATGTATGGATTACACGTACTTAATTTGACACTATTGACAGCTGTTTTCCCGCCCAATTCAACACACTTCGTGTTTAGCGGCTAAAGCTACAATATAAGTTCCATTCTTCGGTTGTTTAATTATCTTTCGCAGACAATAGTCGAATGTTGGTATAATATGGAGAAATATTGACAATTATAGGTATATACTGTACATCTACGTCCGGCAGTTGTTTAGCTTCGCAATGTAGCATTATGTACAGCTAGATTTACAAATACAAGGTATCTAGAAGCTAACTAGTAACTACGGTCGATTATTTGAAAAAAAAACACTGCAATCTTTTTGATTACAAAAAAAATGTTGTAACTTATTTTACCCTTTTCTTCGAATAAGGTTAAGATTTTATTTGAAAATATAAATGGTACAAAGTACGCTGGATAAGCAAGATTCTCGTTAACGATTTTGTTTTAGCCGTGGCACCAAATATTTTTTCTGGTTGTTCTTTTTAAGCGACACTCAAATCAGGATAACCTTTTCAGTAAGAAGCGTAGAAGTAAGAATATTGCTATTTAGTCATTAAAATACACCCGGGATTACTAAATCGAGCCAAAATACATTATTTTTTAGGTTATAAAGGCCAAAACATCAAAATAACTATGAGACAAAGAAAAAGTTTTCATGTAGTTTTGAAGCCGACATACTGGCCATCAATATGTCATGATGGTTCCAAATTTGAATTCACAGCCATTTCTAATGCTTGGTTTAGGAGTCCGGGAGTGTGTCATCAAATGTTTCAAGACTGATGATCAATACATTTTGCTTACTCAGTGTGTAAAGGTTCTTTCCCGATAGCAAGTTGTACATATTAAATGAAGCAAAACAGGCTGTTAATACTGTCCTTTGTCCTCATGATAGAACAGAGTTGTTAAATACCTAAATATTAGTTTTAATTGCAATCCTTTTTTTTTCAAGTAACCGACCTTATGCTTGCTAGGTAATATATGTATATAAGTAGCTATATCTATATCTATCATACACTAACGAACAATGCAAATAGGTACAAAAGAAAGCTGAAAAAAGCTGTATTTGAAATCTTTGGCTGCTAGCAATTTGTACTCTGTCTAAGCAGCCATAAAATAAATATATTATTAAGTATATACATATAGCTGACAATTGAAGTAAGCTAAATTGCATTGTTCGTTTTATTTATGCGGGCAACACGTTCAGTTGTCCGTGATTTACAAAGATTTAACATGCAATTACGATACACATTTCAATGTTACGCTGCATTTTTTTAATGGCAACACTGACATTTTTATTTATTTACTTTTTTTATATTTTCAGTGTTGTCATATTATTTAAAATACAGTGGCAAACAATCTCAAGTCTGTTATAAATTAGCACAATGTTAATTGACATAGAAAACGTCAAATCAAGATGTTTTCATCCTTTTTCGATAAAGGCATGTACTCAATGTTTCACGTATTAAAAATTACATTCTAATAACGATCCGATCTTTAAACAGTACTTTAACTTTTGAGCAATGGGCTAAAAACTCGATAACGTGAAAATTGGGTACATAGACCTATTTTTATCCAAGTTCTAAAAGCTTAAAATATTTAAGTTTTCAAACAGAACTTCGAGGCAGTTAGTCTGTTAGTCACAATAAATTACTTTACTAGAAATTGTCATACTTCGGATAGCCTATAATTATTTTAATTAATACTCCATCGAGCATGAGCCAGCGGGAATTTTTAGCCATGTGTCAAAAAGTGTTACAAAGACAAATTAAAAAGACATCTATCATTTGGCTGGTAAAAATAAGTTTTGCTATTATCTACGTTGACAACTCGGGGTATTCCTCAAAGCGCAACTATCAGTTGAGTTGGACTGTAAACAGTAAGTACGTAAGCCTTCGAGGTCCCGGTGGTATGTGGGAGTAATAGTAACATCCCACCGTGTCCCGAAGGCTTTTACGTAAGTACAGTCCAACCGAACTGATGGTTGCGCTTTGAGGAATAATTTAGTTGCGCTTAAAACTAGTTGCGCTTTGAGGAATACCCCGAAAACTCATGTTGAACTTCTCATGAGTAGGTACCGTACCAAATATAAGTTTTTTTAATAAAAACAAGTGATTGCGGTCCCTACTCAAAAAAGGGGAAAAGTAAATGCGGTACTAAGGGCCAGTTCACACGTACGACAACCACACCACATCGCAGCGACGAAGTGTGGGCAAGAAGTGGTTACGTGTGAATAGTGTCGCTGCAGCTTCTTGCAGTTACGTTGTGGTAACTAAAAAATCATATCAAATAGACGATGACGCAACGTTGTGTTTGCGATATGGCCGTCCGCCAACTACGAGGTCTCGTTAAGGGGATACCTACAATGATCATTTTGTGTTTTTAAAATTCCTATAAAAACCAAATATGTATGGTTAAATAATTTGGATTTTCCATGTGTTATTTCACTATATTGTCTACTGTTATACTAAAACCGAAATATGATTACTTGGAATTTTTTCGATCGAAAAAAATTTTAAAGTAGCACCGTCAATTTTCTGTTTTATACGTGAACAGTTCCTTATTGTGCAGTAAAATTTGCTTTAAATCGAAGGTATTTAAGCATGTTAAGAACTTAAACGAAGCGCGTTTAGTTCCGGTGCGCGTGAGTCTTATTTATTCTCTCTCGCGTCAAACTAGACAGCATAACGCCATTTCACTTACACAGCGAGCTAAACGACGCTTCAATTTAACAACTCTTAATGGTTGCTATGTGGCTGCGACCACATCAATACCACGTCTTGATGTGGTCGGTATCACACACACGGTTGATTTTAATGATCAAATATGGCCCGTGTGAATAAATTATTAATTTTCATACAAATTAGCGCCCGTCCACGTGTCGTCGTTGTCACTTGTGTTGTCGTTGTGGTGTGGTTGTGGTACGTGTGATCGGGCCCTATCACTAAGGACTATGGCAAACACGATACTTGTAGCATAATGCGATCGACGGTTTGGCGACTCTACGTTCGGTAACTGATCGCCGATACCAAGTCTTGTGGTCCTTCGTCATTTTCGGGAACGCCTTCCAAAAAGAAAATCAATGCCCAGGTACCACGCTAGACTAAGTAAGAAGCAGTAGCTGCTGACGAAATTATAAGGATTTTAAGGCTGCTCGCGTATGGTATAAATATTTAACACTTGGTATTCAGGGTCATAGGCTAGGGACAAATCTGAGCGGAAAAACTCGACAAAATTCCGCATCTCATCATGGATTTTTCGCTGATTTGTTTGCCTTTAAGCTGTTCATTAAAAACAATTTTCGCTGATTCGTTTGCCTTTAAGCTGTCCATTAAAAACAATTTTCGCTGATTTGTTTGCCTTTAAGCTGACAATTAAAAACAATTTTCGCTGATTTGTTTGCCTTTAAGCAGTCCATTAAAAACAATTTCTAGTAAAGTATGCATTAAACATAAAACGACAGGCACAATTGAACGGATCGCCCGCTGTGTTATTCAAGCAGAGGTAGTTCACTAGCCTCACTCACACATTCATTAAATAGCTAAACACTTTCTTTTATTTTAGCCAGATGATGTCCTATACAAAGGTTAGGTCCTAAGTGCTATGTTTATGAGTATTGAGTACTAGAACAGCTGTATTAACCAAATCGAATTGTTTATTGTGATGCCTTTAAAAATAATGATGTTATGTCCTTGAGGAAGGTCGCAAGGGAAGACAGAAAAGATAATTATACAGGGTGTAAGGTAAACAGTGAAAATCTTTTAAGGGGTCATTGTACTAATCATTATGAACAACTTTTACTGTGGGATCAAACCTGAAATCGCAAAAAAATCTGCTGTTCCCTACATTTTGAATTGTGATGCCTTTAAAAATAATCAAAAATGTCCTTGTGGAAGGTCGAAAGGAAAGACAGAAAAGATAATTATACAGGGTGTAAGGTAAACAGTGGAAATCTTTTAAGGGGTCATTGTACTCAACAATATGAACAACTTTTACTATGGGACCAAACCTGAAATCGCGAAAAAAAATTCAGCTGTTCAGTACATGTTCGCATAATTCGTCAAAATGTACTGAACAGCTGTTTTTTTTTTGCGGAGAGGTTGTAGTTGTTTTACAAATAACCCTGTATATTAACCCGTCGCACGCCAATTAGCAGACCTGCACACCTGGGTGTCAATCGAAGTTTAAGGAGATGATTCAACAATACTTGTTCTTCGCCAGGTCAAGTGACTTGACTATGCAAAAGTACTTTAACTCTAGGACACCGTCTACGTGGTCACATTAGGTGTAATATTATTATGACGCCAAGAAAACTGACCAAAAACTACGCTACTAAGCGCAGATGAACTAATAGGCATTAAAAAAAACAAGACGCAATCTTGAACCAAAGTAGAGAATAGGATCTTTCAACAAATCGGCTAAACATTTTTGTACTTTTTAGAAGACATTGGAACATACGGTAGTAAAAGCCATAATAATTGTTCAGTTGTGACAAAGGGATACTGCTATTCGTCCTGTATAGCTCCATCTTCCTCTCACACTGGAATGATGATGGCTTTAACACGTCATACGGCCCATGGAAGGCTACAATTTAAAATGTGTGAATGCGGCTCTAAAAGAACGACCTCTACAATCCTCTACCTCTGAATTTCTCTGGAAACCGGTCCCAGGTGTCCGAATCCTGACGCGATGCTGTTGATTTCCACCTGCTTCCACGAGCAGTAAGGCGAGTGTTTAGTACACTGGTTCTCGGTATGTGGGCAGCGGGATTCCAACATGATGTCCGACCGCAGCATTCCTAGTGATATCGGCTACGCCACATAGCACATTTTACATGATATTCGAACGCCGTCAGTTAGCATGAGTATGAGGTGTGATGTTACGTCACATGCAAATACGATTAACAAAAAAACAACTTTAATAAGTTTTTTTTATTAAAATGTTAATCTTTGTATAGATTAATCGTTTGTGCAAGTGGTAAAAAAAAGAACAGAACGTGGGTGCGGTACACAAAACAATGCTTGTGCAGTTGTGTAGTGTTCAATTTAATTGTTACCTATAAAATACTTTAAATAAAACCTTAACTCTTCAGGCCAACCACTACCTTTTAAAGCAGTATTATTTTAATGTTACTTCAGTGTGAGAAAGAGATGGAGCTATACAGGACGTTTAGCTCCATCTCTTTCCCATACTCAAGTACAGTATTTTCATCTCACCAAGCGACATTCGCTTTACATGTGGTTACAGTACGACAGAACTTAGATGCAGTAGATTTGGTGTATTTTTTTAGATTTTAGTAGCATCAGCAGAATTCGTAAAACCGATCACAGCCGAGCTTGTGCGCCTTCAACATCACCAATCTTTATTACTGCTTTAGGCGAAAATGATCTTTACGCATACACAATAACTTGTAAAGTCACATACTTAACCAAATACATTCGTAAAATTGAAATTAAAAAATGCAAATTTTCAAATGTTTAAGCTACATCTAAGTTGTGTCTAAGTCGGCGTTCCCACGAGCGTAATAAAATCGCGGCGGGATTTTATCGCGCACTGGATTTTCAACTCTGGTTGTTGAGCCGAGCGTTGAGAATCCAACCTAACAAAAACAGAATGCATCCCAGCGCGACAAAAAATACACTGTTGGATTTTCAACTCCTGGCGCTAAGCAGAGAGTTGAAAATCCAGTGCGCGATAAAATCCCGCCGCGAACGTCGGCTTGCTATACAAAGTGTACAACTCTGAATGAGTTCGTGAAGACGAGTAACGAGCTCAGCACACAACACACACACGCACACACACCCCCACACACTTCCGTCTTCGTCATTGTCTCAGACGGTGCCGAGAAATCCTGCGCTAACGCACACATACGTGTTTGTACACTTGGTAAACACAAGTAAAGCGCGTGTCGCTTCGTGAGATACAATACTATCGTTGAGTTGCACGAAACCAACATTAGTTTAACGGAGACTTAAAATTCATGCCATCCCTTACATTTTGTATCAGAAAGAAAATGACGGCATCAATTTAAAGTCTCCGTTAAACCACAGATGGGACACTCCGCAGTTTAGGTATGAAGCTACACGTACACGGCGGGCCCCGTCCACGGGGCTAATTCAGTAGAAATGCCGCGCGCCGAAGGTATAAGAGTTACGCGATAGAAAGAGAGGCAATGTGTAGGTGAATACTGTAGGTAGTTAGCGTTCTGCGAACTGAATTGCACTTTATTGTGTCGTAGCAAGAGTCGCTTTTTATTTAAATGATTTTGCTTAGTGTCCCATCTGTATTAATCTGTGGTTAAAGTAATGTTGGTTTCGTGCAACTTACGGTATATGATTAAAATAATAAGTACTGCTTTAAGAGGTGGTGGTCTAGCCGTATGGTATTGAAGTGTGCAAACTGTTTTTTTAATAGGTACGAAGCATATAATATCATATTTGTATAAAGAAATATTACGTGTGCAGTACCGTACACGTGTTAGAAGAGAAACTTGTTAAGAAATAAAGAATAAGAGAGATTTAGTATGAGAGACAGAGATACTTATATGTTTCTTCTCTTTCATGTAACGAAATGTGCCTAAACGTGACGCGTCCTTGTAATTTCACTGTCAATTCTTGTCCAAAAGGGATGATGCCAGAGTAAAAACAATAAAATTCTATTTAGTTCGTCAGTCAGATAAATAAAAATTTACTTTATCATATTAATAAAAAATTACTTAGGTAAAACCATAGATATAAGAAATTTCTTTGGATGAAAACAATGTATTGCCGTAATCTTTTGAATATGTACACAAAAAAAGAAAAAATACGTGTCCAATATTTCTAATAATCTAGGTACACACAGCAGCAAGTCAAGTTACTACAAACTGTCAAATTTTCTCATTCGATTTTGAACATAACTATCAATGTATTAAGGTTTAAAATCATTTGGAGAAATTTGACACTTTAGACCTGATGTCAGACAAAAAAAAAATTTTTGTCATCATCCTTAACGAATGGCCGCCTAAGAAGTTCCACTCAAAACTGATTTTGTTGCTATACTAATTGCAAATATTCTAAAGTGACATAATAAATTATTTATTAACCATTTCTCTATCAAATTAATTTGAGGTATCTTATATATGTTTTCATAGGAAGCTGTGACCGCACTCTCATTCTGTTCACATAAATATTGGTAAGTAGGAATACCTGAACGATGCCTTCGTTTCGAACTTTCACCCATATGTCGTACAGGCTCTTTGTAAACTCATCAACTTGCAATGCATTCTGCAACGTATGCTCCAAAAACTCATCGTTATGCGCCACCTGTATAAAAAGTCAAATTATTAAAAAAAAAAAGGACCATAAAAAAAACCGAAAAAAAAAATGACCGAATCCACTTTGGAGAAATTTGACGAGAGACGAAAAAGTGCTGTGCTGTGTTGTGGATCCTCCATAGCACCCCCTTAAGAGGTCATTGTACTCATCATTATGAACAACTTTTACTACAGGACCAAAACTGAAATCGCGAAAAAAAATCAGCTGTTGCCTACATTTTCACGAGCTAAGCGAACATAAATGTAGGTAACCACTAAGGGGAAGAGGTCATTGTACTCACTTTTTTTTTCGCGATTTCAGGTTTGGTCCTATAGTAAAAGTTGTTCATAATGATGAGTGCAATGACCCCTTAACACTGCAGTACACGCAAATCAATCTGCCTAGCCTCTTCCCAACTATGTTGGGGTCGGCTTCCAGTCTAACCGCTGGTCCAATGCAGCAGAATACCAATATTTTACATGGAGCGACTGCCCATCTGACCTCCAAAACCCGGTAACTGGGTAATACGATACCCCTTGGTAAGACTGGTTGTCAGACTTTCGGGCTTCTGACGACCCGTTACAACAACTGTCAAAGAATCACGAATGACAGCCGGGACCAACGGCTTAACGTGCTTTCCGAGACACGAAGGAGTCTCGGTATGTAAAGATGGTCACCCATCCAAAGACCAACCCAGGCAAGCATAGCTTAACCTGATGGTTGACCGTCGTTTCGTGGTCACAGGTCTATTGTTCTAAATTACAAGTTGATAGCATTAGTAGCTCTTGAGATATCCAGCTGAGATAGACGGACAGACCGGCAGACGGAGTCGCACCATAAGGCGCGGGACACACAGAAAAGACGTCAGACGCAAACGGGGCGCGGACAGCGAAGCTTCTACACATTTCTTCATTCATTTCTTCTTTTTTCTTCATTTCCTTTTTTTTTTCTAGATATGTCCGCGCCCCGTCTGCGTCTTACGTCTTTTCTGTGTGTCCAGCGCCTAAGGGTTCCTTTTTACCATTTTGGAATGGAACCCTAAAAAGCTAGAAGGAGTCGACATTTCCTATTTGACTACCCCTGAGAAGAAATGGCGAAACCAACTCGAGTCAAAGTCTCTTTTAATTTAAAGTCCAGACATGATTTCGGTCAGATCATGTGAAGACCATGTAGATTGGTATCTGAAATGGTCTTTTGAGGAAAGAACCACACTAATTAAGTGGACCTGTCCAGTCAGTGCACGCATTTGTCAGTAATTGTTCTCACTCACACACTCGCATGCCTGCATACGGGCTGCGTATTTTTTTGTGTTTTAGTTTTATTTATTTTAGATTTAATTTTAATTTTCTTTAAATAACAAGTAAATTAAACTAATTGATTCGGAAGAGCGGAGTCTCCTAATACAGGCTTATTTGCTTAAAAGGAGGCTCCAATTACTAGTTGTTAAGATATTACTTGTAAAAATAATAAATCATTTTTCTTTTTCATTTTCATTTCATTTCAATTGTGCAGCTCAACTCAGAACTTGATGCTTTCAAGGACAATAAACGACCATAGCAGTCATAACAATAAAACTTCTATTGTGTCATGTTCAGTGTCATTGAAAGTATTAAGGAGCTCAACAATTCGATAAACAATACCAAAGAAAGGATTGGGTAGGCTGCATAAATTACTCAAACTGCCAAACCATGATTAAAACTAACTGAGAGAGAAAAAAGCAAACAAAAAACAATGACCCAGATAGACTAATAATAATTCCCTTTGATTGATTGCGTCAATCAAAGGGAATTATTATTAGTCTATCTGGAACAGGGTTTGTTTACTCTTTTATCAGATACACTTGAAACAGACTATAAATGATTTATTTTCTGTAAGTAGGTTTGTACAAACCCTTTTACATGTCAATCATATTTTTAACAAAAACTAGATGAGGTTGGTGCTTCCTGTCTGACTACTCTGAGAAGAAAGGCCGAAACAAACTCGGAGGACACAGTCTCTTTTAAAGTCCAGACATAATCTTGGTCAGATCATGTGAAGACCATGTAGATTGGTGTCTGAAGTGGTCTTTTGAGGAAAGAACCACACAGATTGAGTGGAACTGTCCAGTCATGCACGCATTTGTCAGTAAGCGTGCAGCTCACTTCAAAACTTAAAGAGCTCAACAATACAGATAATTATTTAAATGAGACTAACCTTATGCATAAGTTCATTTAATACCGGTTGTAGCTCCACAGCTTTCTCAAATTCGGTTCTTGGAAATGGTGATGGCAATAACACAAAAGGTGCAACCTGCAAACAAAATGCTTGTTTATTATTATTTTCAACTATATTATAAGTAAAAAGTGGTAGATATGTTATACACGCTCTGCAAGTGGTACCTACATCAAACAATGGATAATTAGCCTAGTTATGTATAGTCATGCCTCTTTTTTGCTCCCAATTCGATGGACATCTCGCCGTTTTTGTAGTTAGAATGTTGGTAGGTAACCTATCTATGTCTTTTTACATATAATACCACTGATTATATTATACTAGTAAGTACATTATCTGTCAAGAAAATTTTTTTTTTTCAGTCAGTCACAATCATGTTTTATAAAATATAGAGGGTACAGGTTTATGTTAAAATTGAGAATTTAAGTCAATTAATTCCCAAATGCTCATTCCCCAACGTTAACACAAACGCATGGCATGGTGCGCTACTGTTCTAGTATAATTATTGATTACTATGCATTAATTTGTAGCCTACTTCAGAGCGGAAAAATTACATGACCTGAACACATAAGAACACATGACATTTAAGGTAGCTAGTGCAGATGATTAAAACCAGCAGAACTTATATAAAAAAATATCAATAAGTCTAAAATCTCATTTAAATGTAGTTGAATTTATTTATAGTAATTAAAACTGTCCCTATTGTATGCAAATATAGCTAGGGCTAGACAGTCTAGTTATTATCAAGTAAAGGTTAAATTATTAACAGTAGAATACAACTTTGCATAAATATAATTTTGTAACTCAATAAACAACAGCCCCTGTTTCACCTTACACTTACAACTTGCTTGTATTTTTTACGAGCTATTCTCCTATAGTTTGTAATAATGGAAGAGAATTTATTTATTTTCATTAATTTTTATTCTTCACTTCCAATGGAAGAGAACAATAAAAATTACCAGTTTTGAATAGGCAGTCAGGTTGTTTCGGGCGTGTAAGCCCCTACGAACTACGTCCATGAAAAACTAATTAAATAAATAAAAAAATACCTGAATAACATCTTTGTTGAAGTGTTTCTTGTCTCTCATGGCGACTCCATGCATTAAGGCCCAGTCTCTAGCTTTCTCTATCACGTTCACCAAGTTTTTTTGCTCAATCGGCAGCGGAATACAAGATGAAAAACGAGCTTGAGACATTCTGTTAAAATTATACAAATATATCACGAAACGAATACTACAAGAACGATTTATCTGGACGAATTAGAATGAACTGTTTGCGTGCTTCTGTGTTCAAAGACAAACGACGTATGGGTAAATTTTGAAGTATTTATTGTATTTAATGTATTATGAAACCTAGTTCATCGTGGAAGCCAACCAACAGCGTAAGCTAAGCTGATAAGCAGCTGGTATTTTTTGGCTGAAAATGTGACATGAAAATAACTGCTTGACTGATGTGATGAAATGACACATGACTGACAGTAAATGACATATAAAATGACAATGAGTGACGTGACAATGACATATTTTGTATGACACAAACCGAAGACCGACACAAACTTTAAGTTTTTTTTGTAAGTTTAGCCTCTCTCATTCTTTAGTCGATTCAATGCGCACTAGGAAATCAACATTTATGTCGTCTGAATGCTCTAAGCGTCTGATCCGTACTTAGTTAAATGCTCTAAGGATCCGTAGTATCCCTAAGTGTGCGTCCATACTGCCGGCGCAGCGCGGGCGCGACGGCGGGCGCGAAATATCAAACATATGAAACCGCCGCTTGTGTCCATAGTGCAGTGACTAAGGCGGGCGCCTAGCGCGACGGGCTCGAGCGAGATAGCGCGCGTAGTTTTCAAACGTTCCTATCCGCGTGTTATGGCCATACTACAGGCCTAGTGAGCGAGCGAGCTAATGCGCGGCTGGGCAGTGTTGCCAACTTAGTGCTTCTGCTTTCGGTGGTAATAGATCTGGTGCATTTTCTGTTAAATCAGTGCTTAAAAATAGATAGTATAGTATAGATATTATAGTCGCGTAACCGTAATCGGAAACGTCGAAATACGACACCTTTCGGCCAAAAGTCCTCTTTGAAGCAGGTTTGCAGATGTTGTGTTGGAACTCGCACGACGAATGACTTATATAGCCCGTGCGCGTTAACATGGCACCTGGCTCGAGTGAATTACGTTTAAAGGAACCACTTTACAAACTCACCCGGCGATTTTATATACTAGCTATTTTTTTTGGGTGAAATAAACCCTTTTTAGTGTATTATTGAAAACAACGAAGTGCGCAAAATAATAGACGCCGAAAAAAAAATTACAATACGAGTACCATTGACCTTGAAATCAAGATCAATGACCCTGAGGCTTTCATCGTCTAATATACGAGACATTCACCGCCTCATCTACAAAAGTAGATGGGATATGGCGCTCGGCAGCCGCTACCGCGGCACCGCTCGCTTCGCTCGCTCACCTTCGTGCGTTAAGGGTCACTGTTCTAACCTAACCCAAATGATTCACCAGCAATAGAGGTAATGGTCACTATTCTAACCTAACCCAAATGATTCACCAATGTGAAGTTTCGGACGCGCGGGTGTGATAGTACAGTGGAGCCTCTCAGAACATATTACTTTACGATGCTTTAAACGTGACAAAACATAGTGTTTAGACACAATTTTGTTTTCGAGCCAGGTGCCATGTTTACGCGCACGGGTTTATAGTTGACGTCGTGGCGGGACTCCAATCTTCCGACCCCCAGGGTCCAGTTGGTCTCTACTTTCACATACTGCACGGCCTCCTCAACTGTCGTGGAGTGATGCAGACGTGAAATGTACAGATGATCAGATCGTGCAATTTGGAATTAGTAAATAAATGTACTAGTCAACTCGTTAACGTGTCTGAGCGCACATCGAGTCATGTCGCCAGTCAGCGACGAAGTTTCAAGGCACTATATAGGTATGTACGTTTGTTTATGAGATAATTGTTTAATTGTTATATGGAACTTAGCGGACAGGTATGGCTTTATTATTCCCATAACATGTACTTCAATAAGATTTTGTATTGTTGTAAGTTTATAAGTTTTTTTATAAGTTTGTATCTTCTCTGGTCATTTTAGGTGATATGATGCCGGGACGTCGCGGTAATTGTTCCGTTGTTCAACGCGATGAATTGAGTGGCCACACTTGAACGGTCAACGTCAATGCTTATTGAATTCACACCCCTCGTCCATCGGCAATGTGAATGCCGTTGTCAAATTATCGCGTAGTGGTGGCTACCACCTACGGTTATCGCCCTTCAACGCGATGATCAACGGCGATGTCCGTATAGTGTAGCCCCGGCATCAGGATGTAGTCAAACGTTGATACGGGCTATTTAGTAAAAGTGCCAAATCTTTGTCCATGGTTTGCCTTTGCAAGTTTGCAACACCTGAAATACGTCATAAACGCTACAACAGCTCGCTCGCCACTGTGGCCACCGGACGCCGCCGCCATTGACCGCCATCGCGCCCGCCTTAGCCCCTAGTCACCGCGCGTTCACTGTGGACGCACACTTATACCTCTGTCGCTGGTCGCCTTCTGCTGGGCTTCACCCATGTAGATGGGGGTTCCACCTGGTAGGGGCTGACCGCCGGGGTACGGTGAAGAAAGCGGCGCTGACTAGCAGCGTCGTGGCGTGCCTACAGACATAAATATAGCATCTACACACAGGGGCGCGAGGCGCCCCATCATCCTAGGCCGTGTTAGGCCCACGAAATGAGGGGCCCGTATTTACGGGCCAACGTGCTGCATCCGCGGACAGGGGGCTATGCCCCGGAGCCGCACGCCACGCCCCCTAGGGGGCGTAGCGACATCTCGACATTTGACGCACACTTAGTGTGCGTCCATACTGCCGGCCTAGCGCGGGCGCGACGACACGGGCGCGAAATATCAAACATATGAAACCGCCGCTTGTGTCCATAGTGCAGTGACTAAGGCGGGCGCCTAACGCGACGGGCTCGAGCGAGATAGCGCGCGTAGTTTTCAAACGTTCCTATCCGCGCGTTATGGCCATACTACGGGCCCAGTGAGCGAGCGAGCTAATGCGCGGCTGGGCAGTGTTGCCAACTTAGTGCTTTCGGTAGTAATAGATCTGGTGCATTTTCTGTTAAATCAGTGCTTAAAAATAGATAGTATAGTATAGATATTATAGTCGCGTAACCGTAATCGGAAACGTCGAAATACGACACCTTTCGGCCAAAAGTCCTCTTTGAAGCAGGTTTGCAGATGTTGTGTTGGAACTCGCACGACGAATGACTTATATAGCCCGTGCGCGTTAACATGGCACCTGGCTCGAGTGAATTACGTTTAAAGAATTGAGGTAAACAATCTTGATGTGACTTTTTACACAAACACATAATAAACAAATAAACTACTGCTCAAAGTAATGCTTCAATTGATTTAGTAATAATTATTGATGTATTTACATTGGTTTTTAGCTGCATTTTATTTATAAACTGACGTTTTAAAATAAAAAAGTTAAAAGACACATCAACATTTCACTACCTATAAACCTTTCTAGTACCTAAGTATAGGTATAAACAGTGCGCGTTAACATGGCACGGCTCGAATGAATTACATTTAAAGAACCGAGTGCAAAACATTTTTGAGTTTTATTTTAGTTTTTTGAATATCAACATTTAATTTGCGCTGAGTAGTTTCTCATAACATATTACTTTACGATGCTTTAAACGTGACAAAACATAGTGTTTAGACACAATTTTGTTTTCGAGCCAGGTGCCATGTTTACGCGGACGGGTTTATAGTTGACGTCGTGGCGGGACTCCAATCTTCCGACCCTCAGAGTCCAGTTGGTCCTCACTTTCACATACTGCACGGCCTCCTCAACTGTCGTGGAGTGATGCAGACGTGAAATGTACAACTGCGTGGTATCCATAACGCCCTTCAACGCGATGAACCACGGCGATGTCCGTAAAGTGTAGCCCCGGCATCATGATGTAGTCAAACGTTGATACGGGCTGGACAAGGATTTGGCACTATTACTAAATAGTAATAGTGCCAAATCCTTGTCCATGGTTTGCCTTTGCAAGTTTGCAATACCTTAAATACGTCATAAACGCTACAACAGCTCGCTCGTCACTGTGGCCACCTGAGCACCGGACGCCGCCGCCATTAGCCGCCATCGCGCTTTGCCCCTAGTCACCGCGCGTTCACTGTGGACGCACACTAAGTAGTCTGTGCACTGTTTTCTATATAGTCTGTGATGTGATTCGCTTTTTGCTGTGGCACTTGTGGCTGGCTTGTTTGTTGTCAATAATCTGTGGTTGTCAAAGAGTAAAGATGAAATACTACTTACAATCTGTGGTAATAAATGTGGTACTTGTAATCTGTGGTATAAATGTACTCTGTGGTAATCTTGTTATTTCCTGTTGTTTCTTTCTTATGAATGAAACTTTTATTTATACCTTTCAAGTTTCAATGCCATTCTCTAACTCTGAAGTGTTGAAATCATAGTTTCTGAGTTGAAATGAATCTTTGAAAATGTTTAATCATCATAACATGAGTTGTTTTTGTTTTGCATCGCAGTGTAAAATTCATACTTGTCGACTTGTCATTGTGTCTCGAAGGTGTCATGGTTTCGCATTTCTGCTGTGTCGAATTGCGTTCTTTTAACTTCTTTTCTCTTTGTAACTTGATCGCATACAAAAGGCCATGCCATTTTTCGTAACGAAACTATGGTCAAAAATAGGAAAAGTGTGATGCTTTTGTGTGATTCGGAATCGAATCGGTGTGTGCTTTTGGGTCGTTCAGCGTTCTGTTGCTTTTGAAATAATATTGGGTTTGGCTACGTCTTACAGTTTAGTTGCTGGTAAAGAAGTTTCTGGAATTCTCATGTCTTGTCTTTGTTCCCTTATTATTAGTTGATCATTCGATTTATAGGCAGTTTATTTGGTGTGTGGCCTAGTCCTGTGATAAAAATTCTATTTTAATAGAAAAAAAGCTTTTTGCTAGTATTCAAACGAAGAAAACAGTCCAACCTTGAAACCTTGTTCAGTAAAAGTCTCAGTTTTAGGTCCGTATTACAGAACGTCACTCAATACTCAAGCATTACTTAAAACTAGATTCAAGCCATTTGATTGGTTGAAACTAGTTTTAAACTAAATTTAAACAAAGATCAGTGCTTGAGTTTCGTTCTGTAATACGGACCTTAGTATCATACCATGCAAGGGCAACTTGGAACATACAACTTGACTTGTGAAACTTATTGTGTAGTAACAGACTAAAACCGAACTACCTACCTGAAATATTTAAAATTTTACTATTTCTGATATTATTAGAAAGAAGAATATGGTTGAGCTGAAGATAAAGTAAAACATATGTACAACATAAATTAAGTGAAACTTATGTTGTACATAAGTTTTGGGTGTTTGGCACTTCAAGCGCCTAACAAGTGCAGTTGTTGGTATGCTAGGTGTTTTCTAAAATGTCTATAAAGATCATATTTTAAACTAAAAGTTTTATTAAAATAATAATAATAAATAATAAGAATGTGTTATGTACAGTTATCTACAAAATCATGATTTTACAGGAGAGTGTTGAGTACAAAACTGAGAATTAATTGAAGAACAAAGCTATTTTCTACTATTTTGCAACATTTTGTTAATACAGTGTGAGTCTTCATAAAGTGCACAGACTTAAGGATGTGGTGCAGACCATCAAACTGAACAACTTTTTCCCGGGGACCAACATCGTAATCGTGAAAACAAAACAGTTGTCCCTTACTAAATTTCAATGCCTACTGGACCAAATGTATGGGACGACTGTTTTTTTTTTACGATTACGATGTTGGTCCCCGGGAAAAAGTTGTTCAGTTTGATGGTCTGCACCACATCCTTAAGTTTGTGCACTTTATGAAGACTCACACTGTATAATAGGGCAATACCAAGGAAATGGTTAAGGCCAATTAACTGTAATATATCAACAGGTAAAAGGACACAGATGAGTAATTTTCAAAAAAATTGTATGTTACACAAAAGGGAATTGAAATTTTTCGTTACTTACGGGATCATAATGTTACACAAAAGACATTATAAGGAATAGTTCATATTGCCGTTTTCCACATGTCTTATAATGGGTATTATTGAGAGGAAACTAAAAAGAAAAGTAGGTCTAGGTTGTATTGTAAGTACCTTAATTAAATTTTAATTCTGAACCCAAAAAGGAATTATTGTAGTCATAATTTTTAACAACTTTTATTATGGGATCAACCCTGAAATCGCGAAAAAAAATTAGCTATTCCATACATTTGTGTTCACAATCAACAAAATGTATGGAGCAGCAGATTTTTTTTGGCGATTTCAGGGTTGATCCTATATTATAGTAAAAGTTGTTCAAAATGATGAGTAGGTACACCCGGCTACACATCAAGCTATACATTTCCAGTTTACATTGACCTCTCATTGTAAGGAAATCCTACACAATGCGAGATCAGCTTATACTGGAATGTTATAGCTTGATCTGTAGCCGTGCATACAAATGACCCCTTTCGGGTTTAGGGTGAACAAAAACAAAGTTGGTATTTAAATGATTGAAAATTGGCCCTACTTAGCTGGACAGTTCTTTTGTTTAGTTTACCGTCTCCCTGTCTCACCCCTCGCTGCAGAAGGATAGGTTTCGAGGTTATTGGTGACTTTTCTATTAAAAATAGATGAAAATAAACAATTCCAAAGAAGTTACAAAAAATGTGCACAAAACACATTAAAACATAAAAACAAAAACAGCCGACTTTCCTAAGTTTAGGCTACAAAAAAAAAAATAAAAAAAAAAAGTTTAAGCATTTCACAGGTTGGAAACTTTTCCTGTATAAAAGAGATTTATCTAGCTCGCGTTTTCTTACGTTTTTTCAAATTCAAAATCTGTATCTTAGATAGATAGATAGAATACTCTTTATTATGCACACCATAAAAATTACAGATATAAATGTTGAAATTTTACATAGGGTGACACAATGGGCGGTCTTATCGCTAAAAGCGATCTTTTACAGACAACCTTTGGATGGATTTTGGGGAGAAAGGAGAGAATACTGTAGGTAGTCTGTGGTGTACCATATATACATACAATTTATACATACATACATAAATACAGATACTTATATAAATATATACTTATATATACTACTTAAAAAAGAGCAAGGAACTATACACGTAATGACGATATTTAAAGAGAGAGGAAATGTTTTTGCACCAAAATTTTAAAAGTTGACAAAGATTGTGCACGCGCTATCGACACGGGCATCTTACTGATTAATGTATAGTTAGATGAATAATTAAATATATGATTTATATTTAATTATACATCAAAATGTACATCTGATAAACAACGTGTCGTTTTGCATCCTCGAAAAATTTAAGGATTGGTATAGACAATCAAACCGAACAACTTTTTCAATGGCACCAACATCGTAATCGCGAAAAAATTATCGGACGTCCCATACCTTTGCGATGGGACAGTTGAAAATTTTTTCGCGATTTCTATTTACGATGTTAGTCCCATGGAGAAAGTGATGTTCTGTATCACACCCTGAAATTTGACGAGGATGCAGTAGTAATAATAAGTCAAATCTGTTTTAAATTCTATGCCTTCTATAAATACAACATAATGAACCCATGACTTTTTTTTCATAGTATCTAACTAAGCCGACGATCGCACGGACGTAAAAATATCGCGGCGATTTTTTTCCTCGCACTGGATTTTCAACGCTCTGTTAGCGCCGAGAGTTGAAAATCCAACAGTGTGTTTTTTCGACGCGCTGGGATGCGGCTTTTGTTAGGTTGGATTATCGATGCTCGGCTCAACACCGAGAGTTGAACATCCAGTGCGCGATAAAATCCCGCCGCGATATTTTTATGTCCGTGAGAACATCCGTTAGTGTGTTAGAAGATGTCTAACATCATATCATTTATACTGTATCATTTATATTATACATTAAATCTTTCATTTCTTTGTGTTCTGTGATTTGTTCTTTAGTCTCATTGTCTCTTTTAGAATAGTCTTTATTTTCTGTTTCAGGTTCGCTACCGTTTTTTGTGTTTAGTTGTAAACTGTATCTATCAATCTCCTTTTGCTTTGTTACATTATTCTCTTATTCGATCACAATCTTTTTTCTTCCATCATAGCCCTCTTAATAATATTTTCTTGTTTTATACTTGATGTAGATCGAGTTGGATTATTATAAATATTTCTCATATTATGTTCTTCTATCTGAATTTGATTTACTTCATGAAGCTTAAATGGAACGTAGTTATTTAAATCGACATTTCAAGATAAAAAAAATATTTTTTTATTATCGTAATAATCTGTTTTTGCTGTTGTATTTATGACAACATTATTTTCTCTGGATCTGATTCCTTTGTTATTTTCATATAAACCTTCATCAGCTTCATTCTCTTTATTTAAGTCATATTCATCATCAGCCTCCCAAATACTGTAAATACTGACGATGTCTTCTCCGTAAGCTATTTTTTGTCTAAAGTTTTTTTTTACCGCACCGCCTATTCTTACTAGGATACTACTTACCCCCCCCCCTTAACCCCCCCCCCCCCCTTTACCCTTTGCCGTGAGCGGATTCAAAAATGACTAAGTTGATTTTTCAAACTGGGTTTTGAGAAATCAACGTAGTAAATTTTGAATACAAAATTTTCTATCATTTCGTCATCTGATAAAAACATCCTTTTTGCCTGTACTGGGTAGTGGGGCCGTCAGAAAAAAAGTGTAGTGTAGTGACATTTCGTGATGTGACGTTTCGTGATGTGATGTTTATAGTCTTTATTTTTATGATTGTGTCAAATCAAATGAGACTGTTTTATTTTCACAACTTTTACATTCACCATAAATACATTTTTGATTTAACTCAAACATGCGAATTTGACATAGAAACTGATGATGACTCGAGAAACTGGTTCCGGCTATTGTTTTATCACAAACAATAGCCGAAACCAGTTTCTCCTGATCATCAGTTTTTAAAACTCTCAAGTATTTTTAAACTGATGATCTCGCGAAACTGGTTTCGTCTATTGTTTTATCACAAACAATAGCCGAAACCAGTTTCTCCTGATCATCAGTTTTTAAAACTCTCAAGTATTTTTAAACTGATGATCTCGCGAATCTGGTTTCGTCTGTTGTTTTATCACAAACAATAGCCGAAACCAGTTTCTCGAGATCATCAGTTTCTAAAACTCCAAGTAGGTATTTTTAACTTTTCAGATAAGAATGTCAAATTCGCATGTTTGATACATGCACATGTATTTGTGTAACTTTAGGATCTAAAATATAAAATGGCTTGTATCTAGTAAATGTTGAGTAAGAAGCCTAACCACCTTCGTCCATATATTATGCCATATAATATGGGTTAGGCGGCAACTCGTCCAACTTCGAAACTGGGACCTGGGACCATTTCCACCTTTTATAATTGTTAGGGGGCAACTCGTCCTACTTCGAAACTGGAATCTGGGACCAATTCCACCTTTTCTAATTTGATAATAGGCAACTGGGCCCACGTTAGTTAAGGTATTGGGACGATAGCACTACTGAATATTCTCTAGGGGCTTAGTTCCAATAAAGTGATAGTGGCTGTAGCAAAGGGAAATAAAACAACATCGAGAACGGGTCTTATCGGGATATAATTTTTTTTTTCTTCTTTTTTTTTGACCTCAAGGATACCAACTATGAATATTGACCTATTACTGCTCCTAAGAATCGCTGATCTTGGCTTTCAGAATGTTAACGTAGAGATCAAGGTCAATGACCCTGCGGTTAAAGTCAATGACCCTGAGTTCAAGGTCAGTTACCTTTGACGGCAGATCTTGACTTTCGGAATTTTGACCATGGTCAGGGTCATTGACCTTGACCTCAAGGTCAATGACCTTAGGAGGATTGCAGAATTTGACTTTCGGAATTTTGACCTTGAGGTCAAGGTCACCAACCATAATTATTGACCTGTTACTGTTTCTGAGAATCGTGGATCTTGACTTTCGGAATTTGACCTCGAGTCAGTCACTTTAGGAGAATTGCAGATTTTGACCTTCGGAATTTTGACCTAGACCTCAATGTCAAAATTCCGTAAGTCAAATTCTGCAATTCTCCTAAGGTCGCTGACCTTGACCTCAGGGTCAGTCATTGACCCTGACCTCAAGGTGAAAATTCCGAAAGTCAAGATCTGCGTCCTAAGGTCACTGACCTTGAACTCAGGGTCATTGACTTTAACCTGATCTCAACGTTTTTTGTATCGATGTATGGTTTTTCTTTGAGCTCTTATAATTTTTGTCATTCGTCCAATAACCTTTAGTTTCTTTGAGATACAGATAATTTATTTGTCTGAAACATGAGTATGCACACACAAAGCATGCAAAATGTTAAGTACATTGCAGAAAGAATCACCTCACAGTCGTGTTTTACCTTAACGGCGTACAAATATGTATTATAATAAAACATTAGTTTAGTTATTTAATTTTAACTATTAATTATTTCATTTAAAAATATAAAATTAAAATACAATTAACTGAAATTAATTTGTTAACACTTAAAATAAGCATCTAACATAGGTACAGCACAAGCAATGAAATCATCAATTAAATTTAAGAAGACAAAATAATATCGTCTCACAATAGTTGTTCGAAGAAGTAGTAGTAGTTCGAAGTCTGGTTTTGTTAATTTAACCCTTTAACCGCCAAGATTTTGATACCTTTGACTTACCTCCAACGCCAAGTCACTTTAGGCATAAGTTGGAATAGTGTTGGGAATACTTAATATCGATGCATTAATTCTTTATTTATTAACAATATTAACCTTTCGATTATCGTAATTAGAGACACAATAGAAAGACAATAGGTTTGCGGACACTGGTGTTCTCTTGAGGTTTCATGAATAAAAAGCCAGAAATAAAAGCAATGTTTTATTTACCTGCTTAATTAATAATCTAACATTATTCAGTCTTCAGTCATTAACTACGTTAACACAAATCAGTACTCGGGAGATGGGCACGTTCGTTCTTCTATTGGTAACGATTCTCCACGAGCTTGCCGTATTAAATTTAATATTTTCATGTAAACTTCTGAACGTTTTTCAGGCCGTACAACTTCCAGCTCAAAAGCTATTAATGACGCGAAGTATTCATTGCGTGGATCACTTGGTCTTTGATCAAAAAAGTTTGCGTCTGGCAAGTTTATAAAAGCAGTCACATCACCATCTTTTAACTAGGCGTAACGGACAAAATTTGGTTTAGTCTGCGTCGATTTATTTGAAGTATTATTTGAAATAATTTTACGTGGACACAAAATCGAAGGCGACGTAGACCGCGATTCTTCATTACTCGACATGACGCACGTCCTCTCCTTCAAAACAACAACTGAACGTGGACAATTGAACTACTCAAATTTGGTGCTAGGGATGCGTGGCATAATAATAATTATATCGATATTTTTCAAAATGTTTCACTTGTATGATAAATTTTAAAACATGGAGTTACACATAATGTTAGCTGACATACTTCGCACATAAAGCGAGATTCCTTGAGGCATTTTTTCTTTAATGTCGTATGTTGACACGCAAAACATGATCTTGACTTTTTGTTTTCTGTGTATTGGGGCATGTGATTAGTCAAGTGTGATGCAGTTAAACGCAAGGCAGACGCTGATCTAGACGTCGTCGGTATAGAATACTCTAATTCTTGTGCTTTATATTTTGCGATTAATTGTCTAATAACGGCCAACTGAAAATCGGCGATGGAATTATTATTAGTATGCAGTATTTTATATAATGCATGAGCATTTAACATGCATAAATCAATTAAATGCAAGCCTAGTTTTTTGTCCCATTGTCTATTTTTCCGTATGCACTGAACCGAATGTAATACCATGTCTGTATTGTCAACTGCTCCTTTCTTTAAGTTATAGTCAACTATAACTTCGGGCTTCATTTTAGGCAGTCCAGTTTCTCTATCATACTTATGGTAGGCCCGAATTCAGCTGTGTGAAAGGTAGACAACATGTGTATATCTCTTTTATCTTTATATTTTAATGCCATAAGTGGTTTTTTGTATCTTACATCAATTTCACCCTTTTTCAAAGATTTAAAATTTGTGACACCGGCTTTCTTTAAACGATCAATTCTAGCCGTACCGCATGCATATGTCTGTTGTTGGTACAAGTATTCGAACAATTTTGGACTCAAGTACCAGTTATCTGTGTACAAGCGTCTATACGCATGCATTAGGTCTTGTAACAGGGTTGTTACCACAGCGCCTGTTATACCTAAGTTAGCTGAATCCTCTATCTCGGTTCTAGATCCACAATAAATAATATAATCCATAATAAGTCCTGTTTTCACGTCGCACAAAATGAATAGTTTGATACCAAACCTGTTCCTTTTGTTAGGAATGTATTGCTTGATGGCAACATACCCTTTAAATGGCATTACACTCTCATCTATACAAAGGTCTTGGTGAGGTACATATGAATTTCTAAAAGTTTTTTTAGTTTGTTTTACCAATGGCAAGACGTTTTTCAAAATGTGGGAAGATTCTGTATTTGGCGACGAAAACTTCAATAAACCCAAAATGGTCGTATAGCGGTTACGCGACATAGTTTTAGAAAATATTGGCGATTGTAGCAAAGGGTCAGTTGACCAATGCTCTTCGATTTTTAAATGTTTATTTCTGGTAAATAAAAAAGTTACGGCTAGAAATACATACATTTCCGCAATAGTAATTTCTCGCCAACTTGCAAACCTTGAATGGAGCCTTATGTCACAATTCCGAATAAAGATTTGATGCTGAGCATTTGTAAATTCAACCAACTTTAATACAAATTCTTCGCCAAAATAATGCTTAAAAAAATCCACTTCTGTTGATTCGGTACTAAGATTTATATTCTCTGTTAGAATTCCAGAAGCAAAATCATCGAATCCATGAATTTCGGGTACGAACGCTGTCGAACTCCATCTGTTATTTAATTCCTCCTCTTCCTAAAACAATAAATACAAAAATATATTTTTAACAGAAGTAGGCATGTTATTTTAGGCCAAATTACATGTTTTAATAAGTTAACCAAGTTAAAGAAAAGTTTATAAAATTGCGAATGGCAAGCAGGTAGTAGGAGAATATTTCTTAACAAGAAATGCATTGTACCTGGAATCATTTTACTGGTAAAAACTTTTATACTACACAGAGGTATTATTATAAAAATACAGTACGAGATCTGCTGTTATTAATTATACTAAAGGTAATTTATCTAAACAATAAGTACCTACCTAGGTACCTTTTTAATATTAAATAAAATAATCTCAGCCTATATAATACAATTTAAATTTTGGTTGATATTCATGATGAACCCTAGTGAAAATTGAAGCCAAAACATCATGAGTAATTTTTTCATATGGATGGTTTTTCATATATATAAGTCACACTCTCTATGATAAGCTGTCTTCAGTGGACCGTAGACAGTAACATCTAGCGGTTGCATTCTATGGGAAGTATGCGGAGGCAAAGATAGCATATGGATCCCATTTTCCCGGCAAAATTTGTACGCTATTAGTGACAAGTGACTAGCATGGTTGTCGAGAATTAGTAGAGTGGGGTTTTTAGTTGTTGCACTAATATGTTTGGCAAAGTGACGAAGCCATTTCTCAAAGAGTTCTTCGGTGATCCACCCCGATTTGGAACACTCATATTCTGCTCCAATGGGCCCTCCAATCTTGACACTTGGCTTGATTCTTTGGCGTGGATATATGAACATGGGTGGGATGAATGAAGTTCCCGACGCATTCATGGCACAGACAACTGTGACGTTTTGCCCACGTTCTCCGCTGGTGATTTTACCAACTTGCTTAACTCCTTTAGGTGCATACATTTTTCCAGGTCTTTGAACAGTTGTAATACCGGTTTCATCAACATTGAATATTTGTTTTGCTGGATAAGCATTCATCTCTGTCATTTCTTCTAAATTGCGAAAAAACAATGCAATTTCAGTTTTATTAAAACCCAACACTCTATTCATGCTTGTTGGCTCCGGAAGTCGTAAAGAGATCCCAGGATTTCTTTTTAAGAACGCATACACCCAGCATTTACCAGCCATGCCCTTCTCTGCTGAAAAAATGTGTTTAATATTCTTTGCAACCGCGAACTCATACGCCAATTTGCGTAGCTGTTGCTGTGAGATTCCAGAAAATGTTTTAGCCAACATAATAATATGGTCGGCTAACTGCTTTTCATCTTCTTTTGAAAATGTTGCCTTTCCGCCAAGTCGAGGGTCATAATACTCTCCTTTTTTTAATCTATCTCTTATTGAAGGTTCTGGAAGCATAAATGATCTTGCTACTTCCTTTATTTTCCTACCACTATTTACAGCTTCTAAAGCTGCTTGCATTTGAAGTGGGTCCCAAGAACCCTTTTTTCTTTTTGGTGCACTTTCAGCCATCTGTAAAAGAAAAAATAAGTAAAATATGCAGTTGATAATACCGCGCCCATTTTGACAATACCGCACCCTGGGCGCGGCGTTGTCAGACTACGCCATTTTGTTTTGCTGCCACAACAGTATTTTACATAAAATATTTTGGGCATACAACTCGTATCTACTTTAAGGAACACCAAATTACGCTACAAAATACATTACTACAATATAATTTAGCCTACAAAAAGAAGTACATACCTGGATTCGTCAGTCACGGAAAAATTATAAGAAATGCGCGTGAAAGTTCTCTGCACCGGGGTAAGATGGGATACTTAAGAGCAAAAACGTCATAATATGAAAATCAAACTGTTTATTAAAAATCTCTTACAACAAAAGCAACACTTACACTTTTAATTAACATAATTATAATCATTTATGGCGCTAAATCACAATGTCAAATATCCCGTCTTGCCCCATGATCGGGGCAAAATGGGAAACGCTATGGGGCATAATGAGAACACATTTTAATCTGGTTGGCAACGTTCACATATATGTGCCTCTTCATCGTCATAGTCTACACCTGTGCAGGAATTATGGGCCCAGCTGTGGCACACGCTACAAATAACCCATCCTTCAGTGGACTGTGAATATAAGTACCCACAATATAAACAAGGACAATCATTTTCAGCGTCTTCAGATGAACTAGCATCCGTGTCACTTTCTTTTTTTATTCCTTTTTTCCGGCTTCTTTTTGCAGTTCTTTTCTTTTCAGTCTTTTTATTGTCAGGTTTCTTTTTGTCAGTTGTCTTATTTATTTTTGTTTTTTATTTATATCTCTAATGTGATCATTCTTCGTCTTCTTCCCATGTTCCACGATTTGTTTTACGTTTATAATTTTGTACCATTTTATTTACCTGCGAACAAAAAATAAACTTATTGTTAATAGCTATGAAACATTTGTCTACCTACACATATGGGGCAAAATGGGATACTATCCCATTATGCTCCGACCGTTTTGCCCCAACAGACACATTTTGCAAAAGTAACAACAGTTCTAAAATAAAAAATTATTCTGCGAAAAAGCAATCTAAATTCGTTAGTTTTACACAACTAGGGTAGGCTGGTATAGGAGTACGCACTTAAGGTTTCAGACAGTATAGAAATAAAAGTAATCGTTTCTAATAATCACAACTGGTTTACTTTAATTACAAATTTAGTTAGGAACAACATATAATCATAATAAGGCTCTAAAATAATTCAGTCTTCAGTAATTAAAAAAAAACAAAAGAAAGGCACTTGCGTACTCTTGTACAATACTATGTATAAGAGTACGCGGATGGGTCGACAAGAGTACGCTAATGGATCGACAAGAGTACGCAGAGCTTATTTGACACACAAGTCGCAAATATATTCCCCAATACTATTGTAATCGGTACATTCTTCATGCCACCATGCTTGACACCTCGAACATTCTATCCAATCTTCATTAATTGGTTCCTTATATACTTCTTGGCATCCTGGACACTTCCAAATTTTCTTTTTCGGTGTATTTTTTGGTGTCCTAAATTGTATTTTGGGTTTTTTTTGGAGTTTTCTTGTTCTTTGCGCTTTCTTCTTCAAGTTGTCTTTTAAAAGGTGAACTGCTTAAAATATCTGACTTTCCTTTCTTTCTGGTAGACCGTGTTAGATTTTCTGCTCTTGGTAACGGAGCGACATCCAACAGCGATACAAAAGGTTTTGATGAGCTTGTACTTGGGGCTGCCTCCAAGATTTTCAAAAGTTGCTTCTTCTGTGGTATCGGGTCGGCTTTCTTCACGAAACGAAGAAGCGCCCTCTTCACTGGCCAGTATTGATGATCCAATGATTTCTGATGTTGAAGCTGATTTATTAGGTTCCAAAGTGAATGCTGGATTTTCTGTTTTCTGAGTCATACATTTATTTCGGTAAATAAAAATGGTTGATACTGTTCCTCTTTGAACTAAAGGATGATTAGAATTACGTTCTGGAGTAAGCACTGTTGAGACAGGATTTAGGATTGCTGATGACTGAGGGACTTCAATGAAAGATGCGCTACTGGGTCCGCTCATCGGACCTGATGTAGAAGGCGTAGTATCGTATTCAGTGGTTTCGGGCATAGGTCTTTCTGTCACAGAACTGGCCAAGAAATCTTCTTCTGAAAAAATTTCAGGATTGAACGGATATATACCCGTAGTTTTAAAACTCTCAATTGCATTAGCCGGGGTAGCCGCTTTCAAATAGGCTGGAGTCAGAATAGACGCTATCTGATAAGTTGTAATGGCACGACCAGGATGATTACGCATCCACTTTTCACATTCTGCGGCATAAAATATTTTGAGACTGTTGTGAATGCAACGATCAAGGGGTTGTGTCTTGTGGCTACTATGAGGCGGTATTGTAAGAGCATAGATGTAATTTTTGCGGAAAAAATCAACAGCTTTTATAGTACAATGTGATGTATGATTGTCTAATATTAACAGTACTGGATTTTCCTTCGAGGGCTTAGCGTTATCTTTGAAATGCGATAACCAGTCTAGAAACAGATCTCCATTGATGTAACTCGTATCCGATACCATGCCTATTGATGATGGTGGTGCTCCGTCTAACAACTCTGCTTTCATCCGTTTCCTTGCAAATATGAATGTCGGTGGAATAAAGTTACCAATTGCATTGACAGCATTTACTAATGTCACATTAGTTCCACGTTCAGCACTAGAAATTTTGTTTACGCATCTTTTTCCTTTCATAGACAACACTTTTGGTGGTTTGTTTGGAACGGTGGAAATCCCAGTTTCATCCATATTGTAAATTGATTGGGGAGGAAAATTATGAGCTAACAATAATTGCGATAAGTTATTAAAATATCGTTCACATTGAGGCCTATTAAAGCCAATTGCTCTAGCAATACTCGTCGATGTTGGCCTTCGCAATGACAATTCAGGGTGTCTTTTTAAAAAACCTCTTAACCACTCTTTACCCGCCAGTTTCTCTTCCTTGTTAAAACGATTTGGAAGATTATTTTTCTCCGCAAAATCATAAGCAATTTCACGAAGCCTCTTCGTAGTTAACCCGTATAACATATTATCAACCTTTTTTTATATAATTGCTTAGTTCTGCTTCCATTACAGCAGTAAAGGTAGTAGTATATCTACCTAAGCTCGTGGCAGGTGAGGGTTTCTTCAACCGTTTTCGCAGGGTAGCCTCATGCATCTCCAAGGATCGCGCAACTGATCTAATGCTTTCACCTTCCGTGATTCGGTTTCTGGCCTGCTGCAACAGTTCTGGCGGACACAAACTTCGGTCACTCGTTCTTTTCCTTCGTGACATCCTGCTGACCAAAAATAAAAGTAAAATATTTAAAATAATATATATTACAGTTTAGTAGGAAAAAAATCGTATAAGAGTACGCGCGCGTACTCTTATACGATGTAGACTTGCGTACTCTTACACATTAAGCCTACTTTACCGACAAACCTCAAGTAGTGCCATCTGTTGAAATTTAAGGGTACTGCGTGGGTATTCTAGTTACAACTGGTTTGCCGGCAATTGTATAGGAACTTTTTTTCACTCGAATTACGTACATTTTTGACAGGACAATACTTTAAAAACCTGTAATATAATTAAGAAAACTAGTGCAAATGTTCAAACTTACGTGTAGCCTCCGTTTTAACACACTTTGAATTTATTTTTTGCACAGCGTATGCAGCCATTAAACACTTCAAAACAACACTGAAGTTAGCTTTAAATCACAAACAACTTCGTAGTAGTGAGCTTTGCGTACTCTTATCGCCCGCGTCGTCTTACACCAGCCTACCCTACAATAAGGTGTTCGTTTCAACCGCGCGGCCATGGCGTTAAAAAAAAAAAAAAAACTATGCCAACATTTTGTAACAATTTGTAAAAGTTCACTCGCAAAACCTCAAATTTGTCAAAGCTATGGTTAAAAAGTTAGAAGGGTTTGAACGTGGCCGCGCCATCGAAACGCGGAGAACCGCGCGGCCACGGAGATCTCAGAAACTAAGCGTTGCACAGACCTGAAATTTTGGTAAATAACAGATTCAATTTGTAAACAATTTGTAAAAATATAGAAAAAAATCCCAGGTTAATATTTTAGGAGCTGTGAGACTAAAACCCCGTGGCCGCGCCATCGAAACGGTGACAAAAACGTGATAGCCGATATCTCGCTGAAAAAGCATCGCAGACGTCTAGAGTTTTTTGTAAAACCCAGATTTGAATTTGTCAAAACTTACAAAAATGCAACAAAAAATACTAGGTTAATATTTTAGGAGCTGTGAGACTAAAACCCCGTGGCCGCGCCATCGAAACGGTGACAAAAACGTTATCACCGATATCTCGCTGAAAAAGCATCGCAGAGGTCTGAAGTTTTTTGTAAAACCTAGATTTGAATTTGTCAAAACTTGTAAAAATACAACAAAAAATCCTAGGTTTATATTTCAGGAACCGCGCCATAGAAACGGTGAAAAACACGTTATCGCCGATATCTCACTGAAAAAGCATCGCAGAGGTCTGAAATTATTTGTAAAACCTAGATTTGAATTTGTCAAAATTTGTAAAAATATAACGAAAAATCCTAGGTTTATATTTCAGGAGCCGCGCCATTGAAACGATGAAAAACACGTTATCGCCGATATCTCACTGAAAAAGCATCGCAGAGGTCTGAAGTTTTTTGTAAAACCTAGATTTGAATTTGTCAAAATTTGTAAAAATACAACAAAAAATCCTAGGTTTATATTTCAGGAGCTGTAAGACTAGAACCCCATGGCCGCGCCATTCAAACGGTGAAAAATATGTTATCGCCGATATCTCGCTGAAAAAGCATCGCAGAGGTCTGAAGTTTTTTGTAAAACCTAGATTTGAATTTGTCAAAATTTGTAAAAATACAACAAAAAATCCTGGGTTTATATTTCAGGACCCGCGCCATAGAAACGGTGAAAAACACGTTATCGCCGATATCTCACTGAAAAAGCATCGCAGAAGTCTGAAATTATTTGTAAAACCTAGATTTGAATTTGACAAAATTTGTAAAAATATAACAAAAAATCCTAGATTTATATTTCAGGAGCCGCACCATTGAAACGGTGAAATACGGTTTTTTGTGAACCTAGGATTTTTGTTTTATTTGTAAAAAAATTATCTAATTCAAATGTAGGTTTTACAAAAAACTTCAGACCTCTGCGATGCTTTTTCACTGAGATATCGGCGATAACGTGTTTTTATCTGTTTCAATGGCGCGGCTCCTGAAATATAAATCTAGGATTTTTGTTATATTTTTACAAATTTTGACAAATTCAAATCTAGGTTTTACAAATAATTTCAGACTTCTGCGATGCTTTTTCAGTGAGATATCGGCGATAACGTGTTTTTCACCGTTTCTATGGCGCGGGCCCTGAAATATAAACCTAGGATCTTTTGTTGTATTTTTACAAGTTTTGACAAATTCAAATCTAGGTTTTACAAAAAACTTCAGACCTCTGCGATGCCTTTTCAGCGAGATATCGGTGATAACGTTTTTGTCACCGTTTCGATGGCGCGGCCACGGGGTTTTAGTCTCACAGCTCCTAAAATATAAACCTAGTATTTTTTGTTGCATTTTTGTAAGTTTTGACAAATTCAAATCTGGGTTTTACAAAAAACCTAGACGTCTGCGATGCTTTTTCAGCGAGATATCGGCTATCACGTTTTTTTCACCGTTTCGATGGCGCGGCCATGGGGTTCTAGTCTTACAGCTCCTGAAATATAAACCTAGGATTTTTTGTTGTATTTTTACAAGTTTTGACAAATTCAAATCTAGGTTTTACAAAAAACTTCAGACCTCTGCGATGCTTTTTCAGCGAGATATCGGCGATAACATATTTTTCACCGTTTGAATGGCGCGGCCATGGGGTTCTAGTCTTACAGCTCCTGAAATATAAACCTAGGATTTTTTGTTGTATTTTTACAAATTGTGACAAATTCAAATCTAGGTTTTACAAAAAACTTCAGACCTCTGCGATGCTTTTTCAGTGAGATATCGGCGATAACGTGTTTTTCACCGTTTCTATGGCGCGGGTCCTGAAATATAAACCTAGGATTTTTTGTTGTATTTTTACAAGTTTTGACAAATTCAAATCTAGGTTTTACAAAAAACTTCAGACCTCTGCGATGCTTTTTCAGCGAGATATCGGTGATAACGTTTTTGGCACCGTTTCGATGGCGCGGCCACGGGGTTTTAGTCTCACAGCTCCTAAAATATTAACCTAGTATTTTTTGTTGCATTTTTGTAAGTTTTGACAAATTCAAATCTGGGTTTTACAAAAAACTCTAGACGTCTGCGATGCTTTTTCAGCGAGATATCGGCTATCACGTTTTTGTCACCGTTTCGATGGCGCGGCCACGGGGTTTTAGTCTCACAGCTCCTAAAATATTAACCTAGGATTTTTTTCTATATTTTTACAAATTGTTTACAAATTGAATCTGTTATTTACCAAAATTTCAGGTCTGTCCAACGCTTAGTTTCTGAGATCTCCGTGGCCGCGCGGTTCTCCGCGTTTCGATGGCGCGGCCACGTTCAAACCCTTCTAACTTTTTAACCATAGCTTTGACAAATTTGAGGTTTTGCGAGTGAACTTTTACAAATTGTTACAAAATGTTGGCATGGTTTTTTTTTTTTTTTTAACGCCATGGCCGCGCGGTTGAAACGAACACACAATAAGTCTGTGGTAAAATTTTACAATAGCACTGATACATACCGTCTTGCACATCGATTCAAAACAGAAAACTTCGTAAGAATACTCCAAAAAAACAGTTTTTTGTCGCCGCGCAGCCAAAACTCGCAGTGACACGTACGCGCCGCTCCGACTCACGTAAGGCAATTGAACTTCACGCGAATGGCGCTGTGTTAGGTTCTGTTGTGCTCACCAGTCATGCACACAAGCATACTTCCCATCTTGCCCCGAGCTTCATCTTGCCCCGGTCTCCCCTACTGCTCTTACCACTGATCGTGGGCCATTACCGCGCGGGGTGGGGATTCTCAGTCGCAAGGGCGATCATGTCATGCATACACAGCCATAGCTTTCTATAGGTAGATATTTAGTTACACTGGGGCACGGTATTATCAACCGCGCGGCATTATCATACCCTCCCTATTAGAGAAAGATCGCCCACTTCAAATGATATACAGAAATTGGGATCTGTACGAATATCCAGCTTTGCCTAAAACTACAAAACATACCTGGTCTATCAAAACTTCATCTCAAATAGAAAAACCAAGATACATTATTATTGGTCTACAGACAAATAGAAAAAACAATGCAAGTTCTGACATGTCTCAATTCGATCACTGTTATATTCGAGACGTTAGAGTGTATCTCAATTCAACCTATTTTCCTTATGAAAACTTAAATGTGAGTTTTGCTAATAACAGAATCGCTTTATTATACGAGCAATACACCAGATTTCAACAGTCGTATTACGGACGGTCGCTCGGAGCCCATACTAAGCGAGAAACAATTTAGAGATTTAGCACCGCTGTTTGTAGTCGATTGCTCTAGACAAGCTGATAATCTAAAGACTGGACCTGTTGTGGATGTGAGGGTAGAAATTGAGAGTGATTCAGAGATACCAGATCACACTTCAGCTTATTGTCTCATTCTGAACGATTGCATTGTTGAATACAAACCATTAAGTAACATTGTGAAGAAGATATCATGAACGCGGACCTCATCATTGTCGAACTCCAAGGATTCAAAGATTTAGACAATAATTTTATCGTCAAGGAAGTGGCCATAGTAAGTAATGAGCACACACAGACGTTCTTGGTTAAACCACCGCATTCGTTTTATTATTTAACTCGAGAAGAAAAGAAGCAAGTGCGATGGTTGGAAAAAAATCGTGGAATTGTCTGGAGTGAGGGCTATATAGACTACAGAGAGTTCCAACACGTCATCGTCGTACCGTATTTAAAAAATAAAAAAAATATTACAAAGGGTTTGGAAAAAATAAAGTGGATTAAAGACATGTATGCAAACTGTGAAGTGATCGAAATAGGTGAGAAGGGGTGTCCTAATTTTGCGACATTAAAAAATAGTTCTGTAAAAATAAAACTGATTTTAATTGTGTGAACCATAAAATGAATTGTGCATTAAATAATGCGGTGTGTATTAGAAAATGGTATGTTGATAATAATATGTCTGTATTTAATCTATTTTAATTTATTTTGTCATACATACCTATGCAGTTAATAAAAATGATTAATTAATTCACTTATGGTTGTTTTATTTAAATGTTTTCAGGGTAACAATCATCAAACTTTATATTAACTTTAATAAAATTAATCGAATTTAGTAAGTATTCTGTTAATTTAAAATATTGAAAATGTATAACCTGTGATGAGATCGTTTCATTAGAGCTAATTTAAAGTGTGAGTGTGTGTGTATAAGTAATGCCAATAAAACATATTTTAAATTATAAATATATTATTTATTTAGTTTTCGCATTATTTACAATTACAAACTAATAACACTTGTCCCTTATTATTATTAACTGTCCCTCAAGTTATTTCATAATTTTATTTATGTACATGAAACTTATGTAACTATTATGTATATAAACACATTTTAATAAACTACTAGATTAACAAAATAATTATTTTACTTCTTTTAACTTAATCTATCTAATTACAATAAACTAACATCTTGGATACTTTAATTATACATTCAAAACTTGCGTAGTAACTAAAAACCTTAGTTCGTTACTAAAAACCTAAATATGAACCAAAAGTTTCCTTAATAATTTTTTATACATAAATGTGACTTACAAAATATTATGATCTATATAGTTAGATACATTTTAATACACTAGCAGATTAATAAATTAATTCATAATACCAATATTAAACTAATAATTTATTTCTACATATTATCTTTTTAAACATTAAACTTATGCATTCAAAACTTATACTTACATACATTAACTAAAATCCATTAATATTGATACACTAATGACCCTCAGTTATGTTCGACTCTTATGTAATAATTGGAAAAACCCAATAACCACGCCCGACCGGGGATCGAACCCAGAACCCCGTGCTCAGTAGTCACGCTTGCAACTACTAGATCAGCGAAGCAGTCTACAAACTAACCCAATAAGTTACAAACTAGGTAGATACTTACTTACTATTAACAATCGTCACCACAAAGTTTCTTTGATATTTTATTTATCAATGATTGTGTCTCTTCCATAACATAGTCCACCGGTTCACTAACTACATATTGCGCACTTAACACTATCACCTCCTCGTCATCACTTGAACTTGCAACACTTGGTTCTTGTCGCTCACTGATGTCCAACACCTGTATCTGGATCAGTCGTAAACCTTTTTTCTTTTCGTTGTTTATGACGTATGATTGACATAAAGGATGTTGATGTTCAGAGGCTTTCCGCTTTAGACCCTCCCGTCTTGCTCTAGACTTTTTGATGGTTGGTTCAGGTCTTTGTTGCTCTGGAACATGCCAGCTTAAACTTGGAGTGAAACCTTGAGCGTATTGTGAGAAGTCGATAATATCTGGAGAATCACACATTATCAGTGATCTGAAACAAATGAAATAATAATTAAGTACATAAAACAACATGATGAAAATTAAATAATGTTATAAGTAGATGGGTATTTGTACAATACTTACAATTCGTTTCGTTTTTATTCGATGTGATATGACCACTCCGTTCGATGCTCTACACAGTGTTGCCGTTTAGGAAAAAAAAAGTCCCTAGACCTCGATGCCCTAGATTTTGAAAAAAAAAAACGAATAAAAAATCCGCTAGAAGTCGCTAAATATTTCAAAATATTCCATGGTAACAAAATATGGTGTAAATAAAAGCAAATTTATATAATCAAGTATTTAATCATAATAATCAAATCTCTATAGGTTTAAACAAGCAAAAATTTCGTTATCCATTGCGTCATGTTCGACTTCGACAACTTCTAATGGCGCTGAAGCAGCAGAAGTTGATGGTTCCACTGTAGAAGTACTTGGTTTTTTAACAGTTTTTGTGATTTTGGTCAGGACATCATCTGGCAAGACATAGGTATGACAATTGCGTTTTAAAATCTTTAACTGGTTCCTTATAAGCAGTATGGAGTTTAAAGTGGTTGAAGCCAGCCAGTTTGTTTTTTATAATATTCATTTGACTGAACATTCGTTCCACTTCTGCGTTGGAATGGGGCAACGACAGAACAGTGATGGCTAAGTCTGCTATGTCTTTGAACGTATTAACCCACTTTTTACTGAATAGACTTTTTGTATCCGATTGCAATGAAATTCAGATATATGTATCCTTGTATAATCAGATGAGTAGGAAAAATGCAAAAAAAAATTAAAACCTGTTGGGAAACCGGGAAATTGGTGTCCTTTTAAAAGGACATTAGTAATATGTACTACTTGTTCAAGTAAATCAAAAGAAAATACGAAGTGTCTTTATTGTCGTTAATTTATTACATAAAATCATGAAAAAAGTAAAGATAATGAAAAAAAAATAATAAAAATTTAGACTGAAAAAAAAAACATTATTTCGTATGGTACGTTTCAAAACATTCTTTTGGATGTAATGGTACTTCACACGTTTTACACGAGAAATTGGCTTTTTTGTGGCAAATCACGCACCTCAACTGCGTTTCGTTGTATTTTACAAGGTGCTTATTATTATCATACCGAGAATTTTGGTGATAGTTTTGTGAAGTGCGACCTGATTTTCTGTTATCCTTTCTACGATATGTTTCTAGAAGGGAAGTTGCAATATTTCTACGAAATTGCAAATGATCACAATCTTCGCCATCGATGTGGTATAGTTGCCAAGCATTTTGAACTGCCATGTCTAGTGCGTGACATATCAGTGGGAAATACCATTTTTTTCCTCGTATCGATGTTCGGTATAAACCAATATTTTGGTCTGACCTGTCTACACCTCCCATGTTTTCATTATACACCTTTATCAAGGCTGGCTGGTCGACTTGTACATATCTTTTCTCATGTTGTGAAAAGCGTTTTACTTTGCTCAGTGGTAAAACTTTAGCAGCATTTGAAGCCACTGTTACAACACTATTATCATTCCACTTACACACAATAATTTCTTCAGCTCTTGTTGCTTTGTATTTCAGAGAACCACGTTCAGTTTTCTTGAATTCTTTGTTTGTTGGAAGCGGACATTTCGATACGCGATTTTCTCTGATTGTTCCGGTGGCCTTCAACCCCCTTTCACGTAGTTCATCTAGTAATGGAATCGATGTGAATAAATTATCAAAAAATAGGTGGAAAGGTGCCTTTGCATCGATTGTACGAAGAACATCTGCGAAACGTAAAATAACACTTGCTCCAAGTCCCAATTTTTTATAATCATTGAAGTCGTCTCCCGTTTGCCCTTGATACGGATCAAACCATAATATGTACCCAAGACGTGTCGATCCTACCCAAAATTTGTAACCCCATCTGATAGGTTTACCTCTTATAAATTGTTTACAAGGGTGACCACCATAATACGGAATCATCGCTTCATCAATGCTGTAGTTTTCTTCGAATGGGGCATAGTTTAGGAAGTTCTCATTCAACGCGTCAAAGAGTGGTCTCAACTTCGCATATTTGTCATTAGATGGCAAATCTGTATTATCACAGCAGTGAATATGAGACATTATAAAAGTAAATCTATCTCTCGACAATGCATTATAAACTATTGGGTTCCCACAGTCTGCAGCATTTTCCCAATACATATATCTTCTGGGTACTACCACATACCCACTGAAGAGAAGTATTCCGATAAAGCATTTCATCTCTTCACACGTTATATTTCCAATTTTATTTTTTGATTTATATAATTATTGGTGTAATTTGTCAGCAAAACTGTAATTCTGTCGCTAAAAAGTTGCTCAAAATAATAAAAGGCATTTTGCTGCCTTGCAACTTGCTGCATTCCGGCCCATGGTCTAAATATTGGACGTATATCTCTTGAAATCCAGTTATACTGTTTAGTTTTTGGAATTGTCATGCTTGTGGAAGTTGAGGGTGTTGGTTCGTCGTCAGGTAACAACTGATTTTCAATCGGAGGATTGGAAATTCTGATGCGCATTCTTTTCGATACTTGCGCTAGACTTATTTCGTCTTCACTGTCACTATCGTCTGTCAAATTCAAATAATGAACTTGCGCTGGAGTCCTTAGTTGAGTGCCAGGTAAATTTTGAATGCGGACTTGATTTTCGTCACCAGAATCTTCGTCGGTGACATCAGCATTACAATTTTCTGGTGGAAAAAATGTGATGCTGTCAGGAATAGGAGCCTCCTCATCAAATTCCAATTCTTCCATGATTTCATGAAGTTGCGACTCCCATCCTCTTCCAAAAACTCTCCTGACAAAACAAAACATTTTTTTGTATCAAGTAGTAGTAGATATTACTATTGGGCTTTATAAAGAACACCAAATGTTGCACCAAAAAAAAGTATAAAAAATGACAGTTGGTACTTTTATTTAATTTAATTCACTTAGAAGAGATATGAAAGTTTTATTATTCATTGTCAAAAAAAACGATTTTTTAATAATAATAAAATAACTCACTCATATCAGTCATGATAAATTTACCGTAAAACAAAAGCTCCAAAACTGATTAATAATAATGCGTTATACCACTCACAATACTTATACAGGGTGGCCGGAACATTGACGTCCAAAAATAAAATTTCGGTCCCTCGTATCGTGGGGTATTCGAATCACCCCCATGTATGTTCCGCGACTTTTCATAGTTTTCGAGTTATGAATTTTTTTCTGAATGTTTGAAAATTTTCGACCTGACCAACCTAAAAAAATTCTAAAAAAAAAAGTAGAGGGTTTTATCGAGTTTCTTTTTTTGCAACTGAATTTTCATAAGTAGTACTTTTATGCATAAAATAATCAGCTTCGTAACTGTGATGAAAGTTATGAAAATGTTGATCTAAAGTGAAAAATTTACGTTCGGTAAATTATGACTCAAATTTTCAACTTTAAATTAAAAATCTTAACAGGTGACTTCATAATTCCTAAGTAGGCTTCAAGAATGCGCCAGACTCTCAGCTTTCATAATCATAAAAAAAATGAAGTACTTAATAGGGCTACTTTGTTTAAAATCGGCCTTCAAAGACAGCGAGGTGGAAAAATTCTTAAAATTACCCATCTGAGTAATTTTTTTTTTTTGGCTATTTTCTCGTTCCTAAGGTTAATTAATGATAAGAATACTGAAAACTAACCAACAAATAGTTTCAGAGTTGGGTAAGAAAAGTTTTACGTAAAAAGTGGTTTTGAATAAAACACAGATGATAATGTGAAAAAAGTACTTAATTTATTTTTAACATTTACAAAAGGTTTTCAAAGTGGCCACCACCAGCAGCAATACACATTCTACACCTACGTAAGAAATTGTCTGGCAATCGTCTAAAAGCGTCTCTGTTCTCTCTCACAACACGTTCAGCTTCTGCAATCAACTGCCTCAGCTCTTGTTCACTTGAACAGTCTCGGGCGTATGCTATTTCCTTGTAATAGCCCCAAATAAAGAAATCGATGGGGTTGAGATCAGGTGAGCGTGGAGGCCACCTAATTGGTCCGCTGCGTCCGATCCATCTGTTGGGGTATGTTTCATCTAAGTAATTTCGGACCTGGGTTGCATAGTGACACGGGGCGCCGTCATTTTGCACCATAGTTCGTCTGAGTTCGAGATTCACATCTGCCAGCAACAATGGAAGTTCATTTTCCAAAAAGTTTTTGTATGTTTCTCCATCAAGTCTGGACGGCAGTTCAAACGGACCAATTAGTTCGCCATTGAGGATACCAGACCACAAGTTAACGCTGAAGCGATGTTGAAATGTCGAAGCTCTCACTTCGAGTGGATTTTCATTCGCCCACGTGTGGTAATTATGAATATTGAATATTCCGGATCGCTCAAATCGTGACTCATCTGACCATAAAACTTTATTGAAAAATCCAGGATCCTCTTGCTCTTTTCGTAACATGGTTTGGCAAAAATCAACGTGCAATTGGTGATCTGTAGGCAGTAAAGCTTGGACTCGTCGGATGTGGAACGCGTGGTATTCTTCATCGTGAAGAATGTCTTGGATAGAAGTCCTTGGGATGTTCAGAGCACGAGCCATACTTCTCGTACTCGTAGACGGATTTCGCTGAACTTCTTCCAGCACCATTTCTCTGCGATCCGGGTTAGCTCTAGGGATTCCTTCATGACTGCCGCTTCGACCAGGAATGCGGCCTGCCATCAAAGTGTTGTGCGTGTTAATAAAAACACGATGGTCGGGATATCGCTCAGGTTGCGGCCCACCACGACGTTGAAGTTGTTCGCGATACAGTCGCGCTGCTTCATGGCCGTTTCCTTGTGCAACTCCATAAAAATAATGCATTTCTGCATATTCACTTAACGTGTAACTCATTTTTTACACTTCCACGTAAAAAAAGTCCAAATCAGAATGCAAAACACAGTCCAATAAACGAGCAAAGTAGTCAAACAAGTAGGCAGCGGAGTCCGTGGGCAAAGCGAGTGTGGTAAAGACAAAATGGCGACACGCGTATAGCAGTAAACACAATGTGAGTACGACTGAGGTACTTGTTTTGCGTTGGCTTCGGTTGCGCGCCTTGCGTGAGAGAGATAGCAATAATTCGGTCTCTTTTCCTCTCGGTCCATTGTTATTGCAGGTAAAAGAGTTGCACCCTCGTTTACAACCCATAGTCCACGAGAACGGATCGCGCAAAATTCATTAAACTAACATTTAAAAAAATCTCCGTGTTTAAATCTTAGCTTTCCTGCAGTCATTTTTGGTTAGCAAACTAAATAACCTTAGGAGCGAGAAAATGGAAAAAAAAAATTATTAATCAGATAGCTAATTTTAAGAATTTTCCACCTCGCAGTCTTTGAAGGCCGATTAAGGCCAAAGTTAGCCCCATTAAGTCCTACGTTTTTTAATGATTATGAAAGCTGAGAGTCTGGCGCATTCTTGAAGCCTACTTGAGAACCATGAAGTCACCTGTTTAGATTTTTAATTTGAAGTTGAAAATTTAAGTCATAATTTACCGAACGTAAATTTTTCACTTTAGATCAACATTTTCATAACTTTCATCACAGTTACGAAGCTGATTATTTTATGCATAAAAGTACTACTTATGAAAATTCAGTTGCAAAAAAAGAAACTCGATAAAACCCTCTACTTTTTTTTTTAGAATTTTTTTAGGTTGGTCAGGTCGAAAATTTTCAAACATTCAGAAAAAAATTCATAACTCGAAAACTATGAAAAGTCGCGGAACATACATGGGGGTGATTCGAATACCCCACGATACGAGGGACCGAAATTTTATTTTTGGACGTCAATGTTCCGGCCACCCTGTTTCACTTTAGATCAACATTTTCATAACTTTCATCACAGTTACGAAGCTGATTATTTTATGCATAAAAGTACATGTGCGTCAGGATTGCTCCGCCAAGTTATCAAATCAGAAAATGGTTTCAGCCAAAAATTTGTCGATATTTGTCAAAATCGAAAGAAACAAACCCCGTATTTGTCAAAGCAGAAATAAAGAAGTTATAAGCGTTTTAAGTTGGCCGCGCAATCCTGACGTCAAGGACTGCGCGGCCACGGAGATCTCAGCAACTACTTGGGATAGAGAAATAATTCCTTTTGTCAACTCAAGTCTGTATTTGTCAAGATTTGTCGAAAAATGAATCAAAGCTCTATATCAATATTATAATTAAATATTCGCCTTGAAAGTCATGGCCGCGCAGTCCTTGATTTGCTATTTTGTTTTTAGTATTTTTTTTTATTAAAATTGAAGACTTCATATAGTATAGGAGTTAAAAGGAGAAAGGTCTTAATTTGTCGAAACTGACAAAAGCTTTAAAATACGACTAAAGTGTAATTAAACAGACGAAATCAATTTAAAACACAAAACTCGTGGCCGCGCAGTCCTGACGTTACTTTAAACCATGATATCTCAATAACTATAGTAGCTAGGATTTTGCTGTAGACGTCCATATAATCCTCATATTAACCCCATTAAAATGACATATCCTTTTACCCTCAACACTGTTTGGGACGCGAGTAATCTCAAGAATTATGTTACCCCATACAATGTTCTAGTAGAGTGACCATAATTTCGATTTGTTTTTAATCTTTGTCAAACTGGCTATGACAGCACAGTTCAAGGGCATTCTGTTCTGTTAGTCAAAAACTTAAATAAAATACTAAATAAGACGAAATAAAAAACTTGTTTAATATTTGAATATTTTTATTCATTGCACAAATATAAAGATTTCAAAAATCAACAAAATCATTATTCTTCAACTTTAAATGTTTTTCATCGGCTCTTACACCTCTACTAAAACATAAGTTAAAAAATGGATATATACAGAATCGTTTGTACTCTCTTCTAATTTACTCTTGTTATCGTCGTAACAAAGCATTCCGCTATTTCTTATAATATGACACTTATAATGCCCTATTGTTCCAAGTATTGGAGGAACATATTCTACGGCACCTAATAATTTATAAATGTTTTGTTTAATTATTATACTTTTAGGTACCTCATGTAAAAACACCATTTGCGTGCCATTTAAATCGAATGTAACAATTTTTGACAAGGTATAATGAAATAGAACTACTTCATTGCATTTTCTGCATTGCTTGTTTTCCCAATCATGAATAATAATAGAATCTTCCAAGTTACTGATGGTGAAAATATTAATTATATCTAAATTTAACGGTATAAACACATGTTTTCTTCTTGATGGGGTAGAATTTATGCATGCACTATTTGAACAGTTACTTACAGAAGAAGCACTAAAAATAATATCATTTAAGACGTGCTCATAAATAAATGCAGCGTTACATTCACAATCATAATGATTGTTTTTGAAATGTATCGAAGCAATTCTTATTCTTAATTTGTTTGCTTCTTCACTGTTATTATCAGAGTTACAGAGGATTTGTAAAAACGCTGTTATATCCCTATTTCTGCAATTATTGTCAAATAAATCGCGTATGCATGAATACTCTTTAAATCCGTGGGCCAATAAAAAAAATACGGAATCAAATGCACAAGTGTTTGTTAATTTAATATTTTTTTCAGATATATCTTGTACAGTAAAATTACTATTTTTTAAAAACATTATATTTACAGGTTTATTTGCAGAATCATCTTTAGGAACACCTTCGCCTCTCCAGTTTTCAACATACGTAGGAATTACTGAGAATACCGAATCATTTAAAAACGTTTTGGTTACACTAGGTTTTTCTTTTTTGCAGCATTTGTTTTCAAATGGTAACATTTTTCGCTTCCTAGTCTTACCTCGTTTTCTTTTAATGTTTTTCTCCTTTTTGTCTACAATGTCGGCGAAATTATTTAAACAATTTAAAGCAATTTTTATTTCACCTAATAAATAATCATAATGCATATTTAAATATTCATCAATGTTATATTTCTTCGACCTTGTTGTGAATAACAAATTTTTCATAGTTTTAAAATAGCTCTCTATAGCTGAAGATGTTGGTACTTTGTTTTGTGATTTATATAATGGGCACATAATATTACTCCAGAGGGGTAACTTTAGGAGTAACCGTTTGAGCGTTGTTATTAAATGAGGCATGTAGAAAGAGTTTTGTGATTCTGACGAACTTTTTGTTTTATCTAGGCTTTTTTCCCTCTCAACAATTTCATCAAACCATGAGAGCAAACCGTCATCATCGTCGAGGATTATGTTTTCGTGAATATTTTCCTTCTCATCGGTGTCTTCATTAGGTTCCGTATATGTAGTATTACCTAAGGTGCAACTTATTTTCTGAATATAAACAGAAACAGGGTTTTCTGGGTTATCGTATTCGGTTAGACATAGTCTTACAACATCAGTAATGAGAGTTTTAATTTGCTGAAACGATTCACATTCTTTCATATACAAAATGCAACGAACGTATAACATTTTAACATTTATATCCCTATTTTCAAAGCAACGTAAATTATAAATTGTTTTGATAAAATGACTTGTATCTAGCCTAATAAATACTTCAGGTAATGCATAATTGCGGCCACTTAAGACTAAAACAGATCGTTTAACATAATCTTTTATACTGCTAAACGTAGTAAATGCTGAAACATTAGCTGCAATTAATGCTGATGAGTCATCGGTAATAATTTCATGTGGCGGGCTCCTTACTTGAATTAACCATTTTTTTAACCACGCTGCAATTGAATCTTTATTGTGAGAATCGGTAACCATTTGAAAAATTGGAGTAGATTTAATTGAATCCGAAGCAATCATGCCACTATATACAAATAGTCGTTTTGTTAGTGTAGTTCCATCGGGAAGCTTTATAGCCTGAAAAAAAGATCCAGTTGCATCTACAGTAATGGTCACTTTAGAAAAACTATTACAATAGTTAGTATAGTACTCTATTTGCTGATCAGACCAATAATATAAATGAAAACACGGTATCAATGTCACTTCACGGATAAAGTTCTGTACCTCTTGAGTCATCATGAGTATACTTAAAATTGGGTGAGCATGAAGTCTCTTGCTTTGTCGTTTCTCATACTTGATCTGGCGGAGAGCTGCTAAACTTGGCAGCACTGGTGGGCAAACTTGATTTGGGTCTTTAATTAATTTGGCCGCAAGTTCTTTTTGTACGACTACGGCAGGCTTATACTGTAGAATTTTTGCTAATTTACCTCTTTTGTATGGAGTTAATTTTGATTTTTTTTTAGGATTGTGTGGTACATTCTCTTCCTTACAAGTAAGTATATCGCATGTAAATCTTACAGTTTTTTCAGAAATTGCTTCGGTTTTTATTATTGTTTCTCTTTGACATTGTGAGCACTTTCCAAATAACGAAATGTTATTTTCACCGTCAACTTTCTTATTTTTAAAGTTCCAAGTACATGGTAGCTTAGATAACTCCCAGAGCTTTTCTCTCAAAAAAGTCGCCCACTTAAACTTTGGCAGACTCCTGTATTTTTGGTGTGTCGATGAGGTCCTTATATCTCTTCTAGCATAATGTACCATCACGGGTTGAATTTTTTTCCATTCATGCTCGTCCATTGTAAAACTAAATGTTTTCACCTTGTCTTGATATGTCAGCGATAATGAAGCCACACTATGACGCGACGGTGAAGAAGATGAACTACTCTGAACTCGGGGTGAATAAAGGTTATCATCTTCATCATTTTGAAAATACTCGTCGTAGTGCCTTTTCAATGCTTTGTAGATTGCATAAGGAGCTATCGTATTATCTAACTCATTAGATATTGTTTTAAATACTGGATCATTATATTTAATACTGCGATTTCTGCATACATCTCCGTGCTTAAGAAATATTATTTTTAAATTTTCACTATTGACTTTTCCTTTGCGACCCGCTTTTATCTGAAAATTAAATTAAAAAGTATATTTATACCATTCCCCCTCTAAAAAGATTATTTTATTCACTGAAAACAGTGAATAAAAAGCACTTTTACTCACTGTTTTGATGTTTGAAAATGGAACAAACCAATGTATTCGACCACAGATTTAGAGTAACTAGGCTAGATACGGCATGTTATTAGATAGTATGAAAACCGAACGTGTCATCTTTTTTATACCTACGATAACTTCACCCCAGCCATTTAGTGATGTGCTCAACGTAAACAGAATTGTTTTAACCGCTAAGCGTCACTGAGCTAACAGACTTTTTTTAGTACGAACAGTCGAACATGCAGGGCACGCTTGGTCGTGGCTTGCCGTATCTAGTGTAAGTGAATCTTTGTATTCGACCTATATTGATGTGTTCTAAATTCAATTTGATTGGTCGACATTTTCGACAAGGAGTTTAGCATTAGAATAAAAACTGTTTTGTGTTCTTTGCTGTCCTTAATAAATTGGCGCTATTTTGAATACTGTAAGTTGTACGAGCACAAAGTTAAGTTTAATTTTGTATTTGTTTAGTGTTGTTCTAATCGATTAAAAATGCATTCTAGTGATGAAGATGTGTTAACACCTGAGTTTATGAAAGAGAGGGCCGCCGATATAGTGGAAAACTTGCTACCCCAAAAATCACGGCTGGTTTACATCAAAGCCAATTTAACTTTCCTTTTTCTTCATTATATGTCTATTTTCACTTAAATTTTTCTTTTTCTCATAGTCATGATATAAAGTATAGTATGCAACTCTTGAATAAAACGGATTTATATCGAGGGCCATGAATCACTCGCGTCGCTCAGGATTCTAACACTTGAATCAAATCAAATCAAATAATTGTAAAGTTAATACTGTGCCGTTTTAAAATGTTTTCAATTTTGTCCTCCTCATAACCTAATTCCACAGCGAGTTCAGCGATTGAGTTATCTTTTAACTGTTTTAAAGTATTTTCTACAGATAACTGTGTCATTTTTTGTAAGGCCATGTAATTGCTGGGTAAGCGGTTTTGAATTTCTTTTGCCAAGCGCACGGTAAAATCAATACAACTTTTTCTAACCGTTGCAACTGTTTGGGATGTTAAATTGGTTTTAGCAACGTGGGACTCAAACATGTATCCGAGATGAGGTACTGGGCTTAGGTGGTTATCAATTTGAATGGTCAAATAATATTTTTCAGTTGTTGCGGAGTTCGGTATCAATATCCTGTTACAGACTGATCGCAATAAATTCATCAATGAGAATAATAATTTAACAGGATCTGTGTTCTCTCCTTCGAAGATCTTGATTCCCATTTGCAAATCATTTAGAACACTTTTCAGGTATATGAAATGTAAACGATTATCTTCGTCTCTGTACATTCCACTTAATAGGTGTGGGTCGTTACGTGATTTTCGCGAAACGTAACGTAACTAGTGACTTCGAAGGCGTCACCAGTTTTGAAAACAAGTGATTTTAGTAACTAGTTATTTTTTCAAATTCTGTTCAGTGATTCAACATGGTTATTCTATCGAAGTATTACAGTTAATTACGAAACGAAAACATTAAATGATTAATTACCTAATGTAATTATTTACGTTACTTATCACAACTTTAGTTTTTGTAACTATGCAATTACATAATTAACAAAATTAACGAGTTTTAACAAAGTATTGCAAAAACATGCATGGGAGAATTAATACACTCTTTTGCAAAAAAAACGGGCGGTTTGGATTTTTCTACATTATTGGTAATCATTTAGTTCTAAAGAGGTTTTAATAGCCGAACTATGTTACGGGCACTTAATAAAGAGTCTGGGTATGAAAAAAAAGTTAATTTCAAATTCGAAACTGTTGTTTTTAAAAATAATAATCCCTTTTTCAGTTTATGACTTCTCACTTACTATTCGCGGGTTTGCGGTTAAAACGTTATCAGGCAACTAAAACTAACTTCTCGTTATTTTTATTAGAATAATTTATGTTTCTCGCATAATCCTGCCTTATTGTGACTTAAAACAGATATCTTTGTGTCGATTGTAATGGCAGAAAAAGCAATAAGAGCTAGTAAAATTATAGCGCTGCTGGAAGTGGGGTGTGGCCAATGTTACGGCTCATAACTGTTAAATATGAGTCGTTCAACCGTCCAAAGAACCTGAACTCGATACCAAGAGACAGGTTCCGTTCAAAGAAGGCAAGGTTCTGGGAGAAGACGTTGCACACAACCACGAGACGACCGCTTTTTAGTGACTCAGGCGCTGAGGAACCGCAAATTCAGTTACATAGACCTCAAAAGAAACCTTGAAGGGGTACGACGAGCACATGTTAGCCTATGGACAGTGAGGAGGAGGCTTTTAGCGGTTGATATACGCAGTCGTCGACCAGCGGCGGCCCCCAAGTTACTCCGTGAGCACCGGATTGCTCGACTGAGGTTCACTAGAAATTGTCTATCTTGGACACTAGGTAACTGGAGTAGCGTACTCTTCTCCGATGAGGCTCGAATTTGTCTGAATGGTGAGGACCGACGTCGGCGAGCGTTACGAAGACCAGGGAAACGCTATGCCGACGTGTGTTTTGAAGATATCACCCCTTATGGTGGAAGGTCCGTTATGTTTTGGGTGGGTGTAACTTCCAGCTATCGTACCGAGATAGTGTTCATTGGAAATGGCTCACTAAATGCGCAAAGGTACATAACAGGAATACTTTGTCAACATGCACAACCCGCACTGACTGTAATTGGTGAAGATGCCATTTGCATGGACGATAATGCTCGGGACCATCGTTCTGGCGATGTAGATGCTTATATGCAAGAGGTCGGTATTCATCGTCTGGAGTGGCTAGCGCGGAGCCCCGACCTTAACCCCATTGAGCACGTCTGGGACCTCCTAAAAAGGCAAGTACGATCTGTCCAACCCCTTCCACAAAACATCAGGGAGCTTAAACGTGTGATTTTGGCTGAGTGGGAACACATTCCACAGGACACCATCAAAATCCTGGTGGAATGCATGCCAAGACGATTACGTGCCGTAATCGCTGCAAGGGGAGGTCATACTCGTTATTAATTTTTATTTTTTTAACGTCTTTTTTTATTAAAATACCATAAACATACTCGTAGTCTTCATTTAATTATACCCTAAAAATTTCCATTTTAACACGACTCTCTGTTTACATTGACTAAAACACCGATTCCAGGATTTAAGGGTTAAAAACTATATTCCCAATGATAATAAGAAATTTCTAGTCATTTAAGCTAATGAAATACTAAAAATATTTGTATTATCCATATAAAAGCCAATGACTGTAAGGTGCCCGTTTTTTTTGCAAAGGAGTTTAGTTATTCTTGACCATGAGCGAACTAATTTGAACTAAACGTAAATAAACAAACCATCAATGATATCTTTCCTCCCTCGGTCACTGCATTGTAATTTGTAACGTAACTACTTACAAAATCACGTGTTCATAGTTTCACTCGAAAGTCGAAACTAGCTATTCGGCTACACGCCCATAACTAGTTCGGATTTATTCGTGTCACCGCTCGAGATTTCGGGAACTCTCGGCTCATTCATTCGGTCACTGTATTGTAATGTAACTACTTACAAAAATCACGTGTTTATAGTTTCACTCGAAACTAGTTATTAGGTTACATGCCCTGTAGCCAGTTATTGTAACTAGTGACGTGAAATAACGCCCATACCTACCACTTAATAAATCTGCAGTGTGGCATTTATCTTTAGTAAGTGAAAAATGTAACTTAAGCTCTTCCCACTGAGTCAAAATTCTGGCAACAGTGGGCTCTATAGACAGCCAGCGAGTATCACAAACTTTGAGAATTTTAAGAGGTTCGTCGCCGCAGTTAATGAGGCTGTATAGCTCCTTGTACTCATGCTGGCGCTTTGATGAGATTGAAAACCACTTATAGGTTTCTCTCTCTTATCATAAATTCAATATACAACATATTGAATTTACTAATTTATTGGAATAGAGTGCTGTGACGCGTAACTGACGGCTAATTGTAGGGAATGACAGATGCATCTTATTAGGATTAAATTGGGTAGATTGTGCTGCCTCTTGAGTATTTCGTATACGCTGTTGTGACACCCTGTCATTACTGCAGCGTTATCCGTCCCAATCCCAACCAAATTTTGGAGCGATAAATTGTGTGATTGTACACAATTTACTAATGATGAGGCAAGGCCGTTGGCATCAGCTCGCTCTACAGGCTCCAGCGACAGAAAAGCAGATACAACAGAATTTTGTGTCACACTGAAATATCTCACAATTACCCCACAACACCAACGACGACGACAACGACGTTATTAACACTAACGTCTGTAGATTCATCCAAAATAAGGCTATATTTTTGGCTGCCAAAAATATCTATATCTTTATCAATATCTATATCTTTGACAAGGTTTTCTCTGAAATGTGGTGCTAGAACCTGGTTGATAATCTGAGTGCACTTCGTCCTATGAATTTTTATGTCAGCACATTTTGAATCTGCGAACACATCTTTGCACAATTCTGACAGATGGTCTATTTGAGAAAATGCACTGTGTTCCGCTATATATAAGACAAGCTTACCTTCGGCTTTTTGGGTACACTTGTTCACTTTAGGAGCTGGAGTAAAACATATTTGCTGATTTTTTGATATCGCTTCACATTTTTGTTTGTGTTTTTTTGTATCGGCGTGTTTCTTTAAATCATTTAATTTTGCGAATATTTCACTGTGACAAAACGAGCAAAAGGCTTTAGTGGGATCAGTCATAACAGGTTTTAACCACATTTTAAACTCGTCTTGTTGTTCCATTCTGGTCTATACCTTTGAGCATAAGGGCATTTTTTTTTAAACTGCTACCTATCTTTGAAAATAGCTCACTGATATTTTTTGTATATTTTAGCTAACTCTTGGTTTAGTCAAATGATAAATTTTACAAATTTTGCTATGTATGTATTTTTTTTATCATAAGGCGCTTATTTCAAATAATATATGTAAATAAATAGTAACTTAGATACGTTTTGGTCATGACCGTTACCAAATAATAAACTGCTCCTGAAATAGATCTGTTAGTTCAGTTTTATTTTTTTTGGTATGTATGGATTAATTAGTTGTTCTGTATAGCAATCTAACACAAAAAATCAGTTGTGTGGGAAATATTGCGATAGTATTATGTAAAAAATGGTCATGATCGTTACTTGTTACGAAAATGCTATACTTAATATGTGAATATATCAGTTAAACATACCAATAGACATAGCATTACCATACCAACCTTAACTTGAATGCCTTTATGTTAAAAAAAACTATTCAATTATTTTAACAAATATAGAAAAACTATCTAAAACTATTAAAATATTGCGAAGGACAGTCACGTATACCGGACCAACCAGTAACGGTCCTGACGTAGTAAAGTTGTGGATACACAAATTTAGTAAATAAAACACATGTTTTACAATATTAACGTTGTCTTTATAATTTTTAAATGCTCAGAGCATACTGATAGGCACATGACATCATAAAATCAACAATTGACAATTCAGTCAATACTAAATTACTGTTTCTTATAAACTGGCTTAATTAGCTACAAAAATGCACATTTTTGAACGTAAAAAGGAACTAGATAATTGAAAAAGAAATAAGTAATTATACCGATATTAAATTTTTAGTTTCTATAAAAATAATAACATTCTCATTACTTTAAAAAAAAAAAAAAAAAAACTTATTTAAATCTAATAAGGTACTTCGAAATGGCAGAATAATTGTTTGTTCTTAAAATCTATAACACAACAGTCTTCTTTTTACGATCTATTAAACAACAGTTAAGTCTTTACAATAATTCAATGTTTTGTTTGACTAATAAAAAATAAAAGTAACGAGATCTCAAAAAATCAGCTTAATATTCAAAAAAACTTGACATAAACGCTTATACAATAAAATATAGTCAAAATAACGAGTACCACAACAATTAAGCAGCTCTAACGAAATTTAACTAAGTAGCTACTTTGGACTAGATAATTGAAAAAGCATATAAGTAATTAAACCGATAACAAAACTTTAGTTTCTATAAAGATAATAACATTCTCATTAGGTACTTATTTGTAAAGAAATCGCAAAAGTTTAAAAATTACTAATTTAAATCTAATAAGGTACTTCGAAATGGCACAATAATTATTTATTCTTAAAATCTATAACGCAAGTCTTCTTTAAGATCTATTAAACAACAGTTAAGTCTTTACAAGAATTCAGTGTTATAGTTGACTAATAAAAAATAAAAGTAACGAGATCTCAAAAAATCAGCTTAATATGCAAAAAACAACTTATTTTGTAGTTTTTTACAAGTTATTGTGTAGCCTCACCCATCACGCAAACAATATTCACATTCATCTTTTTCATAATGATCAAATATAGCAGAATCACAATTATAACACCAAAAATTTACATTTTCAAGCAGTAACTTAATGTCATTCTTGGTCATTGGTAAGCAAAAATGGCATGGTCTACACCCTTGTACATTTTCATCACAGTTGCGACACTTTTCGGTAATAATAAAATGTGTTTCGTTCCATGGCCACTCCAATTCATAGTAATAATACTGCAGTAGATCCTCCTTTGTTAAGATTTTGTCGATATCCACAACAATTAACATTTTTGTGATCTTTCCTGCTAACAGCAATCAGCCCTTGACAAAACAGAATACTGATGCAGACCAAGAATAGTCCGTTCAATCTGTAAAAGTTAAAAATATTTTAATTAATGAAAACATATTTACTCCAAACAAAACACTTATAAAGTAAGCCTAATTAATTACCATCTGAATCGCTGTCTCCCAAGCATTTATCACACAAATAATCAATAGTTATGGGCCCACCAACGCAGTCATTGCAGTATGTTTTTTTACAGGCCATACATTTTGCCATTTTGCCAAGAATTGAGCAAGTGCAACCACTGCAATTTGGGAATTCGATATGTTTTTTTGATACGATTGCATTACTCTTTATACTTTTTTTTTGGTACACATTTATTCCCCTTTTGGCAATTGAATCCATCACGTTTAGTAGAACTTGGTCCTGGGCAATAATTACTTTGCAAAACATTTACAGTCTTTATCGATATATTTTTCTGTTCAATAGAACTTGGTCCTGGAGAATTAGACTCTGTATCAGGTAAAATTAAAAATATACATAAAATCAATTAAATTTAAATCAACATCCATAGCCAAATTCTGGTTCTCTGGTGTCATTTCCGAGGTGACGAGTTCTATAGGCAAATTCAGGTTCTCTGATGTAATTTCCGGGGTATCGAGTTCTATTGGCAAATTCAGGTTTTCTGATGTATTCACCGGGGTGTCGAGTTCTATTGGCAAATTCAGGTTCTCTGATGTATTCTCCGGGGTGACGAGTTCTATAGGCAAATTCAGGTTTTCTGATGTAATTCCCGGGGTGACGAGTTCTATAGCGAAATTCAGGATGCTTGCTGTAAATTCCGGTGTGGATAGTTCGTCATTAAGTAAGTTGGAAGTTGTGGGTTTCGTTGGCAAAGTGTCTTTAATTTCGGTATTCGATCTGACACTGAGTTTTCAAGTCAAAGCAGCTGCATAAACCTTTGAGTTCTCCGCAGAAACAACCAATATCCCTGTAGGCCAAGATACCGTTTCGCTTTGTAATTATCTGATGAATTTGCAATGTTCCCGCCAATGTCGTGATATTATTTGGTAGCATCGAAACAATGTTATTTATTTCTTCGTCCTTGACAAACCAGATCTTAACAGTTCTCATACAGGCTTTTAAAATATGATAAGCATCGGAAGCTTCTCTAATATCTTTTCCAAAGCAAACTTGTCGATCTAAAACTCTTTTCACCGATCCACCTATACCGTCAGCAACTCCTTTGTCATGGCCACTTTCAAAAAATGACCAGGTCACATATTCAAGTTGCAGCTTTTCAGTGAATAGATCGATCAAATAAAAATTATTTTTTTGTCGATATTGAGAGGTTGGGCCATCAGAATAGAAATGTATAGTCGTTACTTTAAAATCATCCTTTATCATCTTTAATACAGGCAGTAAATGCGCCCAAATAGCTGGCGGTTGGTGCATGTTGTTTTCAGATACAGTACAAAATGATTGTGACATCCCTTGAATATAGACCATTCCAGTGTGTAGCGTTATTTGGCTTTTAGAGGCACCGAAATGCATACTTTGTATTTCTTCGCTTAGTTTTGTCTCATAATTTTCCGAGAAATCGCATATAACTACCGCTTCATTTTCGTTTAGATGATTTATAATAAATTGATATTGGTTTTGTTGATGAATGTTATTAAAATAATGTTATTAAAATAATGGCATTAAACCTTTCAGGTTTAATGCCATTTTCAAAGTCTTGTAGTAACTGATTAATAGTTCCGTTTTTCTCTGCTTTTACCGTTTTCTTCGTGGCCTTTTCTGTGGTTTCTGATCCTTCCTTTTTAGAGTATTTATGGGTAATTGTCTCCCATTGGTACCAGGTGACGTTTTGATTTAATTGCACATTTGTGTTATAAATAATGGGAATGTTCTTGCATTTCATGCATTTACCATGCATGCATTCGAATGATTTCAGGTCACATGTTTGTAATGCTAGTATTTCCTTTATATTGCTCTTTAGGAGTACAGAATGTTGTTTTAAACACGCAAATTTCAATTCAATGTTATTATGCTTAATACATACGCATGTATTTCTGGATCCCAAGTGTGGTGTCAAAACATAAAATGGTTTGTACTTATAAAATGTGGTAAATTTATATTTCCCACCTTCGTTTTTATACTTCTTATAAAGGTTCTGTAACGTGTCCAATAAATACCTTATCTGCTGCTTTTCTTTGTTATATGTGCGACATTCTTTTTTTCCAGCCGTGCAGCGGCTCACATCGTCCCTAACGTAAAATTTTACTAATTCTTCAGATATAAGACTTACTTTCTTCGGCTTCGCTTTCTTGATTTTTCCTGTTAGACCTATTAATTTAGCTACGTACGATTTTACTTTGGCGTTAGTAATCAATCTTTTTAGTATTATTTTTTGGGAGCGTTTTTCACATGCATTATAAGTTTTCTTCATAGTATCTTCTAGAACTTGTTTTCGAGCCTTAATTTTTTCTATTACTTTCTCCTTGTTTTGTATCTGTTTCTCTGCATCTATTTTTAATCGATAATTTCTTTTTTTTAGTTTTTCACATATAGTTAGAAGTTTTTTTATCCTTTCTTCCTTTTTTTTAAGCGTATTATTAAGTTTAGTACACTTTGTATTTAAATATTTCAGTTTTGAAGTGTCTGCCTTGACATTATCTTTTTTTTTGTAATTCGTTAGTCTCATCTTTTTTTGTATTTGCTTCCGCTACAGCAGTTTTTTGTTTGTTAGCACGTTGCTTACGTTTCTGTTTTACCCACTGATCTCTCTGACTTTTCTTTTCTGTATCATCTAATTCTGAAATCTTTTTGCGTCTTCGTTTAAGTCGTTCTAAATCCTTTTTACGATACTCTTCATATTTTTGGGGATCTTTTTTTATACGTTCCCTGTACCGTTTCATTTTTTCTGCAGCGGTAAGTGCCATTCTGATATCTCAAACATATAAAGGGTGTCTTTGACATCGACGTACAAACGAATACCACGGATCCAGTAAATGATTCTGGACCCCCCAGTGGTGGAATTTTTCGTCTTTTTTTTCTTAATTAAAAAAAAATCTATTAATAAAATCGTTATCTAACAAACCCTGACGATACTTTTAGAAAAAATAAACAAATATTTTTTTATTAAAAATTAATTAATTAAAAAGTCGTCGAGGTAAATAAAGTCATTATTCTATTCAACCCCGATGACATTCATCAGTTTAATTTAAAAAAAAAAACATAAAAAAATCATTAAAAAAAAATTAGAATAAAACCGACAAAAAATGCCACCACTGGGGGATCGATAATCATGTAGTTGATACATGGTATATTCGTTTGTGTGTCGATGTGTCAAAGACACCCTGTATAATCCTTATGGGTAGATACTTTCTATTCTTCCCACTACATAACCTAAAATGATACTTAAGTTCACTGTGGTCCACAAGTATGAAGACACGGAAGTAACATTTTTTTTTAAATGTACATGTCTTAAATTCCACAACCTACTTGCGCCTTTTCCTACAATATAAATATATTATGCAATTTCATAGTAGTAAGGATTCTCTCAGTGTACCCACATACTTAGGCTGTCCTATCCGTTACTTTTTTAGTCCGGCTCATACGTTACCAGTCATTTGGTAATGGTCTGGACGTAACGGTACGACAGCTTCTCTCAGTTATTTAATCATTTACTAAAAATATTGTTTGATAATTAAATAGCTCTTGTTTACCGAAAACCAGAATTAATTTTGCCATGTGAAACTATTTTTGCTTTAACACTAACATTACATAATCATTTTATAAACGTGAAATACTTACCGGTCAATGTGAAGGGAAATCTCCGAAAAACGTCCGTTACCGGTCGAACTCAAGTGTCCACAGAAGACAGATCAAAACTGACACTTCAAAATGGCTGCTGGTGTTAACATACTTAATTTGGTGTTGTTATTTAAATAAAAAATCGGCGAGTAGTAGAAAAAATCCGTACTAAAATGGATTCAATTTACGGTCACGGTGCAAGGACATGTCCACTTAACACATACTAAGGGGACAGAATATAAACTTTAAAATGTTTTTAAATACTTGTATTATAATATAATAGAGTTTAACATGGTTGAAAGCTACAAATAGTTTACAAAAACTAAAATATGTGGAGTATGTAATAAGAAGCAAATAGCGAAGAAATAATTTAACATAGGTCATATTTAAAAGAGGACAGTACTGCAAGACTTAAAATGCCACATTTCTGGATTTAATTTTGTTACTTTGATTTAAGTTTCTGTTAACAATTTAAGCGAAAAAAGAAAACTTTAGTCTTTTGAAACTATTCAATAATTACTCGATACTTCTATGTCATAAAAATGTTAGTTATTTGCAACTTATATGTATGGGACATCCCATAAGTGGGTTAGTAGGCATTTTGACGAAAATGCCCATAAGACTTCTTTTTTAAAGGAACTTCCATTTCCACAATTATTAGATTTTGTTAAAAATTACGACTATATTGAACAAAGACACTATTCACACCTTGACAAAACAGGTTTGTTCTGCGAAAACGTAACATAGAAACTGGTTATTCCGTCCTTTCTCTGAACGGCGGTGATGAATGAATGAAATGAAAAAGAAAGAAACAGTGATATATGATGCATCGTTTGATAGAGTGAGAGGCACCAAACCGATTGAACTTAAAGATCGAACGACATTCTGGTAGGGGATTTCCCGAAAAACCAATAGCAATATTCGTAGTGTTGCTAGTAACTACATTTAAATTTGAACTAAAATATGTCTGTGTTTTCAATATCGAAAAAATCGCTTCTTCTAATTTCACTACACTACTGGGGGTTGGTAGTCAGCTTTGCAAACAAAAAGTCGCTATAAGTCGCTAAATTTATTTTAGTCGCCAGAACGAAATAAGAAGTCGCTAAACACATCCAAAATCCGCTAGATCTAGCGACAAAGTCGCTAAAACGGCAACACTGTAGAGGCTCTACAGTAGAGCCTCTACACAATAATATTACTGTGGAACGTGGTTAATATGTAATTAGACTTTATAATGCCTTACGTTGCGCTTCATTTTCATGTTTTAACGTGTTCGAGCTCCTGCACGGACACCTGCTCGGTGTCAAATTCTACACCGCTCGTGTGAACTTTGAACCATGAGTGCTTTGTAATAAAAAAAACTGGTCAAGAGCGAGTCGGACTCGCGCACCGAAGGTTCCGTACCATCATTTAAATGTCATTTTTGTTGATGATTTCTGAAAAACTGTGCTATTTAAAGACATCGTTTTATTTTTCCTGTAATCTATACATAAACTTCTATCACATAGAATAATTTCAGATTTTTCTCTATGCAAACTTCGGAGATAAGGGGGAACGGTATTTTTTTACATTTTTCATCAAAAGTCGAAAACTATGCGACCTTTAAAAAAAGAAAAAAAGTGTTTGAGAATGTGCAAACAGCCCTAGTAGCCTCACTTCGATTTTTCAGTCCCTATTGCAAAAAAATATAAATATTTTTATTTCTTTTTCATTTGAAAAAATAATTGGGTAAACATCATGTAAAACTGTTCCAAATTTCAAGTTGATAGCGTTAGTAGTTCTTGAAATATTCAGCTGTGACAGACAGACAGACAGACAAACAGACTGAGTCACCACCATAAATTCCTTTTTTACCATTTTGGTATGGAACCCTAATAGACATTACATGTTTTATCAAGTTGGAGCCTGTATCGTCGTGCGAGACGCGGTACGAGCCCTGTATGCTTTGTCATCAATCAGGAATGAAAATGAAACAGATACAATTATGATCATAAAATAGTATTTATTAATTTATTTACTACAAATAGGTAGGTACTTAAAAGAAAACTTAGGTATCACGTTTATGCGCCACAGCATTTAATTTTAAAGTCCAAAGTTTTGGATATGAATAATATGATATAAAAAGTTAGTAGAGAATATTTTAGTATTTTTACGAAATGCCGTATCGCGTAAACGGTCTTAAAACTAATTAAGTACTAAATAAGATTTTATGTTATTTGCTACAAGTACCTAATAAGATAATAATAACTATTTAGGACACCAAGAAAATACAAGTTTTACAATTACATTACACATTACTTGTGTCTGGACCCTGTTTAGGTACTTTACATTTAGCACGTCATCTAAAATACATTGTACAAAATAAAAGTAATGCATTACATAAATATAGTTGCATTACCCCAGGCTAAAGTAGATACATTATCAAACGATAGCAACCGTTTATCGTCGTTGCTTGAAAGTGCAATTTTATTTACGTCCTGAGTAAATATTTCATGTTTTATTAACCTAAACAATACATTTTTTTTTGCGAATAACATTGCAATTATTGTACAAAACATTTTTATAATCTAAAATATTTAAATTTTTGGTTATACATTTTTTTGTACCTTTTGCCTTTTTAATAGTTTTGTTTAACGTTTTAATACAGTAAAGCTTTAAGCGCAGTCCTACGAATTCTTTGATAATGTTACCACCCATTTCATCCTTAAACAGTCCTGGAACCTTCTTATTAATAATTGGTAAGTCAAACAGAAGTCGAACATCAGAGTTACACTTATGTTTTTTAATTAATTTGCAAATAGTAGATCTTGTTCGTAGTATCGTTCTTTTTGTTATGAATTTTCGGTATTTTATGTTATATTTAGTGTCTGTAGCGAGTGCTTGTAATTTATTGCAAAAATTCTTTAAGATGTGGTTCCGGCACTCTATTTTTTCAACAGTTAGGTCAGGATACGGGCGAGCCTGTAATATTTTGGAGTAGATGCTAGCATCACCATCGGACATGAGTTTTCCGTAAATCAAATTGTACATTCTTATAGATTCTTTAAATCCTTCTACAATTATTTCACTCTCCATGTTTGTGGATGGACCGCTGTAATTTTTGAAACATTTGTGTTCTGACGGATCAACATTTTTGTTTTCTGCACGAGCACAGTTGAAGCAGTATTTATTTTTGATGCCTAAAAACAGAATTTCTCCTGTATGTTTGCCAATTATGGCAGCTGCGCCCGAAAGAGCATTATAATTCTTTTATAACTACGTTTAGGCCAGCAACCATCAGCAATTACATCTATTATGGGAATTCCATCTTTGTTCCTGCCGTTAGAAATTGCGAATTGTTTTTCTCTTTCTGCAGCCTGATTCATAGATTGTAATAAAACATCTTCCCATTTCCTACTAATAAGTTCATGGTTCTCTGAATACGTCTTTTCAGATAACAACGGGAAGTTGATTGCTGACATAAGTTCATCCAGCTGTGAATGCCCCGCACTTACTGTAATAGTACCTGCGACAGCGCACGTATTAATATTTAGGTAGTTTTCACTGCAATTGTCTCCATTTATGACAAACTGATTGATGATGTATGGACCTAACAAACAAATTGTGTCTCAAGGTAGGGTAGGGTGGGGCTGAAAGGTCCATTTTACGTAAATTGCCTTGTAACTATTTATGTGTAAGGTTCAGAAAAATATCATTTTAGCAATGGATACTGCTATCCTTCATTTACAAGAAAGAACAAGTGAACATAAGTAATTTCTATCTCTAACCCAGATACTTGCATTTTTTAAAGTCAAATCGAATGGTCCCTTTTGCCCCAAGGGTGGGGTAAAAAGGACCGGTGCTGGGGTAAAGAGGACCAGTATAATTAAATAGTTTTCTAAGGTTAATTAAAGCAAGTAAATAAATGAAAGCTATTTTAAATCAACCAGTCTTTATTTTAATTAAAATAAACTAAACAACTTTACTTATTTTAACTTATGGCACAGCATTTCAGTCTTAATTAGTCCAACTTTTTGGTCCGAAACCTATAATGTAACATTAACATAACTTTTTTACAATTACTCGTCATCTGAGTCGCAATTAATACATACATAGGTCAAGGATGACAGTGAAGGATTAACACACTTCTCGTGGGACCAACCTTTGCAATTAGAACATTGCATCCAGCCTTCCCCAGGAATGCTCTCCAAGTATGATTCACAGCACACCAAGCAAAAACATTCCTCTTCAGAACTAGAACTGTCCTCCTTTTTATCATTTAAAATTGTTTTCTTCACTTGCTTTTTTTTCTGATCGACAGCCTTTTTTCGGGAAACAGTTTTCTTTTTCTTATTTTGTTGTTCTAAAAGCAGCGCTTCCTTTTCCGGTGTGTCTGTTAAAATAGCTGTCTTGCGTCGCTTTCTTCCCCCTGTTCCCTTACGAGCTCCAGCCTTAGGGTAAGGTCTAATGGCTTCGGGAGAAAACACGTTACTCGTAGATGTTGATGGCTGAGGCTCATTGAAAAAAGATAGAACAGCGTGGGAAGTTGATGGCTCGGGCTCCATCATACCAATAGTGCTAGCAGAAAGCAATGGATCACTTGGTGACAATAAGAGCGAAGCGGTAGATAAATCAGCTGCTGCTGGGTCGCTAGGTATTAACAAACTTGGTGATGTGGATGAAATAGGTGGATAAGTTTGAATAGCTGTGGGTAACTCAGAATTATTATACGGCTCAGTAGACGTAGAATTTGGTGCCTGTTGGTTATTAGGGTTTGGTCGATCCGTCACATAGCTTGGAGCGAAGTCCGATTCATTAAAAACTTCTCGATTGAATGGATAAGCGCCCGTTTTTTGAAACCCATTTGAAATATTGTTGGGAGTTAGCGCCAATGGTAATGCAGTTCGAACTATTCCTGGGAGGTCGTATATAGTCATGGTTTTGCCGGGATTGTTACGCATCCATGCATCTTGTGCTGATGACAAATACTTTTTAAGTGGACCGAATACTGACACATCCAAGGGCTGCAGCTTGTGTGAACAGTGGGGTGGATACGAAAGCATCACTACTCCATTATCTTTGGCTAGATCCAATACAGGCAAGGAGAGGTGAGAACAGTGATTATCTACCAGAAGCAATACAGGAGAATCTTTACTTGGTTTTACATAGCTAATGAAATGTTTCATAAATTGCAAGAACTCCACATCAGTCATCCAACCGCTTGCATTTCCTGCACCTATGCATTCTGCAGGCCCATCTCGCACAAAATGATCCTGATATTTCTTCCTGGGAAACACAAACAATGGTGGCACGGAACCACCAGTTGCTGAAACAGCAACCAGTAATGTTGTAGTAATAGATAGCGACTTTGCCGCGAACATGAAAAACGATGCAAAGCTGAACCTGTCCTTTTAAACCCCTGGTTTCCTACACTCCAGTCTTCTGCAGTCAATGCGGATAAGTTCGAGAGGATGGATAGTGCGAGGTTTGAGTTGGGAGGAACAAACCAGTTGATTGCGTCCCTCAGCTTCACTGCCCTTTTGAGAACAGGCAACTTTGTCTCTTTTTCCCATGGTTGAAGGATGCTGGTACTTTCTGATGTCCGAGAACCTAAGTAAGCTTGGTAAGGTCCCCTCTGCTGTTTGTAACATTTGAGACCAAGAGGAACCAGAATCGAAACAAATATATTATAAGGGAAATCTGAAATACAAGGCTCACAAACAACCTTCGGTAATGTAGCTTTCCCTATAAGCTCCAAAGGATGAGGAATTGTCGCTCCATGCACCTTGGATCCCCACGAAGCTAACCTGAGCGTATCAGCCTTTGATGATGAACAGTCCCAGATGGTGAGACCTGACACAGTATCTGTTCCAAATTCGCTCAGATATAGCAATGCCATAGACTCACCCCTGAAGATGATGCTTTTGATTTTTTGATCCATCCTTAATTATAATTAATTTTATTTAAGAAATATATAATTTATATTAAATTTTGTTTTAGTTTTATATTAATAATTTTATTTAGTTTGAGTGTGTAGGTCACTACATCACCCCCCTCCAGAGACCGTCAAGGGCGATAATAATCGGGAAATCTAACGCGACGTCCTGACCGCGTCGTTCTGACGACGCTATCGTCAGCGGAAGGTAAGTCCCGGTTATCCGCGTCGGGTTTGTGGTGATGAGTGTCAGTGCTGAGTGGTGACTGTGGTGTGTTGTGTTGAATGTTAGTGGTTGGTGGTGAGGATGATGTGTGAGGGTCACGCAGTATGAAGGCCGGCTTAATGCGGTCTATCGTTACGGTAACCTGCTTTCCATTTACCATTATTTTAAACACCTTGTCATCTCGTTGAATTACCTTATGAGGACCAGAATATGCTGGTTTCAGACCACCACCAGCAGTGCAGTCCCTAAGGAAAACGTGGGTAGAGGAAGCTAATTCCTTGTAAATAAATGTTTTAAAATTGCTGTTGTGCCTGGCTGCTGGTGATGGTTGCAGATTCCTGACAATACTCCGAAGCCTCGACAAGTAGTCGGTCATGTCAACGGTTTCATCCGCCTGTGGGTCGAAAAATTCGCCCGGCAGACGTATTGGCTGACCGTAAACAAGTTCGGCAGCAGTAGCCTGGGCGTCTTCTTTATAAGCGCTTCGTACGCCTAACAAGACTAGTGGAAGAGATTCCACCCAGCTGTCATTGGCATGGCAAGTTATAGCTGCTTTAAGTTGACGGTGGAACCTTTCCACCAAACCATTGCTGGCAGGATGATATGCCGTTGTTTTGCGATGTTTGAACCCAGCAATTTCAGACAGGCATTTGAACAGCGCTGATTCGAACTGCCCACCTCTGTCGGTTACGATATCGGTTGGGCAGCCGAAACGAGCAATCCAGCCACTCAGTAAGGCCTTTGCTACTGTTTCTGCAGTTATGTTTGTGAGCGGTATTGCCTCAGGCCATCGCGTAAAGCGATCGACGGCTGTGAGACAATAGCGAAACCCTTCACTCGGCGGCAAAGGTCCCACAAGATCAATATGAATGAATGCGAATCTAGATTGCGGTAATTTGAAAGTACCTACTGGACTAAAGACGTGCCGTGTGGTTTTTGAACGCTGGCAAGCCAGGCAAGAACGTACCCAATCTCGGCAGTCTTTTCTAACGCCAGGCCACACATATCGGTCAGCGACCAACCTTGCGGATGCCTTGGTACCTGGGTGGCTCAGTGAGTGCAGGCTTGTGAAAATTGTTCTTCGCAATTCCTTGGGCACAAATGGTCTTGGCGTAGGGGTGCTAACGTCGCAATATAGTTGCTCTCGTGAACCTGGTACCCTGACCTGTTGCAGGCACAATGCGGTGTCACTATTTAGCAGTTGCTTCAGCTCGGGGTCCTCAAGTTGAGCTGCAGCGATCTTTTCGACGGGCACTGGTTGTGTAATCTCCTCGACGCGCGAAAGGGTGTCCGCCACGACATTGTTCTTCCCAGAAATATGCCGGATGTCCGTTGTAAACTGGGCTATTAGATCTAGGTGTCGGAACTGGCGTGGGGAACAATTCTCTTTACGAGAGTGGAAGGCAAACGTCAGCGGCTTGTGGTCTGTGTAAATCACAAAGTCACGAGCCTCTAGCATGTGCCGGAAATATTTGACACTTTCGTAAATGGCGAGCAATTCGCGGTCGTATGGAGAGTACTTTACTTGTGCTGGACTCAGCTTGCGCGAAAAGAAAGCAAGCGGCTCCCATGCACTTGCATGCAGTTGTCGGAAGCATCTGTGACCAACGCCAACTTAGCGCTGCAGTCTGGATGCGCCAACAGTGCTGCTTGACAAAGGCTGCTCTTGCAGTTCTGGAATGCCTTATGCTCCTCTGGTGTAAAATTGACCGGGTGTGAACCCTTCACAGAGCCGGTAAGAAGAGCGTTCAAGGGTGCCTGGAAGGTTGCTGCGCCTGGGATGAACCTGCGGTAAAAATTGAGCATCCCAAGAAATCTCCGTAGCTCTCTTACGGTTTTGGGAGCGGGAAAATTTTGTATAGCCTCGACCTTAGATGGTAATGGTCTTGTACCCGCTGCTGAAATGTGGTAGCCCAAGAAGTTAACCTCCGACACTCCGAAGACGCACTTGGAACTATTGATGACCATACCGTAATCTCTCAGTCTGGTGAAAAGTTGACGCAGGTGGTGCTCATGGGTCTTCTGGTCTTTCGAGTAGACCAAGAAGTCATCCAGATATTCGTACGTAAAATCCAGACCTCTGAGCATTTCATCCACGAAGCGCTGAAACGTCTGTCCGGCATTTCGAAGACCGAACGTCATGAACGGAAATTCGAAAAGACCGAACGGAGTCGTGATCGCAGTCTTCGGGATGTCATCAGGATGTAAAGGAATCTGATTATACGCTTTCACCAGGTCGATTTGGGAGAAGACGGTACAGCCAGAGAGACTATGAGCAAAATCCTGGATGTGTCGGATGGGGTACTGGTCTGGTATGGTACGTGCGTTCAGCATCCTGTAGTCACCGCAGGGGCGCCATCCGTCATCTTTCTTCGGCGCCAGGTGAAGAGGCGACGACCACGGTGACTCGGACGGGCGACAGGTTCCACATTGCAACATGGCCTCGAATTCGGCCTTAGCAATTTGCAGTTTGTCCGGGGCCAATCTGCGAGGTGTGCAGGATACTGGTGGCCCTGGTGTAGTACGGATGTGGTGTACTGTATTGTGTTTGGAAGTGCGGTGTATACCATGTGGGCGAGTGATGTCGGGGAATTCCCGTAGTATGTGTGTATAAGCGGAATCACCCAAACTTACCCTCACCGAGGAGACATCTTCAGAACGACGGACAGGCGACGCCGGGGTGGAGAGCGTTGTATGGCTATCGATGAGGCGTTGATTCCTGCAATCAACAACCAAATTATAAAAAGATAGAAAATCCACGCCTATTATCGCCCTCGTTACATCGGCTACGATAAATCTCCAAGTGAAGTCACGGCGCAACCGTAGATTCAGAGTGACGTTTATAAACCCGTATGTATTTATCGGTGTTCCGTTGGCCGCACACAATTGATAGTTGGTCTTCTCTCGCCGATTTGATAATGCCGATCGGGGGTAGACGCAGAGGTCGCTGCCGGTGTCTACCAAAAACTGCATTTTCGACCTTTGATCGGTAACAAATAAGCGACCAGCACTCGGACAATCATCGGCCGCCATTACTGATTGTCCCGCACTTTTCCCGATGTAGGGTAGTCGCACGGCTTGACGCACTTTTTGGCTCGGTCACCGAAATTCTGGTGGTACCAGCACTTCGGGAATCTCCTATAGCTGGACTCTGATCGGGTTGAGGCTGACCGATAACGCGTGCGACTACGGGACCGTCCTCTGGAGCGCGACAGTCGCTCCACCTTATCCGCCAGCTTCTCCATCTGCTTGGTCAGAGCAGCGACTTCTGAGCATACACTGCCACCTGCAGTACTTGCCGATGCAGCAGTTGTCATGGCAGTTGTTGATGCTAACTGGGTACCGACGACGTCGTGGATCCGGTCCGCCAGTTCAGCCAGATCCATTCTTGACTGTGATGCTACGATGGCCTGCGTGTTTGCTGGTAGGCGGCTCGTCCAAATACTGCGCAGGAACTCCTCTGGTACACCTGGTCCTGCGAGGTTGAGTAAATGGCGATAAAACTGTGACGGCTTCCGGTCGCCCAGCTCTTCATGCATGAGAAGTTGCTTTACCTTCTTCTCACGCGATGCCGAAAGCCGTTTGATGAGCTCGCCCTTCAGTTTTTCATATTTGCCGGTAGGTGGTGGGTTGCCAATAATATCCTCCACCTCTGAAGCGTATTGCGGATCCAAGTTGCCGGTTATATAATAAAACTTTGTGTCATCCGACTTTATACTCGCCAGGATGAATTGCGCCTCCATCTGGTTGAACCACAGACTCGGCTTTTCAGGGTAGAACGGCGGTATGCGCACACCCACGCGAAATGTTTCTGCTGCCGATGCCGACTCATCTTTGTCTGTGCTTGTATTGCCCTCAGCCATCTTCGTGCTCTTCAACGGGGTCACCAATGTAGTAATAGATAGCGTGTGTGTAGGTAGAAATAAGTGAAGTTTCAAGTACACAAGAAGAATGAAAGTTTATTAGCTATAGATACACAGACACAGGTTTCAGTTCACACACGAGAGTTACACTTAAGGAAGAAGGAGTAGAAATGTAGATAGTTGAGAACAGTACAGATAAACATAAAGCATAAACACAAGTAGTTATCCAGTTAGCGCGGTGAAACTAGGATCGCTATAATACAACCTAAATCAAAGCGTGCAGGAGCATACTGACTCGCTAGTCATGGAGCGCGCATCGCGGACGGCCTGAGTGCAACGCACGATGGTGCCGTCCCGCTTGTGCGCACGTCTCGCGTGACGTAGCGCGAGCGACCGATCGCCGCTAGAAGAATGGATGCGTCATAGCTGCGCCGGCTAACCGATTAGGTATTAGCTACTAATATGTACAATGTTTGTAATTGTCCGTTTGTTTGTTGAATAGATATTATGACAATTTTTATAAACACTTTTATTTTAAATGTTGATTACAAATAATTCTAGTTTTAAGTTCTTTTGTAAATATGTGTATATAAATTATAATTAATTTTATTTAAGAAATATATAATTTATATTAAATTTTGTTTTAGTTTTATATTAATAATTTTATTTAGTTTGAGTGTGTAGGTCACTACAATGTAACGTTGGTTCCTCTTTCAGCGGATGTGACTGATCCAACGTTTCGTTTCCCTTTAGCCGCTATAATTTTAGAGGGTTTGGAGACAGTTGATACGCCCGTTTCATCGGCATTCCATATTTGAGACCCTCTAAATCTGTGACGATCCATGACCAGTGCTAATTTATCAAAATACTCTGCAACATTCGTTCGATTAAAAGAAGTTGCCCTACTCAAACTGGTAGCCTCTGGTTTCCTTATGGAGAGACGGTCGTTTCTTGACAAGAAACCTTGTAACCAATCTTTGCCAGCCATTTTATTTACATGCCATGTGTTTGGCATCTGAAGATTATATTTTGTGGCACATTCATATGCGAAGCGACGAACATCTTTTGGTCCTAAACCATGAAAGATTTGAGCAAGTGTAAGCAGATACTCACTGAGAGAAGATTCCTGTTCAGCGTTAAATACTAGTCTGGGAGTCCCGTAACCAAATCGTGGTGTTTCTGGATTTTCTTTTAGGCGTGCAATAAATCTTATTAGAGAAGTTTTACTAATTTCGTAGTCACGACAAACTTGACGTATGGATTTATTTTCGTTTGTGACTAGCTCAGCCGCACGTTGCATGATCTGGACGGACTTTTTACCTCTATCGGTGGTTCTTTTGTAATTCCGCATTCTGAAAATAATACCATAACATGATATATTTTGTATAGGGTTAAAAGGTCCACCGCGGGGCTTAAAGGTCCAGAGTGGACCTTTATACCCCAACTATATGTTAATTGAAGTTTGAGGTTATAGAGAAAAATCCACACAGACAATTCAATAAACAATGGCTTTACGTTAAACTGCACCTTTAATAAAAGTTTAGTTCTGTAATGTTATAAGCACAACAGTCAGACTAAAAATAAGTGACGTGAAAAAATTTACTTACGTGAATTTTTAGCACCGGGACCGCGTACACTCTCGTCGGCGCTCGCAAGCTCACTGCGCGGGGCCGCGTGGGTACCCCTCCCGTACCCCCTTCATACGCCTGTCATTTGTTTCGCTCGCGCGCTTATAATTTCTGAGATAGACATGGTGGACCTTTTTACCCGCGGACCTTTAAGCCCCAACCTACCCTACCTAGAAGTGTTATTCGAAGGGGGGTACGCCTCCCTCAACTGTTCCATACAGACATATGCAGGACCAACGCTGGGGAACGAGCACCTCTTCGTCGCCTTGTTGATAATTATAACACGTATTTTATGAAACTGGATATATTTTCTCAATCTAAGCAATCGTTTAAGAGAATGGCTCTTGATGTTTTATCTGGCGAGGTGATTTAAGTTATGTCAAGCTAATCTTAGCAACACAGAATTATTGTAGTACTTAGCAACTATTATTTTGTCTTTTTTTTTCTCTTTCATCACTTTTAACCTTTAGTTAAAATGTGGACAATGGTGTGGGTTACATGTTTGTTAAATCTTAGTTTAAGTATTTTCTTGTATTTTGCAGCATGTAACTGTTTTTTGTCCCTAATAAATAAAATAAAATAAAATAAAACTTTTGATTGCAAAGCCGACATTTAAATGTGAATTTTGACTGTAGACCAATTAGGGTTTCAGATATGAGGTCAAGTTCTGTGAAGCTGCATCCAAGTGGGCCATGGTTTGCAATACGTTTTAATTCGGAAAGGAAGTGGCTGACATCAATAATTCTTCTGTTTATTATTTTTTCGTGAGTTGCTGCTTCCTTTTCATACGAAAGGATCATGGTCATTTTGGACTAAGAAAAAACAGAATTCCGACCTAAGATGAGACTGTCGCCAAAATGTAGAACATTTTTAATGTAATTATTAGGTATCATCAGTTTATTTTTAAAAGATTGGGAAGTATTTAAATAATCATCTTTATAATTATAACTTTGCTTTATCAGAACGCAGTAAAAAATATTGATTTTGAACGCATTTATAGTTATTAACGTTACTAGAGAAGTCCATACTTTAACTTAGATCTAAATCGATTTTATTTTTTAATCGAAATGAAATCCCGGGCATGCCTAAAATGAGTGCTAATAATACTTTTAAACAGTTGACATTACTGTTTAAAAGTATTATTAGTAGTCATTTTAGGCATGTATTTAACGCAGCGACAAATTAATCTGAATTTGGGATTAAAAACTAATTAAAGCCGGTAGCAAAAATAGTTGGTTGGCGTCTACAGCGAAGGATAATTTTACGTAGAAAACAGCTTAGTAATCAGTTGTTAGCTTTGTTTCAATATAAACTAGCATGCTTCTACAACGTCTCTGGCGCTGCGGGAAGTGCAGCCCCTTCGCCCTTACCTCCGCAGCTTCGGCTTTGGCTCGCACGGGTGCCTAAGTGCTTGTTCACGTTGGAACGCGCGGGCGCGGTGGCGAAAGAGGCGCGGTAGACGTCGCGAGCTCGTGTTCACATTAACCGCCAGGCGTTCGCGCGAGTGTGGCGTATTGTCAGAGGTTGTAAATATGGACCACGATCTTTTATTTTTAACCGAAAATTCATACCTAAAGTGGGAGATGCTAAAAATTAGAATTGGCGTGCACGAAATTAATAAAGAAAGAGAACGGTATGGTGAATTTCATACTTTATATGGTAATTTGAGAGAACATCCTTCAAGATTTTTTGGATATACCAGGATGAGTGTCCGCTGTTTTGATTACATACTGGATTCAATAAGGAGTGATATTTCAAAAGTGGACACAAATTTTCATAAAAGTATACAGCCCGAAGAAAGACTGTTTGTAACTATAAGGTGAGTTTAAAAAAAAATAATTTTCATAGTAAGTAGTTAAGTAAATTATCATTTTTTATCGGGATACATATTGCAGTCATTCAAATTCAAACAAGGTTCCTCTTTATTATTTTATTTAATTAATATTATCGTTATCAATTATACAAAGTTTAATTTCCATAATTAGTCGTGTTATAATCGTATGTATTATATCCATGGTGAGACTGCGTCATGCCACTATTCATTTCGTCCATAATAACTTGTGTAATATTGTTTCTAGCGCGTAGTTTTTGCATAGGAGATAATTCTTTCATGTACGGCAACAAACTTTTAAAAAATAACAGATCTTCGCAATCTTGTTCGTGTTGTTTGCTGCTTTGTGACAGTTTAAGTTGTAATAATTCAAACTTTTTCTTCTCCAATTCCATAAATTCCTGTCTTACATCTTGTGCACATTTACGTTTGGTGCTCGTATATTGTGTACTTGAAGATGCACCAGCTATGGATTGGGGAGTTGAGGACCGCTCATCATCATCATTATTATTGCTGTTTTCATCAGTAGTTTCATCTAAATTGCCTTCATTTATTTCTGGGGTAACATCATCTTTTATGAACAGCATCATTTGAAAATATGGCCACATTGAAGTGTTTTGATCTGTTCCAGCATCACCAGAACGAGAAACCGGAATTTTCTTAAATTCTTTCATAAATTGGTCCCGAATGTTCTTCCATTTTTTCCTTAAAGCCTTTTCTGTAAAATCAGAAATATTGTTTAGTGTTGATGATTAGTGTAAATATATTTAAGTTTTACATTATAATTACATTTTTTATTATGTTTCAGATATCTCTCCACTGGATTGGCATTTCGATCTTTGGCATATAGCTTTCGTATGGGTGTTAGTACTGTGTCTGAGATTGTTTATAGTACCTGTGAAGCTATTTGGAAAAACAATTTGAATGTCCACATGCCACAGCCATCTGAAGACCAGCTTATGAATATTGCTTCAGATTTTAGGGAGATGTGGCACTTTCCTAACTGCATTGGCAGTTTGGACGGTAAACATTTTAGGGTTAAACGACCTAAAAAATCAGGATCGGCATTTTTTAACTACAAGCATTATTTCTCTATTGTTTTGCAAGCTGTGGCTGATGCGAGGAAAAGATTTTTAACTATTGAAGTGGGAGGTAGAGGAAAGCAAAGCGACGGCGGTACATTTAATGCCTCGTCCCTGAACCGGTTACTCGAAAGAGGTGCATTTAATATTCCGGAACCAAGAACATTACCTAATTCTAATATTACAGCTCCATATGTTATATTAGCCGATGAAGCTTATCCTCTTAAAGAATATATAATGCGTCCATACCCACAAAGAACATTGAATCAAGAGAGAGAAAATTTTAATAATAGATTGTCAAGAGCGAGAAAAACCGTGGAGTGTGCATTTGGAATTTTATGCAATAAATGGCGAGTTTTGTTAAAACCTATTGAAACTGATGTTAAACATGCACGCCTGATTATAAAAACTGCTTGCTTATTGCATAATATTGTAATTGATACAGATGGTTACGATTGTGATAATGAGTTCACAATTCCAACTCGACACCAAAGGCGACAAACTAGAACTGGAAGAAACAACAATCCATCAAATCGGCCTAAACAAGTTCGGAATTTATTCACGAAATATTTTTGGGAAAACAATCGTTTAATATACACGTAGTCGCCTTTGTATTATGTATCTTTTGTAGTCTTCAGGAAATAAAAGTTTAAAATACCTACAAATATATCATATTTCCAGCATAATAATATGTATTTCATTTACTCACCCTCCATATCAGGAAACAATCCAGCAATTTCCTTCCATAGTTTATTAAGAACATTTCTGTTCATATGATGACTGTGTTTACTTTGCCAAATAGGAGTTCTAGCCTGAACAGCACTAATAAACTCTTCTGTATTGAACGACATGAAAGAAACGTGCTATCGTTTCTAGCGACAAGTTCAAACTGGTTGAACTTACCTGACGTCGCGAGTGAATCGCGCGCTCCGCCGCTAGTTCGACGTGAACACACACAAACGTCTCAGTCGTTTGATAATGCCGCGAGCGGGCCGCGCGCGTCGGTCGCTAGCTTGCCCGCTACTTAGACCGCACGTGCGTTTTGTACGTGAACACTTGGATATAAACTCAAGTGTTTGATATTTTGTGACCGCGCCCGCGCTCGCGCCCGCGAGTCAACGTGAACAAGCACTAAGTGCTCATTCACGTTGACTCGCGGGCGCGGTGGCGGGCGCGGTCGCGAAATATCAAACATATGGCGTAATATCCAAGTATATCAAAGAGAAATCGCTTTGGAATAAAACTGTTCGTATTGTGCGATGTGGAAACAAGATATATACTGGACTTTATAGTCTATTGTGGATCTGAAACGGATATTGAGCAGATTTCTGATTTGGGGGTGAGCGGGTCGGTAGTGGTTGCTCTCCTTAAGGAATACTTTAACACGAACAGACAACTTTTTGTGGATAACTGGTACTCGAGTCCAAAGTTATTCCTTTATTTGAAAGATAACGGGATATATGCATGCGGTACAGTTAAGAAAAATAGAAAAGGCATGCCTAAATTTAAGCAGTTGTCTAAAGGAGAAGTGGATGCTTACTATTCCCCTCCTTTAATGACTTTAAAATGGCAGGATAAAAAAGCTGTAACCATGATTAGCACCATGCACGATGCTAAAATATTACCTTCAAATAAGGAAGACAGAGCTACTGGTCTGCCAAAATTAAAACCTGAATGTGTAATTGATTATAATAACTACATGGGAGTGGTTGACACCGGAGACATGATGATGAGTACTCTATCGTGCATAAGGAAAACGAGACGATGGTACTTCAAACTAGCCCTTATACTCCTTTAATGACTTTAAAATGGCAGGATAAAAAAGTTGTAACCATGGTTAGCACCATGCACGATGCTAAAATATTACCTTCAAATAAGGAAGACAGAGCTACTGGTCTGCCAAAATTAAAACCTGAATGTGTAATTGATTATAATAACTACATGGGAGTGGTTGACACCGCAGACATGATGATGAGTACTCTATCGTGCATAAGGAAAACGAGACGATGGTACTTCAAACTAGCCCTTCGTATAATCGACATGTCTATGTTGAATGCATTCTACACATACAAAAAAAATAATAATTGTCCCACAAAACCATTAAGTGAATTTCAGCTGGCAGTTATACGGCAAATCATTAATAAAAACAAAATACACGATTATGAACCGGTGCCTTCGACATCGCGTGGCGTTCAGAATGATCCCTGTCGCTTTTTACCAAATGATGTTCTCAAACATTTTCCTGTGACCATACCAAATAAGAAAAGGCAGCGTTGCAGAGTTTGCGCTCTGAAAAAAAAAACAAAATATACAAGATATATGTGCAAACAGTGTAACACTTATTTGTGTTTAGAGAATTGCATCACAGGATTTCATAGAAAGCCTAGGGGTGGTGGTAATATGTAAAATAAAATCCATGATTTAATAATTAAAGTGTTTTATTCAATAACTTTAAAATCTTGCATTGCATGTAAGGTATCGCCCTTACAAGCATAGTGATGATAATATCAAATACGATGATATTGCAAAAGTAAAGCCCCGCGCCTGCGGCTTCCAGAGTTGAAAATACTTGCACAGGAAATCGATCCGTGTTACTATATAAATAAGGAGCACAATCGTTTCTGCGACAAAAATGATATTTGGAAGTTCAAAGTATTTTTTTATACAAATACGATTATGCTCCTTATTGCTGATGACATGCTCTGCTCGCGCCCGACTAGTTAATACTTTCACAATTTCAAGTATTTCCCGCCCGCACTAGTGATGAAATAATTTGCTAATCATTCGTAAAGATCTAAAGAAAAGGATTATATAGGGTGACTGGTAATTAGTGACCGATAGGTACCTAAACCCATGATTGTGCTCATGATAACAAACAACTTTTACTATGGGACCAAACCTGAAATCGCGAACAAAAAATCAGCTGCTCCCTACATTTTGACGAGTTATGCAAACATGAATGTATGGGGCAGGTGATTTTTTTTTCGCGATTTCAGGTTTGGTCCCATAGTAAAAGTTGTTTGTTAACATGAGCACAATCATGGGTTTAGGTATCTGTCACTAATTACCAGTCACCCTATATAATACTTACTCATTATTGCTTATTTCTATCGGTTGTATATTAGAAATATCCATTAGCGGTGGTTGTGCATCACTTTGGTTATCTTTTAACCTAAAAAAGATAATTTATTTTAAAATACATTAAATTTCTAATGTTTACACATAAAAAAAACACTACAAAGTGAAAAATAACTTTAATTTCGGAAGTCGGTGTCTTTGGTTTTTTATTTACTTTCGTTTTTTTTTGCCACCGACTTCCGAAATTAAAGTTATTTTTCACTTTGTAGTGTTTTTTTGGAAGTCGGTTGTTTTTTTTTTGTAAAAAGTTTTTATTTTTCACTTTTTAGTTGTGCCTACTCCACACAAATCTGAATACCACTCTGCTAAATACTCTGCAAAAATATATAATTGCATACAACTCAAATAGCGCAATTTGAAGGGGCATATAGTTACCATTAAATCATTTATAGCCAGAGTGCACCTCATGACAATTCCAATAAGCCCAAACACGGATAAGATACATTGTTTTATTACTGAATTCCGATGCCTACCTTCCAGCTTCTTCATCAGATCGGTTCGATGGTACCATTTTCATCAGAACCATTTATTTAAAGCTTCGTCATAGTCGCTTTTACTATTTTAATCGAGATATCTTATCGCCACCCGTGAAATACTTATCATCGTTGAGGAGTTCCCGTGGCAATATGTGGTCTTCTTCATCAGTTCCACTTCACCAGATGATACTTTCTGAATGCAAACGCTTGATTTGTTGATGAAAATACCAAAATCGCTATATGTATGCCTATAATATTTGAGGAGTTCCCTCGATTCCTCATGGATCCCATCATCAGAACTGGATTTTGATAAAAATGGGACCAATCTGGAAGTATACCCTTTCAAATAAAAAAAGAATTTTCCGAATCGGTTCATAAATGACGGAGTACTGCGGTAACAAACATACAAAAAAAAAAATACAGCCGAATTGAGAACCTTCTCCTTTCTTTGAAGTCGGTTAAAAAATAGTTACCTACATGACAAGTGCTGAACCACGTAGGTACCGAATCAATGTCATGTATGTATGTTCATGTCTGTAGTTTCATAACTCTATGTCACACGCATGATCGAAGATTTTGTGCAAAGATTATCGATCGAAGATATTTTATTTGTTGATAAAAATAAATATTACATGACAAGACAACGATGAGATGTTATCACTTTACCAACTACTCACATCTTAGAGAAGTACTTAGTATGTCTATAGTAGTTAGGTACATACCTGCTATCAACGTAATTTTGTTGAGCATCTTTAGACGTGGTTGGCGTTTCGTCACTATTTTGTCCTTTTCTTTTAGCCCGGCTACAAAAAAAAAAAAATAGACTGATAAATAAATTGCATTGTTTATAATACCTACTTAATTAAAAAAACATATTCTAAATAAAGTATTTAAAAATATACGATACACAATTGACAATTAGTTTCACTGTTATTTAGAATATAACTAAGACAGCTTACCGAGCTTCAATTCAATCATCTTTGCTACTTTTGCACGTCCTTGTCGCACAACTTTCTTATACTTTGGCATTTTGAGTGTTTACACAACAGTAGCGTCTTTTCGCAAAACTCAATAGTTCTACACACACAAAGCGTCCTTTCGCAATAAATAACACAATAGGTCTATACTAACACAAAAAAAACTATAAAGTAAACAAACGTAATTATTAAACACAATAAGCTAATGTTATTATCTTCTAATAATGTGACGTGAGTGAGCAAGTGCGATAGCCGACGCGGTAACAAACGGCGCGGGTTTCACCCTCGAGACCTTGTGGCAGACTGAATCCCGATCCCCGCGCAAGACTTACAGTAGTGAATACGCCCAGATTTTAGAATAAAATCTTGATAAAATCAAATTTTGATCTTTTGAAAAAAATATTTCTTGCAAAATGTTGATTATAAAATTGTCTATTCATTAGTGTCAGTAGCAAAATAAAATAATGTTTACTTCACGAGGAGATGCACGTTATCAATCATTATTTCTCATTTCTGTGGTTTCGTTGTAAGGAGATTAATTTAAAAAGTACTGCTTTAAAAAAAAAAAGAAAATAACCATTATGGAATCAAGATTACGTAGAAATTTAATGTATTTTTTATTAGTTGATATTTCTTTTAAATAACAAGTAGATAGCTCCAAAAAATTGCCTAAAAACGGCTAGCGCGGCATTTTGGTCGCAGACGCGCCTTAAAATGGATTTATACAAATTATATTGAGGTAGGCCAGTATTAAAAATCACAACAGCTGCGTAACAGCGTGCTGCATAGGAGTCTTTTAAAGAAAAATTTATTCGTTTTCCTCCTACTACTTTCGCTACAACGATGTTAAATTGTTCAGCACTGTTGTTGGTATAGCAGAACATGAGACTTCTCGAGTGAAATGCTGGTTGGGAAGCATTTTTTTGTAATTTGATCATCAGGTTCGCAATCAATGGAACTAATTTTTTTTCTTTTTTTCTTTCATCGCTGCAATAATAACTATCACACGAGGTGTGATCTCCAAAAATATGCCGAGGACTATTTAAAATATCTCTTTGCAAATTCAGTATTTGAGTTGACGTTGAAGTACTTTGTGCTTTCCTAAATTTAATTGCTGAGCGAATAGCCGTACGTAATCTTGTTAAGCGATCCCCGGTCAAAAATTTACGCTCGCTAAGGGGAACCGCTGTATCCTTTTGCAATGCCAAATTTTTACCATTGTAATTGCGTAACAAATGGTTCGTACATTCGATTTTTTGTATAGGAACGTCGGGATAAGGCCTACTTTCTAAAATATTTTTGTACGTGCTGGAGTCACCGTCAGCAATAAGTGTGCTATATATTAAATTTCTTTCTGCTATCGACACCTTGAAGCCTTCAACTAATATAGATTGCTCCATGCTAGTTGATGATCCCGAGTGATTTTTGTGGCAGTCGTGGACTCGTGGCGCTAATCCTTTTTTGTTTGCGCGAGCACATATAACGCAGTATTTATTTCTAACCCCGATATGAAGTATTTTTCCAGTATGCTCCCCAATTAGTGCTGATAAAGCGGAATAAAGCCGAATAATTTGTTTTGTATGACCGTTTACTCCAGCATGCATCAGCTTCTACTGGTATCATTGCAATACCCCCATTGTTGACGTCACCCCGTGATACTGCAGCTTCTTGCATAGTCTCTTCTGCAGTGATACGCCACATTTCAGCCACATCTGCATGGATTGAGCTACACAAGCGGATTCGCATGGTTGGCAATTCCATAGATGCAGTGAGCTCATTTAGATTGGAAAGACCTGTATTGACATTTAAATTATCTTCGTTGCATGTTTCTAATTTAAAAAGCGACCCACACATACAACATTTTAAATCGAATTTTGAAATGAGATTTTGATTTTGAATTTTTGTATTTCCTACAACTTTTAAACTACTCAATCGGCAACCAAATTTTTCGGCATGTTTGTCAATGAAAAGTAATTGATTCATAAAATAATTAAAATCTATAATTCGTCTTCCATCTATATCTTGAAATTCCTGAAACAATGAAAACCAGGAATGTAGATACTAGTTTAAAAAGTCAAATATTTAACTATGTTACGTAATGTACCTGTTACGAGTAACAAGAAAACACTCACCATGTTATTTGTACTTGTATCAGATTGGTCCTGATAATCTATTGTTAAATTAAATATGCTTTCACCATCCTGTAAGAAATAAAGAAGTCCATTAATTATGCGCTAGCTAAGATCAATTAAGTCTGCAGAAAAGAATATAGCCATTAAAAATAATTAAACATACTACATAATATTAAAACTTAATTTATCTATTTATTACAAATTATAAGAAATAAATTATGATTACCATGCTATTTGTATTTCTGTCAGAATGCACTGTAAATACTGTCGTTGGGTCAAATGTGCTTTCATTCTCCTGTAAAAGTTATATAGTCCGATAAATGTACGCATACAATTTGTGGTAGCAGTAATATTAATAGCGCATGAAATAAATGATGTAGGTAAAGTTGGGCAATATTTACCTCTGTTAAATTAGAATCATTATTTTTATTTGGCGAATTTACTTGCCCCTGCTGCATTTCAGCTTTTTTTTGCCTATAAATAGGAAACATGTTTTTTAGATGGAATGGAATAAACAAACGTACGTAAAAATATACATAAACATGTGAGCAATAAGCTTGCTTGCTTGCTTGTATGCATGTAAAATACATGTATGCATACAAGTAACCAAGAAACATAACAATACTTTTTTGAGCAGTTGTGTAAAAATATAACAAAACAAATTATTTAAAAAAAAACAAAAACCTGAAAAGAGAAAAACAGCATATTATTATATAGAGTTTTGGGTGTAACTGATACTGGCATGGCCACCATCAGAGATTTTAATTTTGATAACACAAAAAATTAGTCGCTAATTAGTCGAAATTTTCCGCCAAATATCAGAATTTGTCGGTCACTGGTACAAAAGATATAAGGATTCATAGGTGGCCGATCTGGAGGGTCTGCCCAGCTTGGCCACATTTATATGGTAGGTTTGCGCAAACAAAATCTTTTCCTCCCCATGGAGGAAAAGATTTTGTAGGTTATTATAAAAGCGGCTTTCTTCAAGATCAAAGGAGTACAACTTCTGTACGTTAGTACTATTATTTATTCTGTGAAAGAGTTAACTAAGGTGTTATCCAAAGGAGGTTTTCCATTACAAAAATGGAGGAGTAATAGTCAAAAATTACTAAATAAAATAAGGGATGAGAAAGAAACTACGCATGAAGAGTTAAAGAGTTAAATGAAAATTTAATTTAGACTTAGTTGGTATTTATTATTGCTAGGTGGATTATGAATGTCAAATTGTTTATGCTGTTACTAATAATACAAAATGAACATATTGTGTCGTGGTGTGGGTCCGAATAAATAAAATCATATCTCAAAAAATACAGGGTGTCCGATGGCGGATTTACAATTTTAAAAGCTAATGAAACAAAAACTTAAAGTACACAAAAATCATGCGGATTTTAGTTTTTTTTAAATAATTTCGTCCAAATGCTGTCCGTTCAGTCGCACACACTGTTGGAAACGGTCCACCGTATTACGTCCCACGCGCTGTAGCAGGCTCGTCTCAATTTGCTGTATTTCATTGCGAATATTTTCCTTCAACTGCATGATAGTCTGAGGGTTATTGACGTATACTTTACTTTTAAGATACCCCCATAAAAAATCCATAGGCCACGGAATGTCTCCAAAGCGACTGATCAATTTTTGTGGAAAATTTTGGCGGAGCAAATCCATAGACGTTCTGGCGATATGTGGAGTCGCTCGCATCTTGTTGAAACCACGTATGCGTCGAGTAGGAATGATGTGCTCGCAAATTTTCTAAAAAATACTCGATGATCATGAGTCTATAGTTTTCACCGTTAATCATAATCATAATCATAATCATTTTATTTGCCGTAAGTACTGGTACATTGTTGGTCTTAAAGTCAGTGGTTGAGTTCCTAGTACAAAGTCAGACATTTGACATGCAAAACCTTACAATGTAGATATCTAATGCTACAGTATAATTATTATTTATTTCCTATGGCATGCTTTAAATTCTAGTTTCCATTGCCTTATTTATTTTACAATTCATTCGCAAAAAAACACAAAATAAAATAAAAAAAAACACAATAAACAGGCAGCAATAAATCAATCAATAATCAATACATAAAATCAATATTAATTTATAAACGGATTATTTAACATTATTATTATTTATAAATTCATTTATAGAATAAAATCGTTTTTCCAGCAGCCATAATTTTAACTGTATGAAAAATAAATTATTAGGTATGTCTTTAAATTTCTTTGGTAGTTTGTTATAAATAAGTACACACATATGGTAACAGTTCTTTTTATACATAGAAGTCCTTGGTGCCCTAGGCAAAACTACTCTATCTGGATCTCTTACTTTTCGAGGGCAACGATCTTGAGCCTTTACAAACAAGTCAAAGTGATGTCGGACAAATTTAGCACATTCTAAAATATACATACTGGGTAATGTAAGGAGTTTTAATTTATGAAACAATGGTTTACAAGATTCCCATGGTGGAATGCCACAAATGGCTCGAATACATTTTTTTTGTACCCTAAAGGCTTTACCTACGTCTGTTGAGTTACCCCATAGTATTAGGCCGTATTGTAAAGTCGAAGCAACGCAGCCGTGATACGCAGTCAACATCGTACTCTGCGATGAGGTTTTTCGCAGTGTGTAGAGAACATAAACGAATTTGTTTAATTTACTGCATACTTTTTCTACGTGCGGTTTCCAAGAAAAATAGCCATCCAATGCAACTCCCAGAAAAGTAGTTTCCTCTGTCTCTAATAGAGGTTGTCCGTTATAATTAATGTTAAGCCTTTCTTGCTTACGACCATATGTCCTAAATTGAACAATTTTTGTTTTATCTATATTTACATGCAAATTATTCAATGTTAACCAAGAAATTGTTGATTCGATTGTATTATTAATGTCAATTCTGTAATTATTTATGTCTGTATTAATTGGTGATGTCATAATAATTGAAATGTCGTCCGCAAATAATGTGCATGGATTGGGTGTGTGTTCAGGAAGATCGTTTATATATAACAAGAACAAAGGGGGACCCAAAACGCTCCCTTGTGGTACACCCGAGTTGTTGAATCTTGGAAGAGACCTAATTCCCTCCAGTTCTTTATTCTCAGTCATACTTGGAATCTCAACACATTGCTTTCTACCTAATAGGTAGGTTTCAAGCCAACTAAGGGCCGGACCTCGAATACCATATCGTTCCAACTTTGAAAGCAACAATCTATGAGACACGAAGTCAAAAGCTTTTGACATGTCGAAGAAGATCACAGATACCCGCTTTCCTATGTCAACTTCATCGATTATATTTTTTACTAGATTGAAGCATGCAAGAGTGGTCGATTTCCTTTTTTGAAACCCGTATTGTTCTTTCTTAAGAATCTGATGTTTCCCAATAAATTCTAAGAGACGTTGTTGCATAGCTTTTTCAAAAACTTTCGAAATTATTGGTATGAGACTAATAGGTCTGTAATTATCTGCTTTCGAGCTATCACCTTTTTTATGAAGAGGCTTAACAATCACAAATTTCAACTGCTCTGGGAAGCAGCCTTCTGAGAATGACAAATTTATTAAGTGTGTCAACACAGGAGTTATTTCCACTGAGCAAGCCTTTAGAATTTTAGTCGAAATCTCATCATACCCGACCGCTCCTGTGTTGTTTAGGGAAAGTATAAATTTATGTATGTCATTGTAACCGTATGGCCGAAGGAATAGACTATCACACGTCTTGGTTTTGCATGTATCCCTTAAATTATCATTCTGTTGATTAGTTAAGTCTATCCAGTAGTTATTAAACGAGTCTGCTATTTTTTTTGGGTTGTCTATCATTGTATTGTCTGTGTTTAAATTCGTTATCAATGATAATTTATTCGCACATTCTGATTCTTGCTTTATAAGTGTCCAAGCCGCTTTACTTTTATTTCTTGAAGACCTTAGAATGTTGTCATTTGATGTTTTAATAGAACTAGTGATACAACGTCTTAGTAATTTGCTGTATTTTTTGTATACCATCTTGTTGCGTTCTGACTTGCTCCTATAATATATAAAACGCAATGACCGTTTACGTTTACTGCTAATTCTTAGACCTTTAGTTATCCAGTTGGTTGTCTTACATTGGTTTGTCATTTTAATTCTAACTTTAGGGAAACATAACTTATAAAACAATAGAAACAATTCCTGAAAAGATTCATAAGCCGAGTTAATGTTATGTTGATTATAAACTTCTGAGAAGGAAAGTTTAGACAAACATTCCTTGAATTTAAGGATATTTTCCAAATTATAGTCTCTTTTAAACATTATGTACTGTTCAGTAATTGCCTTATGTTTGACAGGGACACTTAACATTTGGGCCGTATTGTGGTCAGATATATCCCAATGCAAAAGCTCACCTGTGGCAAGTGGGATATTACTTAAGACATGATCGATGCAAGTATTCTGCCGCGTTGGATCAGTAATATGAAAATTTAAATTATAATTTGCAGCAAGATCCTGAAGATCTTTAGTTTTGCTATCTGGTTTTAAGGTGTTTACATTTAAATCACCTAAAATAATAATTTTTTTCTTTTTATATTTAAGGTTTATGTAGAAAAGTACTGCAGTGAGTTTCATAAGAAATAAAGAAAAATCAGAATTTGGTGTTCTATATAAAGCTATTATGAAAATGTTATGTGATGGCAATTCCAAGCCGCAACATTCAAAGTGTTTATCAAGACTGTGTTCCTTCAGGAATGACAATTCTTTGTGATCCATGCCATGTTTAATGAGAATTGCCACACCTCCACGCTTTTGTTTAATTTGTCTACAATATGAGACCGCCAAATCATAACCAGACACTTTAATAAGACATTCATTACCCTTATCAATAAATGTTTCGGTTAAGCAGATAACGTCTGGCTCGTTATTTTTTAGAAGCAGGTTAGATAACTGTATTTCTAAATTATAACGCTTGCACAAGATACCTGCTACATTCTGATGAAGCACTCTTAAGAAGTTAGTCACGAAAAAACTCTTCTGTATTCGTACTAGTTTTACTATTATCTTGCAACATATTTTGTTCTGTTTGTGTACTACGATCTGCCATTTTTAGTTGAGGACGATTTGAACATCGATTTATTTGATTAACCTGTATGTTTCGAGAGTAGTCCATGTTTTTTTGCCTCACAGTATTGTTCCCAGTAGATATAGAAGTAGTTTTATAATTAAGAAATTTAATGTTGTAGTCTATTTGATCCAGAGTAGAATTAATCTGCTTACAAATACCATACATAGTCAACTGTAAGTTGTCGTCAAAGTCAATAAAATTACAATTTTTGTACTGGTAACTTATCATCTTTAGCATTTCATTAAGTTTATATTCATTTAAATGTACATTATTAAAAACTTTTAAAACAAATATTGGACATTTAGTTATCTTTAAAAAAATATAAAATTCTGACATGATTTTGAGTACGTTTGAGTCATGTTCTCCAACACACACAATTATTCGATCATCTGTAGTAACATCGAACAATTTGACGCAATTTAGTATTTCTTCCGTCGATGCATAAGGTTTGATAAAAGATATATTTTCATTGTAACTGGTGCCACGTTGTCGTTGTTAAAGTTCAGGAGAGTAGAGTTACTATTTGCTCCGTTACTAGCGTTGATTCTCGTTCCGACTTCTTTTTCTATGTTACTTGGGCTGCTATTTACGCTATCTACGCTGACGATACTGTCAGCGTGTATTATATTATGCTGAGGTAGAGTTGGGAACCCTGATGTTTTGCATGCCTGTGTAATGTTCGCTGACTGGTCATCCGCTTTAGTTTCCGAGTCTGGAAGAGACTGTGTTAGTATTTTGGTTGTTTCTTTAACCATGTCCTTTTTAGGAAAAACTGTGATTGGACTATGGTGAAAATCATCTGTGAGTCGCCGTTTCACACTATTTTTCCGGCGCGATGATATATTGTTTTTCTTAGTTGACGTTGGACTTCTACAAATTTGTTTCAAAATAGTAATGTCCTGGGATAGCTGAGCAATTTGTTTTTTTAATCCAACATTTTCCAGAATCAAATTGTCCATTTCGTTTTCGGTACTTTGTAGTTTCGATTTTAAACTTGTTATTTCGGATTTCATCTCTTCAATAACACTAGATGTAAACAAGTCTGTTGATAAATCCAAGCTTTTACCCAGTAGGTCAAAGGACGGAGAAGAGTCCAAAGAACGAACATTGTCTATGTTATCCTCTAGTGATTTGCATTTAACCAGCTGATGTTTTCTCAGTGTAACGTTTGTTCTATCATCCATTATTAGACTGATATTCCCCTATTTACTGTTTGGTTAAATTCTTATTTACCAAATACACCTCTGCCCACACGTTCGAGGAACACTGGCGTGATGATTTTTATGTTGTGTAGTTCGATATTCGATAACGTTTTTGCTTCGTGCTCTCTCAGTCGTTTGTACTCAATCTTGATTCGATCCTTTTACTTACAGAGAAGTCGACGACAAATTTTTTTATCACAAAAAGTTACCGCAGCTTGTGAGGTTCGAACCAGCGACCGAGCGTTTGATGTAGGTAAAGCTTTTACTAACACCGCCACCGTCCAGTTAATGACTAACGCTGAATTGGGGACCCCTTACGGAGTATTTGGTTTTTAAATGTAAGGTCCGTCCGTTGGACTCGATTATGATTTTTTTCACATCTACCTATCATTTTATGTAGTGTTCAAACATACTAGAAAACACTTTTTGGTAACTAGTTGGCACTTTTTAGAACTGTATGCAATGTTTATTTGTATATTTTACTTTCACTGTTGTTTATTCTGTTTCTACACAATGATTTTAAGAGTTGTTTTTATATTTATGTTTGCTATTTTCAGTTGAGATTTTTAAAAGTTTTATTGATAATTAGGTTGTCACAACACTTTCACGTAACTATTGGTCTATTTAGCACCTATAATTAACATGTTCACTTAATTCTATAACTTATTTATATTTTTACGATATTAAAATACTACAGAGATCTCCTTACAACGTATTTGACATCTGTCATCCATAGTAGTGTTGACGTTAATGGCTTGTCCCCTAGGATTTTCAAAAAAATAGGGCCCAATAATTCCGTTCGTGGATAATGCACACCAAACTGTAACTTCTGGGCAATGTAATGGACGTTGGTGTTTCAGACGAGGATTACGTGTTCGTGGTGCCAGTAGCGACAGTTTTGTTTATTTACGTGTCCATTTAAATGAAAGTGGGCCTCCAACATCTGTTCACAGAAGCTTTTTCGTAAATTAAAGTTATTTTCATTCAGTTCTTGGATTAATTGAATCTTAACAGGTTGGAACTTCAAGACTTTTTTCAAAATTTCGTGAACAATACTTTTTGGGAGTGCTAAAGTGGCCGCTCTTTTTCTCAGCGAGAGTCGTGGATTTTGACGCAAACTTCTTTCAACTCCTTCAATATTTTCAGCAATCCTTGATGTTCTGCTGGGCCATGGCTGAGGCGTATTTAAAGCCGAAGATGTTGTGCGGAACCTTTTCACCCATGACCGTATCAAATTAACACTAGGTGCGTCACTCAAACGCCGAATTTTGTAATGTAAACAAAATTGTCGACGCGAATCACCACTCTTAAAAAACGCCTCAGTGGCGTACGCTCGGTGTTGTCCCGACCATTGCGGCATTGTGACTGACAATCCGTACTCTCGGAGCGTCGAATAGCACCGCCCTCCCCCCGCACCGTTTATAAATTTTCGAGATATTTGCATTTAAAAACAAATCTGCCACGGACACCCTGTACTTTTTATTAGTATTTGAAAACATCCATTTTTTTATTTTTCTTATGATAGCCGAGTACGTCGGTCGGAAATCAGCTCTCCAGATTTATAAAAAAATCCTTTCACAAAGCACTGAAGTCGCCAGTACACAACAGTGCTTTTTTAAATAATTTGCTGAGGTTGGGATACAAAGAAGAATATTTATGCCACCAATCATTCGGGCTCGCGTTTCTGGGTAACATTTTATCATTTACCTCCGACCACTGAGTCTCGGTTATTCTCAGTCTGAAGCTGTTCCGCCTCTCTGCTTCGATCCCCAGGTTAATTAGGATCTTCGTCACAACTTCAGGTTTGAACCCGAGGGTCTCCTCTATCATCTCCTTCATCACAGTATCGGTCATTGTAGTTGCTGATTTTGTCACTGGCATTCACTTGAAATATCTTTAATTTAAATATCTTTGGACATCAGCAATCGCAAAGGCCAACGGTGATTCCAGATTATGGACGTCTTGCACGTCGATATCTGCCCAAATATCAGTGAAATTGTACGGCTTGCTAGTTGCTAGCATTTTCAGAACTGTCATACAATATTGTAGTTGGTGCAGTTGGCAGTACCCTTGGTGTTGAAGATGCCACTGTAGCCCATTCTTTATTTATTTCAAAGACAGCCATTTCAGTCACCGTCTTCTTAGCTGCTTCGGCTGCTGGTTTGTCCAAAAAAATGCTGTTTTAAATCGTGGGTCGAGGAGCTAGGCTGAAAGTGCCGCTCTTTTCTATATTACTCAATCTTGTCTGTATACCTTTTAGTATTCTAGTACACACGTCTTTACAACTGGAATGTAACGTTGCATCATTAGAGATTTTATCGGAATAAACGTTTAGTAACAATCTATTGAAATTATACAATCAATGAATGCTTCAACCAGAATCCCTTCGATGGGTGCCAGCGCAGACTGATACGCATTTCGAACCAGCTTTTCAAATTCCAGGGCCCGCACTGGCTGCAGGTTTTCACCACTGCGTTGCACACGATCTTTCAACTGGGCACAGCCCAGCTAGTAAGTAACATTATGCCATTTTACTTAATTGTTTTCTGATGTTGTACATTCTTCAGCCTGATCTGACGAAAGAATTTCTGTTACATTGTCGGTATGTCCTTCAATAATTTCAAAATTTTCGTAATTTTCTGTTGCCACAAAATCGTCTTCTGCTGAGATTTCATATGGTTTCAGTAACCTAACTACGCTGGGTGGTAACGGTAAGGATTTTAGTTTTTTCAACCTATTCTGTAGCCTTATGTAGGAAATTTCTGGATCTGACGATTCCAGTGCTCTGTGAAACAAGTCTAACATGGTTTTTTCGTGGTCGGATTTTCGGCTATGGTGTTCTCTGTCGTAACGCCAGAACTTATTCCGCGCTTCACCGGCTTGCTCTGATAATAAGCCCACTGGATTTTAGTGCACTTACTTACCAGTTACCACATTCCTTCAAAAAAACTGACGTAAATAAGATGGTAAACTCCCCATCACACTTAAAACAGGCTTTGGACTGTCAAGTTAGTGTAAGAATCGTATTTTTTTCTTATTATTATTTTTTAAACTAATTACGTCCTTCAATATCAAATAACGATAAATTACAGTAACTTGGCGTGTTTAAAAGTTAATCACCTTATTTACACCAATTGCACCGTATTTACAGTTATTTACAAAACACTATTACCTACTTATCTACAAAACTGTTGCACAAGTCCGCCTTCGCGTTGCACACAAATGTAAGCACGTTTGCTTACATGTCTTTGCACTTTATTTAATGTGTCCGTTTCACTTTTCACTTGCCGAAAACCGCGCTTGATGCGCCTTTTTAGTTCTTCCACACTTCTTATGTCATGTCCGGTTTGGCCGTACACAAGGTCCTTTACACGACCCCATAAAAAAAGTCTAATGGGGTTAAATCTGGCGAACGAGGAGGCCACGGCACTGGCCCTCCTCGGCCTATCCACCTTTCACCACCGTACCACACACCATTTAAATACTCCCGTACGCTCACGGCGAAATGAGGTGGTGCTCCATCATGTTGAAAATGTAGTTCTCTTATCTCTTCAAGAGGAATATGTTCCAACATTCTTCTCACACGAGTTCTAAGTAAGCGAAGATACGTATCCCCGTTCAGTCTATCCAAGAACACTGGTCCTAGCACTCTGTTGCCGAGTATCCCGGCCCACACATTAACACTAAACCGACTCTTAAAGTCGTCAGGCCGCACAACACGAGGTTTGTCTCAGTCCAATAATGCGCATTGTGTATGTTGAACCACGGAACAGTAAAAACAGTGGAAGTAGCTTGAGAAAATGTTTGTTCCAGAACCGGTGTCGCCAAATTCATACATTTACAATTTACTCTTACTGCAAACCCAAAAATATGATTGGCTGAAAACAAATACAGGGCGTAGACGAAATACAAAAAAAATGTTATACGAAATGCAACTTTAATTTCTATTGTCTATAAATCAAATTGACAAACCAAGAAAGAAATACATCTTTGACTACCAAGTACCGCTACTAGTCGCTAGATGGCATTGTTCAGTATACATATTCAATATAAACTGTAACTACGTAAAAATAAGATTGGTATTTGAATGGCGTATCACTGAGACCAGTGTTGGCATTAATCAATTAATTTTTTAATCAATTAATTAATTTGATTAATTTTAATCAGATTACATTAATCATGATTAGAATAATCATGATTAAAAAAGTAATCTTAATCTTGATTATTGACGTTAATCATTAATCACTAATCATTAATTGATTAACTTGATTATAAACTAATACATCCATCAATGTTATTAATTCTATATAAAAGAAATGATGGAAAATAATGACACACATTTCTTAAAATATTTTTATTAATTATTCAAAGAACAAAAAAATAATTTCTAACGTTCAAATACACTGAATTCTAATTTTGAAGAATATTTTCAATCAACTAACCTCCGAGCTTTACATTTCTGATTTCTTGATGTTTAAGTTACATTTCATAACTACTTTTTTTTCAAATAAGTCCCCAGATAATTTGTGTGACCTAGGTTTATTTAGCATGGTTGCAAAAGAAAACATTCTCTCTACCGAGCCAGAGGACGGCATTGATGTATTGTTCTTAATAAACACTTTGCCTATAACAGGATAACTTTGTAGAAGCTCTCGTTCTTGGCTTCTCTCGGCAAAAAAAATTGAAATGATCATATCCGCTCTCTTTTTAGCATCAACTGATTCCGCTTCGCTGCCAGAGTCGGAATTAAAATAAAAAAACTCGTCATCTTGGTGGCGTGTGTTATTGGCTGCATTGTCAACCCCAACCCACCCCCACCCCCACCCCCCCACCCCCTCCCCGGTGTTTACGCAGTAAATAGGTAATAAAAGTATAGTCTGTGAAATTGGAATAAGAAATGTTTACATTTTGAATTAATTGTTTTATTATACAGAATTCCATTTTGGTTCATTTATTACTGCTTTTAGGGATTGTTCACACCAAACGTATTGTCCGCCGCTGGCTGTGAGTATACTCACTGTCTGCCCCAGTGTGAACGTCGACTCAATCTGCAGTACGCGTACTCACCAAGCCGACAATAGGCTATAGCGTACGATGCGCTACATGTGTGAACAAAAGAATAGGCTCGTGTAGGTTCACACTAGATGCGTACGCTGAGCGGCTGACTATTCTACACATAAAAGAGCTCAGTATTTGAAGTTGCTCGTAGTATTTTATAAACGATCTCTGAGATCACTCGTGGTTCCCATACGATAAAACTAGCGTAATTTTTTTTTTAATCAGTCGTTTTACTGATATTTCAATTAAATGATTCGCATTCAGATAGTTGCCATTTGCGAAGCTCTAGAGGAAGACGAAAATAATAAAAAGAAGAGATTGTGGGTACATCCCTTAAATTTGAAGAGATGTTCTCTTGGTCAATTTCATACTTTATATTTCGAATATATACTTTATCCAAATAAGTTCAAGAAATATTTTCGTATGACAGTAAAAACATTCGATGAGTTACTATCTTTAATACGTATAAGTTTATATAAAAGGGACACTAATTATCGACGTGCTATTCAGCCAGAAGAAAGATTGACAATTACTTTAAGGTAAGAGGAAAACAACTTATACTGTAATCAACACTTATTTATTATAATGAACAAAACAAATCAATCACCTTGCAAAAATTCTTGCGAAAATTTCAATCACCTTGCAAAATTCGTTCGATGTCTTCTATAGAAGCTGGTTCCGATACATTATCTGGAGATTCAGTATTATTCTCTGAGGTGTCGATTTGTGCATCGGCGTCTCGTTGCATACTCGTAGGTGAGGATGTGACCTGATATGGCTGTGGTGGGGGTGTACACTGTGAACGGTTCTGTGGCGATGACATGTACCCATAACTCGCCCTATCATAATCATAATAATGTTCATGCTGATATGATGTGCTAGTTGAAGGACCGGATCCGTAAATGTAGTCATTATTATATTTAATTTTATGTATTATTTTCATTATCTCAAATTTAAATTCAAATAATTGCCTTTCAGACATCGTATTCATTTCGGGTACAAGTGACATCAGAAAATTCATATGTGGGTTTTTTTTTTTTTTTTTTTTTTTAAATGAGTACGCTACCGCGGACTTGGTGGTCCGCGCCTTTTTTTATTGGTTTTATTTGTTCACATACATTTATATATTTTTTACAGTCCAAACTCCTTCCTCGGACACTTACTCTACATTGTAACTTAATTCTACGTGAGTCCTTCCAATTTTTTTTTTTTTTTTTTTTTTTTTTTTTTTTTTTTTTAACTATATAGGGTCATGCAATATTATAGATATATATTATGTTGATATATTATGTCTTTTTTTTTTTTTTTTTTTTTTTTTTTTTTTTTTTTTTTTTTTTCCGAGTTTTTAAAGTCCGAGAAAACCAGGACAACATCCGCAAAGGCTTGACAGTATACCCCCAAACTAGCCATTTTGTGTAGGAGCGAGTCTAAGATAAGGTTCCAAAACGTCGGACCGGCTATTGAGCCCTGGACGCAACCTTTCGTGGTTCCCTTCTCGCTAGTCGCTCTGGCATAGTTGACCCTGATGCTCCGGTCTTCCAGGTATGAGGTTACAAGAGCGTAGATGTTTGCTGGACAGTGCTTTGCTACCATTTGTTTCTTCAGTGCCGGCCACCACGCGTTATCGAAGGCCCCCTCTATGTCCAATGATATCAAAAGCACGATTTTTTTGGCTTTGATTTCGGCTCGTAAATGGCCCATTAGAGCATAGAGGGCGTCCTCGGTTCCGCGCTGCGGCATGAAGCCGTACTGGTTAGTGTGAAGTGTGGGTAGGAAGTGCCACTGGAGTCGGCCTACTAGAAGTTTCTCGACGATCTTTCCCAGGACCGAGAGTAGACCTATTGGCCGGTACGACTTTGGGCTGGTGTAGTCGTCCTTTCCTGGCTTACGGAGAATGCACACGTGGGCGACCTTCCACTGCTTCGGGAAGTGTGACAGCGATAAGCACTTGTTTGCCATCACTAAGAACACCTCCCTATCACAGTTTATTGCCGCTGTGCAAATGTCTGCCGTTAATCCGTCGGGACCGGGGGCTTTTTTCGGATTTTGGCTCAAGAGAACCATTTCCAGCTCTGCGGTCGTAAAGGGCGGATCATCGGCAGCCAGGCCATGGGGGCTCTTCTCCTCCGCCAACCTCCTGGTCTCTCTGTGGTATGGTTGTTCGGCATCCATTGAGTCGTCAGGGTAGAAGGTTTTTGCCAGAAGATCCGCCGATTGTTCTGGACTGAGCGTCTCACCTTCGGTGTTCCTCAGGAGCGCGTCGTCCTGTCTTCTGGCTGTCTTCCTTAGTACCCTGTAGATGCCGTCCCACATGCTCTCTCGGTCCTGCTTCGAGCAGAACTCCTTCCAGTTTGCTGTGGCTGCTTCCGTTGCTGCAGTTGTGTAGGTGTTTTTGGCCAGCACGTATTCCTGGATGGTGAAGTGTCTCCGATTTGCGGCTGCATTACGGATCCTTCTCTTCTTTGTAAGCGCGTCTTTTTTGAGACGGTCTAGAGAAGGACTCCACCATGGGGGCTTGGCGTCGTATTTTGGCGACCCCAGTTTTGGGATCGCTTCCTCACATGAACGGTGGATGGTGTGGGTATATTGTGCGATTACAGTCTCCAGATCCTGTGGGTTCGAGACTTCCGAGACTATCTCTGGTGTAATTCCGCTGCTCGCAAGGCAGGCCTTGAAGTGCGTGCTGAAGTCTGACCACTTAGCCTTCTTGGTGTTATAGATGCGCGTCGAGATTGGCCTTAAAGGTTCCAAGGCCTTTTCTAAGCGCATCGAGAAGGTAATTGCATTGTGGTCCGAAGTTGTGAGACTTCTCTCCACCCGCCACTCCTCGACCTTGCCGAGCAGAGACAGGCTGCATACTGTGACGTCCACGATGCTGGTACACCATTTGTCTCCCCTGTATGTCTCGAATGTTGGTGTTTGACCCGTATTCAGGATGTGGAGATCCCGCTCATTGAGGAACGAGTTGTACGACGCCCCACGGTGGTTTTCGGAAACACTTCCCCACCACGGACTCCAGGCGTTTACGTCCCCTCCCACCAGGATGTTGTGTGTTTGCATTTTGTGTAGTGTATTGTGTGTTACGGAGAGGTAGGGTTCAATTTCTTGGTCACCCTCAAAATAGACCGACAGTGCTCCGAAGCTGAGCTGACCCACCTTCAGCAAAACGGCAGCGATGTTCTCAGTTACAAGCTGGGGGTCGTGGATGACCTCCAGATTGTTCCCGAAAACAACGATCGCCGCTTTTACTGGTTTCTGGCGGTTAATAGTGCACTGGATGACTCTCGTGCCTGGGGTCTGTTTCATCACACCTGTTCTACCTACATAGGGCTCTTGAACAAGTGCAACTGAAACTCCCTTTGCTTGAGCCACCATGTGGAGTTCTTCTGTAGCCAGCTTGGAGCGCTGAAGATTGACTTGGATGAACCGTAATCTTGCTGTCGGTCTTGATGTGTTTTGAGGATTGACTGGTTGGTTTGTGTCGTGGCCGCCCTCAGCAATAGGAAACGCGCGACCTTGCTATGCCATCCCACTTTTGGCGCTCCTGGCAGTCTTCGCTGAATGCTGTGTGTGCCAGGTCGCAGCCCGTCCTGTGTGCAACTTTACAGTTGATGCATGTGGGCTGTCTGCCTTCTGCTCGAGCAAGGCAGTCCCTTCCACTGTGTGCTCCGCTGCAGAAACTGCAGACTTCTTTACCGGCCTTGCATATTGTCTTGTTGTGACCATATGCAAGGCACTTTGTGCACTGTACAAGGGGGGACTGGTCCTCGATCGAGCACCGCTTGATGCCCACATGGACCCTCTGCACCGCCGTATAGCACTTCCAGAGCTCCGGGGAAAGCTCCAGGACGGGGTGGCACTCGTGGGGGTTCCTCGCGCGCTTCCTATAACGCACCTTTATGTTCTGTCCATCCACAGCGACGTTCTGCAGAAGGTGCTTGTTCTGCGCCTTTAGGAGATCTATGATCTCCCCGTCGCTGTAGCTGGACAGCACACCTTTTATGCAGACGAGGGGGTTTTGTGGTTTTGGCTCCTGAACCTTTAGCCCTGCGCTCGACTGGACTTGTTCCTTAACTTTGTTCAAGTCCGTCTTACTTGCGCATTTCAGAACCACTTTTTGGTTCCGCGCTTTCCGAACCGCGTCGACCCGGGCTCCGCTAGTTTTGAGGTCCAAGGCAGTCCTGATCCTCTCGATCACGTTATCCCCAGTGTGCTGGGGGTCCGTCGACGAGATGATCAGGGTGTGATTAGGCTGTGTGAGTGGTTTGGGGGGCTTGGGTGTGCTGGCGACCTGTGCAAAGGTTTTAGGGCCCTGCTGTGGTTGAGGCGGTCTGTCCGCTTTGCCCAGGTCTGCCACCCCCTTCTGTATGTCCTGGAGTGTCTTTTTAACCTCCCCGACTGAGAGCTCCGCTTCCAGACTCAGCGCCGGGGGCGCCTGGATAAGCGGCTCTTTGTCGCGCAGTACTCGGAGGTCTGCCGAGACAATCTCCAGCCTCTCAGAGATGGGTTTGAGTTCGTGTGTGATGTTTATTGGCGTGTGTGGTGGTGGTGGGGAGGGCATGGGCCGGTTGGCGATGGCCTGTATTTGACTGTGCAGCTTCTCCATTTCCTCCTCGAAAGCGGTGGTGGTGAGTAGGCCCTCGGTCTCTCGGATACTTGGGTCCGTTCCGGAGGTGCTCGGTCGATTGAGGTCGTCTTTTAGCCGCTGTAGAGCCTTCTGGAGCACATCCAGCTGGTTGGATATGCTGGTAACTGTCTGTTCGAGGCGAGAGAGGCCGGCCCCCACTGCTTCCTTGGTGGGATCCCCTGGGGCTTTCGCGCCTTCCTGCCTCGTCCTCTCGTGCTCCTTTATGTTCCTTGAATTGGCGGCTACGATCTCACTTTTGACCTCCTTGATGCCTGTAAGGGCTTCCAGAGTCTCGTGACCGAGCCATTCCCGGATCCCTTTCGCCTCCTTATTCGTCTCTGAGATGTCAGACCGCATGAGGGAGAGCTCCACTTTGAATGCCATCAACTCCCGAGTATGAGCTCTCTCGACACGCACAAGCTCTTGTGCATGTCGAGAGCGCTCCTTCTCGAGGTTAAACTTATGGCGCGCTCTCGAGTCTGCCAGTGAAAGGGCTACCTCATACATGCCCTGTAGGTCATCTCATATGTGGGTTCATATTATTCTGTTCCTGTCTATTCATTGAATTTAATAAACATTGTTGAAATACAGTTAATCCTTTCGATTTTGACTGCTGAGATGAGTTGTTCATGATAGTATTATCACAACTATCTTCATTATAATTTATAGTATTATTACCCGAACTGTGACTGACTGGTGTACGTGCCGAGGGTAGTTGTATATTTGTGACTGAAGCAGGGCTCGAAGCACGTGAAATTGTTAAAAACTGAAGCATATCCAAATAGGGAGTTTTGCGTTTCTTCGGGGCACCGCTGCCACTTTTAACCTTTTCACCGCCAAGCACTTCTATAGAAGTTCGGGATTTTCGTGCCACCAGCGCCACAACTTCTATAGAAGTTGTTCATTTTAACTATCTTATTAAAATAAATTTACTGTGATTAAAAGCTTTGTTTCATTTTATTATTTAATATAGCACTGTCTACTACCCTGTTTTTTATTTTTCTACACAAAATAAGCCCTAGTTTGTCCTAAAATCGGCAAAAACAGAAACTCCGAATTTTGTTACTTTCCTCAGAACGCCAATCACTTGATATCAAGTTGGCCAGTGATGTACCGTGAAAGGTTGATTTCACCATTGAAATATTTATAAATACAGAAAGTTACGAATATCGAAAACATTTTGAGGTCAATAAAATATGAACTTAGTTATCTACTTCATTACAAAGGATAGTAGATGAATTTCGACCTTCAGGTAGATGCCGATACGTAATTATAAAGTTGTTACTAATTCTTGTCGATAGTTATTTTCCCATCTCTACAAAACAATTGGTCGTCTATGCCCCTGTGCGCCACCGAGTGCCACGAACTACTATAGAAGTTGGTCAGTGACGTCGTAGGCGTGCGGCTGTCAAGGTCACTGTAGTGCAGCACAAAATCGGATTCGCGCGCACGCATCTTTCTTTCTTTTTAAATAAATAGAAAAATGAGTGAAGAACTTGATTCGGACGAACTTCTCAAAATTTTGCAAGGTGTGGAATTGGACTCGGAGTGTTTTGTGGAGAATATTGAACCAGAAGATAATTCTGAGGTATGTATAACTGGATGATAATAATAATGTTTATTCATCAAAGAGTAGGAATTCAATAAGTATGTAAAATGTTCGGTGAACCCAGTATCTCCAGATGCACTGTAATTACAGTAGATTTAGGTACTGTTTTGTACTCTATACACTATTATGGTAAATACAGTGTATGAAAGCACTGTAATTTTAACTTTTTTAGAAATTCTTTTCAAAGAAAAAAAAGGAAACCTAATTGCAATTCGTATAAAAATCATCTAAGTGGATGAAACGTAACGTTATATTGTAGATATTATGATTTATGTACCTATTCTATGCTTATATCTACTTGGTCATATTATTATGCGGAAAGGGGAATTACCTAGCAAACTGTGTCGCTATTTCTTATGCCTAGGCCGCACACATCGCGATAACCCGAAGATTCGCGTAATTGCAATGTATGTAGCCAAGTATTCGCGTATACTTCGGAGCTTCGTGCGTAGTCGCAAGGACTTCGCTCCGCTGTCGGTAAACTCTCGCAGATCAAAGCGTTTTATCGCGATGAACTTCGCTTGCGCGGCCACACTTCAGTCGGCCCCCACCCTTCGTGCGTAGTGGACGTGTTAAGTTAAACTACAGTGCATAATATAGCTAATATAGTTCTTGATTTGTGAATAGTTATCATCCACTTCCTCCTTTTTCTTGCTTTTAATTTGTTTTTTACATGACATAAATGTAAAAAATAATTATTTGCTGCCATAAAATACAGAGCAACCGCGGCGTCCATTTTGTTTTATTCGTTTGTACATCGCTCGTACATCGCGATAAACTTGACAACACGCACTATGTGGCCGCGCAGCTTCGCTGTAGACCGAAGACGAAGTTTATCGCCCGAATGTCATCGCGATGTGTGCGGCCCAGGCATTAGTGAAATTATGTAGTTAGATTTTAGTTTCGTGTATTGGGTTTCAATTTGAGGCGTTTACTTTTAGTTAGGTTATTATGCTTATGACTTCATCATGTTTGTTTAGTTTTGTTGCGCTCACAGGTTCACTGTGCTCGTAGGGATAAACCGAAAACTATTTCGGAAAGTGATGAAGACGGTGGTCTATCGACATCAAAAATAATGAAGAAAAGACAATAAGCATTCAATTTAATAGTTAAAAATACTTAAAATTTGATAAAGTTCCTAGTTACTGTAAAAAATATACTGTAGTTTAGGACATTATAATTTTACTTTCCCAATCTGGAGACACTGGGTAAACCATATACCTAATAAGCGTTACAGTACGGCCGACATATCTTGGCGAGTCTGAACATAGGCTCTCCGAACTTTCGCGCATGTTCTCTCACTCACACTCGCCTCATGTCGCCATTTGATTCCTAAAAATGTTACTGCGCAGCGTTCTGCGCGAAGTTCGGACTCGCCAAGATACGGCGGCCGTATTGTAGGTACTTGTAGTAGTGGTAACCTTACGGTTTGAGGAGATAAAAGTTCAAATAAAATAAAACATATTTGTGAGATTCAATCCGAACAGCAAAATAAAACAAAAAAATGGTTTAGGTACGTTGAGCTTGTGTGCTTTATGATGGTGTGTGTAGGTACTAAGCTGTGGTCTATGGTCCCACGACTGCACTGCCCGTGTTCTCCACAGATAACATACAATAACAGTAGTCAGAGAGCTTTCTCATAGGAGGGTTGCTAATTATACTTTTTATATAACGTATCCTACTTTAGTTTTGGTGAATTATACTTTAATATTATTTTTGTGTATGTGAAATTACTCAATTTCCAATCTTTACTGGGATGCCTAAAATAAAAAAAAAATATGGATACTATATCGATACTCGATAGGTACTTCTATGTTCAAACAGAACGCTATCGTATACGATAAAGTAAAAATAAAAAATATACAAGGTGCAGTTTTGAATCTCCAAAAAAAAATCATTAAATAAATAATAAATAAATATCCCTGGACATTTCACACAACGCCATCTAGTCCCAAGCTAAGCAACCTAATGCTTGTGTTATGGTAACGAGATGGCTGATAAACTACTTATATACATTTTTTTTTTGTAAATACATACATATTATAGATAGAAAAACACCCAGACTCGGAACAAATACTTGTAGGTCGTACAAATATTTGTTCCGTGCGGAAATCGAACCCGCGACATGCTGCGCAGTAGTCAATCGCTCAACCACTGCGCCAACCGTGTCGTCAAAGTCGTCATCGTCATTAGACGATTATGTTAGTGATTCTCGACCCAAATCAAAAATAAATCTGGTATGACTTGCTTGTACGCGTTTTCATTTCGCAGAATAAATGGGCGGAGCCTCGTACAGGCTGTCGCTCTCACGTACACAGTGACACAACGCGCGTTAAATCGCAACAGAATGATGATTCTGTTTTCTTGAATGGGTCTAAGAGTTATTCTGAAAAACAGTAAAAATTAAAAAGCTAAAATAATAATAGTATTATTGATTATTAGCCAGGTATTATATTTTCGTATGATTATTTACTAGTTTTATAAAAACCTGAAATCATATGCAGATTTAAAACTGCACTTCGTTTAATAATGATCGAAACATTATAATAATGTAAGTGTGACAAACATGCAGTCCGGCAGATGCCAGACTTACCATGTTCCATAGAAAATAATTTCTTATTTACTCACTATTTCCGCAATGTCAGCTTTCACTGAAATAGTTCTACATCTCTAAAATCTAAAATGGTGAGAAAAGAGAAACAGAAGATCTATAAATCTAGTAAAAAATAAATTGCTTGTTTATATATATATTTAACTTTAAATAAGGAATTTAAAAAAAACTTTTAATGTGTGCAAGTAAAACACAAAAAATCTTCAAAAAAAAAGAGAAAGAATAATTAAAAAAGACTTTTTTCTTTCGTAATACTTCTTTTCCCCTATATATTATTGTGATATTTAACTTTAAATAAGGAATTTAAAAAAAACTTTTAATGTGTGCAAGTAAAACACAAAAAATCTTCAAAAAAAAGAGAAAGAATAATTAAAAAAGACTTTTTTCTTTCGTAATACTTCTTTTCCCCTATATATTATTGTGATACGTTATTTTTTTCAAAACCAGTTGACAACCCTTCTCATAGGCCAACAAGTTTATGACGTTTGACGCTCTGATTGGCTCGCTCCAAGTTCTTAACCAAGCAAAGAGTCGAACGCAGTAATATTTGCGATTGCGTTTACGTAAAAACAACTCGCACTAGGCACCCAGATCTCGCCAGGCCAGGCGTTATTGTTGTGTGGCATTTAAGCGTTGCTTATAGAGATTGAACATTTGTCGTATCCTGAGTTCCGGGATAAATACCGGATAGTTTTTTTAGCGCAACTTTAATCAGAGCTCGAGCCCTCTCTAGTCTAGCGTAATAACTGTATTTTTAAATATCTGTCTCAAATTCTCAATAATGGATTGCTTAAAATAATTACTTTGTTTATTTCAGTCATCGACCGACGAAGTGTCCGTGCGGCAGGAATGTTCAGTAACTGTGCCCCGACCAACTAGTTCATCCCCCGGACAGCAAGAGCAAGAGACATGGTCTTCAGAGCCCTTTACACCAATTTTGGAACCATTCGACGAATTTGCGTCCGGACTAAATATTAATTTTATGAATAGAGATTGCACAGAATTAGATATATTTGAACATTTTTTGGACACAAATTTAGTGACACAGATTGTGCGTCATATAAATCAATTCCATAATTATTTTATTCTTAGAATACCTCTAACTTTACATTCAAGACTGCAGCAATGGCACGATGTAACCGTACCAGAATATTGCCATAGTTATGTTGATGGCTCGCAACAATCATTTAAGTATAGAAGAGCACTGGTCTACGGACCCGTTGTTGCTGACACCTATATTTGGCAATCTAATGTCTCGAAATCGGTTTTCTAGTATTTTAGGAATGTTACATTTCAGTAATCCTATGGCAGCAAAAAATACCTCAATTTTAGAAAAAATCGAACTAGTAACAACTCACGCCCGCGATAAATATAAAACTTTATTAACGCCCTATCGAAATCTATGCGTTGATGAAAGTATTGTTCCCTTTAAAGGGAGGTTGAATATTAGGCAGTATCTTCCGAAAAAAAGGAACAGATTCGGTATTAAATTATTTGTTCTCTGTGACGTGACTACAGGAATTATTATTGACTTCATAGTGTATTGTGGTGCAACAAGTGCTATCACGGATCCAGCTGGTTTGGGCGCGGCCGGTGCAGTAGTTGCTACTTTGCTCAAAGACTTTTTTGGGACTTCGAGACACATATACATTGATAATTGGTTTACCAGTCCAAAATTATTAAAATTTTTATATGAACATAAAATATATGCATGTGGCACAGTGAAAAAAAACAGAGCGGGTATGCCTGTTCTGACTGACAAATTAAAAAAAGGTGAGACCATAACTAAATCCAAACAACCATTAACGGCTATCAAATGGCGCGATAAAAAGGACATTTACATGTTAACCACCATCCATGATGGGAGAATGTTGCCATCTATGAAGGAGGATCGCGTCACTGGTTTGCCGGTTTTAAAACCAGAGGCAGTTTTGGATTACTCGAGTAATATAGGAAGTGTAGACACAGCTGACATGTTACTCAGTTCTGTGCAATGTATCAGAAAAACTTTAAAATGGTACAAAAAGCTTTTTTTTCATATTGTAGACATGCATTTATTAAACGCTTTTTATTCATATAAAGTAATTATTAATAAGTCTAAAGCACCCATTGCTGATTTTCAATTAAAAGTTACACGACAAATAATACAAAAGTACAATCCTTTAGCGTTAACACACCCCCAAGTACCCCGCAGTTTAAAAAACAATCCCCTCAGAGTACTGCCTGGTAACACAGTCGAGCATATGCCAGAAAATAGAGGTCATTATAGACAATGCAAAGAATGCATCAAACAAAAAATAAGGAAACAAACAAGGTATATGTGTCGCATATGTAATGTTTATTTGTGTGCCGCTCCTTGTTTTCACAAATATCATTTGATGTAGGCAATTAATCGTCCAAAGAAACTTAAGTGTTCCTAACTAGTACCTAGATAATTCGTTCGTACATATTTTAATACTTCATTTTATTATATTTTTTCTTTATTTACTTTTTTAATTTTTATTATTCCTTCTTTATAATAGTTTATTTTTGTATTTTTAAATCGGACTGTGATTTAATTTTAGAATTTTCTACTTTTAAGACTGCTTGTACTATCTTCTTAATCTTAATGCTTTAGACTAGCTATAGGTAGGTACATTTTGTATATTTTGTTTGTGTTTAATTACTTTGGCTTTATAAGCAACCTGTGAATAAAACTAAATTGTGATTTCAGATAGATGTATTATTTATTTTACTCGGGTTTCTATTACAATTAAGTATAGTCTAACAATAAGTGAATCAAACAGTACAAAACAACAATTAGTAGGTACCTAATAATAACATAAATGTGATTGAAACAAACTTGTTAAACCTTAATGTAAGTTCCTAAGGTGAAAGTGCAAAGTTAACCCGCGAAATTCAAATTTCCTTAAGCTTTGCTTGCATTTTGCAAGTCATAATGTTATCATTTTAAGTTAAATGTTGATTCAGATTTAATTTGTGTCCGTAACACATAGTTACTTACGGAATTATAATCATTAAAAATCATCAATACAATGTGCTTGATTTATCTAACCCTATTAAATAGTGTTTCATGATAAAGTCAATCAATAAGGTCAGTTGAACTGAGAGGGTTGTATTGATGATTTTAATGTTTATAACTCTGTTTTAAAAAGTTATATTTGTTGTTGTCGCTAATTATATTTTAATGAACATAGCAAACACTAACTTTCGTTAGTTAGTGTCAACTTGCAAAATGCAAAAAACGTAAGCAAATTTGAATTTCGCAGGCTACCCTGGCGCTTCTGCTTTATTAAATCAATATTAAGAGGCCTCTTACAGTCCACTAGCGCCGCCAATCGAAAAAATGTCATAACTCGTAAATAGAATCAAAAATACAAAATATGTTCTATTATTACTGTGGAAAAGGCAATAACGTAATTTTATAACACCTTGTCAACACTTGAAATATAGGTAAATCGTGCATTCAAAACATAAACGGCCGTTTTTGTTACAAATGCACGATTTAGCTACACAGCTATATTTCAAGTGTTGACTAGGTGTTATAAAATTACGTTATTGCCTTTTCCACAGTAATAATAGAACATATTTTGTATTTTTGATTCTATTTACGAGTTATGACATTTTTTCGATTGGCGGCGCTAGTGGACTGTAAACCGCCTCTTAAACATCAATATTAAAATCATATTTTTTTTATATTTGAATTTTATTATATTTTTAAATCGGTCTGTGATTTAATATAGGTAAGAAAGATTATTCTTACTTTTAAGACTGTTTGTACTATTCTTGGTACTAGATATTTGTATTACAGTGAATTTTAAATAAGACTAAATTGAACTAAGAACATCTTACTGTTTAAAACTAGTATACATATTTGTGCATTTTGTTTGTGTTTGATTACTTTGACCTTCTATGCAACCTGTGAAAACTAAATTGTGATTTCAGACTATTGTATTTTTTCATACTCAAGTTTCTATTATAAATAAGTGTAATCTGACATCATTACTGAAAATCAATCAACAAGAACAAAACAATAATAATTGTAAAAATATGATTAATACTAACTTGTGAAAGAATAGCCTGAGTCCTACTTAATAAATCATTTTCTTAACAAACTAATAATTTTTTCCATTCTCTCATATCTTTCCTTAATATCGAATCTTAATAATTCAGTTGCAATAAATTGGCCAAAATATTTGCAACCATGTAAATCTATTACACTAACGTTCAAATCTTCTTTCTTTACGTCGTCGGTAGATGTACCAGCATCTATAAATTTCTTTTTAGGCATTTCTTCTTCATATACCTGTGAAAATTCTCCAAACTCATCATTTTCTAGAATTGGCGTTTCCATCTGAGTTTCGTCGTCGTCCTGTGTTTCAGGAATGCAGTCAGATCGTTTTCGCTTCAGATCTGTAGATAATAATTATACAAATATAAATGAATTTCATACAAATCACTAGGTTTTTGTTATAAGTTGGAAATCATCTAATGACTTCTCCCACTTGGGTGGAGCGAAAGGGCGTGTCAGATTTTTTGGTAATATAATTACTGTGGAATATACTTGTTATTATTTTATCATACACGACATCGACAGCGTTCTGTTTCAACGTAGAACTAAGTATCGATTAATAGTTCAGTAACTATCCATTTAAGTTTTTCATTTAACGCATCACAGTAACGCTGAAAATAGAGTATTTTCACATATTTTATTTTTATAGAAAAGCATAACATTTGCCAAAAATAAAGTAGTAAGTGTCACTATAAAGTATGTTTGGCAACCCTTGTAAGGGCGAAACCCCTTACATATAATGAAAAAATGTTAATGTTCTTAAAAGTATTTAATGTTATAACTTCACTAAACTAATTCAATTAAAAGTAATAAAAAATGTTGTAAAAAATGTTACAAAATGTTATAAAAATGTTACAAAATGTTAACTGTTGCGAGAGCTCGATATTAAAACGAAGACTGACGTACTTGCGTACGTGATGAGACTATATTTTCTTAATTTACAATATTCGCAGTATTTAAAAGTAGGCCAAAGTACAATGTGCGGTTGCTGACCGTACATCTTGGCGGGACAACAATTGAGATAACTTATTAAAAAATATTTTACTAATGTAATTAAGAATAACTAATGTGAATTAAATTAGTTAGAGTTAGTTAAATGTTAAAAGAATGTGGTGTCGCGTAGGTAGCATTTCTGATTGAAGTCAGTTCGATGTTGTCATTGGATGCTGTAGCTCTTGGTGGCTTCTGTGGCGGTAATCTGGTGGACGCGCCGGTGGTGACTTTGCCGCAGCGTTTGCAGTACACGTACGCTCCTCCCGCGACGACTACTGACAAGATCAGAAGTCCCATCGTTGTGTATGAAACGATGTATTGGTGCACATCGTGTTGTGACATTTCTGCCTGATCTGTTTGTTCTTGTAATTCTTTCAATGAATTATGAAGTTTTTCATAATCGTTTTTTACAAATTGGGTATGTTGGTGTGCAGTTGATAAATCAATCGGCTGGACAGATGTTAAATTGTTGATGTCTTCCGTATCTATGAGAGGTATTTCCGGGTTGACATAAATATTGTTTGTGTAGTAAACTTGTGTGTAATAAGTATCTTCGTTATTTCTAATTATACATCCTTCTTTGGCTTCTAAAATTCCCGTCGAATGTATTGCCTTGGTTGTTATGCGACCTTCACAGATGATTTGCAGTTGGCAATCAGTGCAGCAGACATAGAGCCAGGTGTTAGGTTTTTGTAATGGTGTCCATTTATTGTTGCAGGTTTCGGATGCGTAGACACATTTTGATAATGTTATATTTGTTATTACGCCGATTTCGCATGGAATTTGATGATTTCTCATGTTACGTGTTGGTTTGTTTAATGAACAGACATAAGTGCTTGGTTCAATTTTAATGCAATGTTGCAGGTCACTGTCTGTTAGCTGCATATAAGTCTCTTTTCTTATGTTGACTGCAACATAATCTGAATTTGTTTTCATTGTAAGTGTATGTTTGTTATTTTTTATCATCGGTATAGGAACTGTTTTATAGACAGTGAATGGAGTGTCCCCTGTCAATGGTAATGTTATTTCGATAATAAAATAATTCTCATACAATCTAGACTTTACCTCTAGTAGCTTGTATATGTCAGCTAATTGGGTTTGAATGTTGTCAACGGGTATCGATAATTGTTGTGGCAATTGTCCAGAAATAATGTTGAGCTCCTGAAAGAGCTGGCTCTGCGGTAAAAGTCTGGTGTCCACATGACCATGATGAATGTTAATGGCTGTATCTAGAAGCATGTGTTGTATGTGGCGCAGTTTAGACAGAATTGTTGAACTGGTCAGAGCCATGATGTTAAAGTAATTCAAAGCTTCCTCTTGCTCAACACTTTTACCCAATTTCTGTAAATAGATCTCTGTAGCGTTAAGATGTTGATCTAAAAGATTGAACTGAGTGTTCATCGCCTCTTCATTTCTCTTTATAATGTTATTTTGCGCCTCAATGATTGATGTTTGCCCTTTTATCAGTTTTAGTAAATGGTCTCTGTTGTTTTGTAATGTTTCTATGTCTTTTTTATATTGTATAGCGAAACTTTCGTCTAGCACGACGAACAGGCTGTTTGCAAGGTAACCTATTCCATTGACAAGACCTCGAGTAACGCGCCCCCTTGTCTGGCCATGATGTGTTTCCAACATGTAATTGTTATGATCAAGTTCGTTGAGTTCCTGTTCGAATTCAGTCATAATAGTTTTGCACATCGTTTGATATGCAAATTGCTCACACTTTTCTCCCAGGTGTTTCACAACTCGATGTATGTTTTCCATGCCTTGCCAGTAAGATGTCATATTGTAGTAGGTAACAATTTTCCAGTCATCATGCACGCTTTGCAAATTGCCGATTTTGTCAAAGTACACTGCTCTATTTGGATCGAACGGTGTGACATTTATGGCGTCACTACTTTGCTTTGTGGGCTGAAATAATGTTAATAATGTTATGAGTGTACACAGCAGGCTGGAACTTATTTTCTTTGATTTAGGTCGATGTTTTCGGTTAGTGTTATTTGCTGTTGATCTTTGTTTTTCCTTACAGATTGTTTCATTTGAGGTGGTGGTGTCAGGTTTTTCTATATGAGATTCTGGTATTGGGAGTTTAACTAATTTTGTGATTGGTCTTGTTAGTAGTCCTGTCTTTGTTTTCATCGTCACTACTCTGACCAGATTGTCCCTCCCCGGATGAACTTCCTGTATTCTACCAAGTGCCCATTTTGCAGGAGGAAGGTTGTCCTCTTTGATTAAGACAATATCCCCTATTGTTAAATTGTTTGTTTTGTTTAGCCATTTACTACGTACTTGAAGTTGTTGCAGGTATTCTGACGACCACTTGGTCCAAAACCCTTGTTTCATTTCGTTTAGTAACTGCCATCTTTGTCGAATGTTAATGTTTTGATTTTGCATATGTTTTATAATTATGTTAGTAGCGCGTCGAATATCAGCGAGTGTTAAATTACATTGTTTTGACGCAGGCAGGTCATTCATATTTGTATGATTCATTGCCAAGGCTTCTCTGTGACGTTTACTTTGTGACGTGTTTGTGATGAAACGCGACACCCAAGCTACGATGCGTATTGTAGTCATAATACAGCTGTTCTCGATAAGGAGTTGTGTTACAAAGTTCATGTTTTTGTTTTCGTTAGTTCTTGATGTAACTGCATGCACCTTTTTAACTTCTACTTCTGGTGTCGTAATCGTGTCACATGGTTCAGGAATGTTTTCACTGCTAAGCCATTCGGGTCCATCAAACCACAGAGGAAAGTTGTGTAACTGAGAAGGTAGTAATCCACGTGACGCGCAGTCGGCGGGGTTTTGCTCCGATCTGACGTGCTTCCAGCTCTCGGCGGGCACTACAGATGTTATCTCCTGAACTCTGTGTCCGACGTAGGCCTTCCATCGCGTGATATCACCCTTTAGCCAGCCAAGCACGATCATGGAGTCCGTCCATGCTGTTACTTTAATGTTAGGTTTATTGAGGCAATGTTTTATTTTCTTCACCAATTGAGCTAACAGCTGAGCGCCGCATAACTCAAGTCTGGGGAGTGTTTGCTGTTTTTGGATTGGAGCGACCTTTGTTTTTGCCGCAACCAATGCTATTTGTTTCCGCTTTCCCTCTCTAACTGTGCTGTACACCACGCACGAGAAAGCCTTTTCCGATGCGTCACAGAATGCGTGTAATTCGCAATCCTTGTTTGTTTCTAATCCAAGCCATCTGTTAATTTTGAAAGGTTGCATGTTTGTTAACTCCGTTTTTAATGTTCTCCATTCCTTTTCTATTCCATCTGGAACGGCATCATCCCATTCGATTTTGTACTTCCAGATCTGTTGAAATAGAATTTTGGCCTTGATTGTTATTGGGGATAGCAACCCCAACGGATCAAAAATTGTTGATATGTCGCTTAAAATTTGCCGTTTTGACGAATTTTTATCAATGTTAATGTTGTTTTTGTTTTTTAATGTGGTTGAAAATATGAATTTATCTTGTTTCGGATCCCATATCAAGCCTAATGCTTTTGACGCTGACTCCTCTGTAAAGCTTAAACTGACTGGGCTAACCATATTTTCTGGCAGATCTTCTAGCAGTTGCTGTTCATTACTCGACCACTTTCTGAGATTGAAACCACCTTCTTTTAATAGCTGTATAAGTTGGTCTCTTGTATCACGGGCCTCGTCCATGGTATCCTTTCCGAATAAGGCATCATCTACAAAAAATTGGTTGAGTAAGATGTTTTTTGCTTCCGGGTACTTATCACCTTCGTCCATCGCTAGCTGTTGAAGTGTTCGGAGCGCTAAGAATGGAGCGGCCTTAGTACCATAAGTAACTGTACACAATTGATATTCCCTTAGCATTTGCCTTGGACAATTTCTCCACACTATTTTCTGTAAGGGTTGATGTTCTGGATGTACCATTATAAAACGGTACATTTTCTCAATGTCTGATGTTAGCACATACTTGTACTGTCTCCATTTCAGCAAGATGCTAAGGATGTCCTTTTGTAGATTCGGCCCCGCGTCCATTAAGTCATTTAGACTGTGTTTCGAACTTGTTTTCGCCGACGCGTTGAATACAACTCTCAGTTTCGTTGTGATAGCACCGGGTCGCACTACCCCGTGGTGTGGGAGAAAATATTCAACGTTTCTGTTTTTAGTGTTGCTTTCGACTTGCTCCATGTGACCCATTTCTTCATATTCTTCTATAAAAGCTTTATAATCTTTTGCAAAAGCATGATTTTTAGCCATTTTTCGCTCTAGTTGTTGAAATTGGGCTATGGCCTGTGGTTTTGAAGTTCCTAAATGTTCAATAAAATTGTCCTTAAGGGGAAGACGAACTTGGTATCGCCCATCAGGAAGTCGTTGTGTTGTCTCCTTGTACAAATGTTCGCACTTGTTGTCGGGGTCCATATCTTCTTTATTTTCTTGCAATGACTCCTGTTCCCAGAATTGGGCAAGCTCCTGAATGTTGTTGACAATTACATGGCAATTGAATGTTTTGTAATTACCACATACTACCCAGCCTAAATGCGTCCGTTGTGCTATGATGGATGACGTGTTTGTTTTGATTAATCCCTCCAGCAATATCTCGGAATATACATCGGCTCCCAATAATAAATCTATGTCCTGAGATATATTGAAATCAGGATCGGCGAGTTGCAAATGTTGTATATGTTGAAAACTGCCTTTGCTCACTGTTTTACTAGGCAGTTTGTTTGTTATTGCCGGCATAATAAGTGCCTTAATGTTAATGTTGAAGTCATCGTATATGGCTTGGCATTTAAGATGAAGCACCCCTTTACACATGGTGGTGGCTGAAGCACCAACACCTGACACCACGGCGTTCATCTTGCTCCGTTTTAACTGCAATCTTTGTGCAGCATTTTCTGTAATAAGGCTGACCTGTGAACCCTGATCTAATAAAGCGCGTAAAATGATCGTAGTTCCATCATTAGCTATCGCCTTGACCTGAGCCGTGGCTAGCAATACCTCATTCGAGTTGTCATGTGCTAAGTGTGTGTTTAATTGTTGACCTAGATTAGCCCTGCCGCTTTTCGGTTTCGCAACGCCAATCGCTTCATGCAAAATGCTACTGTGCGGCTCATCGCAGTGCTTGCACTTTTTTTCCGACGTACATTTTTCGCCGTTATGACTAAACAGGCAATTTAGACATACATGTAGGTTGTTAGCGGTTTTTAACCTTTCCTCTGGTGACATACTTAAGAATTCTCTGCAATTATAGAGACCGTGTTGGTTATTACATTTTGGGCAAGTTATATTGGAATTATGGAATGTTTGCTTGTTATGAAATGTTCTTGGTGTGTTCTTAGATCCAACTTGACCGTTCTGTTGTTGCACCTCAGGCTTATTGTATGTTGCATTATGAACTGTTTTCGGTTGAATGTTTTGCTGTTGACTGTTGAAGTTTCGAGAACGGTTCGAATTTGTATCCGATTCCATTGACATGAACTTGGTTTCAATGAATTTCAGGAACTCTTTTAATGTTGGCATTTCCCTTGGATTTTCCATGGTTTCCTTGAAGGACTGGCGTGTGTCTGAATCCAGTTTTTGCAGCAAAATGTGAACCACTAAAGGATCCCAACTTGAAGTATCATATTGTAGATTCTTAATAGCCTCAAGGCACTCAATAGTCGTGTCATGCATTCTTTTCAGTACAGATGCCGTTGGAGCTTGTATGTTGGGTAGACTAAGTAGAGTGTTCGCTTGGTAGGTAAATAATAGCCTCTTATTATCGTACCTCTGTTGAAGGATCTGCCAACTGGCTTCGTAATTATCAGCACTAATGTTCATGTGCTGTATTAATCGCTCTGGCTCTCCTTTCAATTTCGCTTTTAAATGTTGCATTTTTTGAGCATTTGGTATAAAAGTGTTACGATGCACGATTTCTACGAATAAGTCCTTAAATGTTGTCCACTGAGCATAGCTACCACTGAAAACCGGAAGCTCAATTTTGGGCGTGGATTTTTCCTGGTGTTTGCTATCCCAAATCTTCTTGTTAATTTGTTCCTTGCTGAATTCATACAGCCTTTCTAATCTGTTATAATCACTTTCAAATGCTTGCGTGTTGTCCAACATGTTATCCAGCTTCCAATAAGTACTATCGACTTTTTCCCAGCGTTGTGTGACTATCTTCAATTTATCTTCAAGCTGCCACTTTTCTTTTAAATGTTCAAGGTCAATATTCCGTACCGTTCTCTCGAAAGCCTTGATGTTCGACCGCTGCTCATTCATCATGTCTTTAGTCCGTTGGCTCACGACTAAATCCTCATTTGACGTGTTCTTAATATCATCCGCAACTTCATTGCTGTCCTGTTGTTCTGGAACTATCTCTTGAGTATATGAACTTCCTTCTTGTTTTTGCAACTGACTGAACGAAGTAAACTTCTCGTCTTCAATTTTCGCCAACAATCTTTGTTTAGATTTATGTATCATACTTTTTGTTTCCTCGTATATTTGTTCTAAACGCTCGTAAACTCGTTTCTCGTAATAGGGTCCAGACTTCTCGCCTTCCAACAAGGCTAACTGAATGTCATTGTTCTTAAACTCATTCCAGTACCCCTCCAGCTTTTCCAGTCTGACATCATGATACTCATGAGTAGTTTTTCGTGTTTGGCTATCTTTCCTAAAGTTTTCACCTATTTGTTTGATAGCATCAAGATTCGTTGACTGAGAGTTAAGTAGGGCATCGTAAGAAGACATTGTTCTTAATTGGTGTTTAGCGCACACAACAAAATCCAAATGGCAATAACGTAAGTAAAATGGAACGTGCTCACCGGATTCGCTGCTTACGCCTGCTGCAATACTCCACCCCGACCTGTGCTCTCACTCAATATCACTGTTATCACTGTTAATGTTCTGTGTTAATGTTCTGTTCAAATGTTCCCGCGAGTGAAACCGTACCACGGCACTGATTTTACACTATTGGGCTCGAAGGACCAAAATGTAAGGGCGAAACCCCTTACATATAATGAAAAAATGTTAATGTTCTTAAAAGTATTTAATGTTATAACTTCACTAAACTAATTCAATTAAAAGTAATAAAAAATGTTGTAAAAAATGTTACAAAATGTTATAAAAATGTTACAAAATGTTAACTGTTGCGAGAGCTCGATATTAAAACGAAGACTGACGTACTTGCGTACGTGATGAGACTATATTTTCTTAATTTACAATATTCGCAGTATTTAAAAGTAGGCCAAAGTACAATGTGCGGTTGCTGACCGTACAACCCTAGTTCCACACGCGCCTCAAAGAGATTTCAGCAATATTGCCTGGGCTTGTTAGATACGCTGCGTCACTTGTATTCGCGTCACTAGAAAAACTTGAGCTGGTTTAATGGGAGCCCCGACGGATATTCCTCGGTACCATTTCGTTACATAATAATTGGGTTAAGTCGGGGGTTTTGAGTTATTTTATTCTTTTTCAATTAGATTTTAACCGTCGTGGGTATTTTCAAAATTTTTAATTTTGATTAATTTTATTTCTGACTTTTTAGAGAGCATATACGAATTGTAATTGCTGATGAAAACCACATTTAAATCGGACAATTCGTTTTAATATTATTGCAATATTATTTTGCACTAATATTGTAGCGCCCTCTAGCGAGTTGCAGACGTGATTTTTATTATTTGGGAACATGCATTAAGCTACCACGTACACATTGCTGAAAACAGAATTGTTTTTTTTTTTTATTATTATTATTATTTTTAAAAACGTGTAGGATTTACTCCTGTATCGTGTATCTGTATTATAATCGGACATTTCGTTTTGCAACATTGTTTTGCACTAATATTGTGGCGCCCCCTAGTGAGTTATAGCCATGGCACCTATCTAAGAACATGGACTCATCAAACACACACCCGTTATTGAAAACCGCATCAAAATCGGATCATTGGTTTAGAAGATAGGTCGGAACCATAGACTTATAAAAAAGATGGACTCCGCGCCACGCATATAGAAAGTGAAGCACAGTAAGTACACATTTACATCATAGTATGCCGACCGGCCGCCATTACGTGACACGAGCGACGCCGTCTTTGCAGGTACTCAAATCATGCACACATAGATCGGTACGGTGCTTCACTTTCGATATTCGTGGCGCGGAGTCCATCTTTTTTTATAAGTCTATGGTGGGAACATTACTTTTCACAAGAACTAAGATTGTGGCGCCCCCTAGTGAGTTACAGCTATGACACCTATCTAAGAACATGAACTCATCAAACACAAACCTGTTATTGAAAACCGCATCAAAATCGGATCATTACTTTAGAAGATAGGTGGGAACATTACTTTGCACAAACACACACACAAACACGCAAACATCTCTCAACCTAAACGCATATACCTGCTCCGTTCCGTCGTGGGTAAATAGAGAAACGCAATCTGTGCGCGGGGTCCCCCGCGCGCAGATGGGTAAACGCTACCGATACATGAATTAAGAAAAGAACAGAAACAACACTTAAAAACAATGCTTTGATAAGTACACGGCTACAAGCGTGATAGAATTTAAATATATACTTACTTTCCATTTCAAAAAACACTTTAAAAACAATTCAAAATTCTGCCACTTAGATACCTACGGTAAAAAACGTTGACTGAAGTTATTAAAAAAACACAGGAATAAACAAAAATAGAAGAAAGAAAGACCATAGACCCCAGGGTCAATTCTCGTATTTTTAACAACGTTCGCAATATCATCTCAAGACTCAATCTGTCAAAAATTGTATAGCGTTTACCTAAATTTTTGACATTTGATTGACGCTGGCATGAGATTGTGAACGTTTTTAGGTACGAGAATTGCCCCTCCCATCCCTGATCAGAATCGAATTCAACGTGCCCTCAGTGCCAATAACTTGATATGAAGTTAAAGAATGAGATCATGAAACAAATAGAGATGTACCCCATTCCTTATAGTTCTAATTGAGTTATGTATTAGTTTCTTTGATACTCATAAATTATACTGTTTTTTCTTATTAAGGATACTGTGAAATAAAACAAATCTGGAAATATTTAATCAGTTTTTATTTATATTCGTAAAATCTACTTTAAATCTTAACTTTACGCGTACAAATCTTATTCATCGATATGACGATATCCCCATCACTACTGTTTACTATATAAGGTCATTTATTAGTAAGTACAAAGATTTTGAGGATAGATTCATTAACTTAAGATAAACATTTCTTGAAAAAATCATAAATTTCTATACGCTAGTTTCCAAGAAAAACACTAAAAACCATTTTGTTTAAAAAGTAAAATTCAACACCCCGTGTATAACGGGGAATTCCAGCTAACGTACTTTATGGCAGATAACAAAGGAGTCACGTTGTTTACCTAAAAGCATACCCCGCTTCGCCCCTGCCGCACCCCGTTGCGCGGCCAGCCAGCATTCGACGCGGGAGCGGCGTCTAGTTCGCTAAAATCATTTCACTGATAACGTGCTATGGACGGAAGAGTGCACATTTACGCGCGAGGGACTATGTAATGTGCATAATGCGCATTACTGGTGCGATTACAATCCACGAGTGATTCGGCCGGACCACTTCCAACACCGTTTCAGTGTGAATGTGTGGGCAGGACTGTTGAACGGCCAATTATTAGGACCCGTTTTTCTGGATCGACTGACTGCGGACACGTATCTGCAGTTCCTCCAGCGAGACCTACCAGAGCTACTGCTGGATATACCTGTTACAACACAGGTATATCCAGCAGTAGCACAGGTACTTACATGTACTACCAGCACAACGGCGCGCCGGCGCACTTCAGTGTGCGGGTACGCACCTACTTGGATGAGGCGTTGCAAGGGCGATGGATTAGGCGCGGTAGCGTTATCCGCTGGCCACCACGCTCACCTGGACTTCCACGTGTGGGGTCGGGCCAAAGACCTAGTGTATGGGAACGATCCGTACATTAGATGAATTACGTGCGCGAATTGTGAGAGCATTTGACGTGATGTCCAGTGAACAGCAAGTGCTTACTGAAGTGCGGAGGCATTGTCTTGATCGCCCTAGACAGTGCCGCCCTAGGGCGTCACGTCCAACAATTGATGTGATATGTGTAAATAACTAGTAAATTGTGTAAATAAGTGTAAATCTGATAGTGAATTTTGACTTTTAAACACGCCAAGTTAAAAAAAATAATAATAATTGGTGAGTTTTATTTGTTATTTTGTTTTATTTATTTGTATTATTACTTAGGATTAATTTCCACTGAACGTACTGAACGTATTATTTGATTCCTGCATTACAAAGGCAGTCTTACACCAGTGAGTAGAAACATTTTAAATGAATGTTAGTAAAATTGTTAATATCTATCATAAAAAAACAATAGCTCCACACTGATCCGCTTCGATTTATTGGAAATATCTCTACCAAAGATTAGCGCAAATGTTACTTTCGTTTATTGCAGCGGAATATTAATAGCGTTGCTCGAGGTGGAGACAAGATCCTAGACAAATTGGTAGGTACCTACTAAGAAAGAAAGTCATAAATAACGGTTTGCAACACGTGCAGCAACGGGGAGCGGAGAGTCCTAGCGATGACGTAATACGGTAGATTTTTTTGCCTCGCGCAGGACAATGACTGAGTCAGTATACAGGATGCTTTTAAAAATATTGTTATTTTTTGTTAGAAAAATTGAAAAAAAAAACTAGCCTGAATATTTGAAAAAAAATGCTAGCGCCGTATTTCTAGCGTATAGTTAGATGTACTGTTTAAATATTTGTACTTAAAAAAAGTTCACCTTATATATTTAGTTATACATTTATAGCTTGGCGCTCGGCGAGGCATTGCGTTTTGTGTACGTTGGCGGCGAAAAGGTTAATATTTTGTTCTTTGTTTTTTTCCCGAACAAAGTAATCTCTGAGATGTTTCCATTTTTTTTGAAGTTCTTGAACTGAAATAAAATTTTATAATATTAAACCCTTTATATATGTATAAATTTTTGTGCAATAAAGTTTTAAATAAATAAATAAATATATGTATTTGATTAAGGCAAATGGGTAGCTGGCGCCGCCAGTTGATTTGATCCTCTAACTGCTAAACTTAGCATATTTTTGGCAATTTCGGATTTTCGGAGACTCGGCAAACATGTATACTATTTATTTAATAATCATACACAAATATTTGATTTGTCTTTGTACCCAAAGTTTTGAGTACAAAAACAGACCAAAAAGTAGTGCACAATGATTAAATAAATAGTATACAGGTTTGCCAGGTCTCCGAGGATCCGAGGTTGTTGAAAATATGCTCAGTTTAGTGGTTAGAGAATTGAATCAGCTGGCGGCGCTGGTTACGGTACCTACCCATTCGCTATAAGTAAATAAATAATAATGTAATAAATAATTACTATTTATTAACCTTGCATTACAAGTACTATAATATCATGTAACGAGATCTATTTGATTTTACATTTCACAGGTATTTGGCTACTGGGAAATCATTTGGTACGTTATCCGAAGATTTTCTAATGGGGAAGTCTACGATATCTACAATTATTTCTGAAACCTGCTCAATTTTATGGGAAATATTAATGCCACTGGAGTTACCACAGCCTACAGAAGAAATGTGGATGAATATATCAAATACATATTATAATAAAACAAATTATCCCAATTGTTTAGGTGCTGTAGATGGTAAACATGTTCGGATAAAAAAACCAGCTCACAGTGGTTCTAACTATTACAACTACAAAAAATTCTTTTCAATCATTTTATTTGCCTTAGCTGATGCTAACTGTTTATTTACTGCTGTTGACATTGGATCTTGTGGCAGAGAAGCAGATAGTAACATATTTAAAAACAGCAATATGGGCAGAATGATAACACTTGGACAATTATATGTACCAAAATCTGCCAAACTACCTAATTCAAGTGGACCCGCACAACCATATGTGTTTTTAGGAGATGAAGCATTTAGTTTGAAATCAAATTTTATGAGACCTTACACAAATCGCAACTTGACCATGGAACAACGCACATATAATTTTCGCCACAGCCGAGTGAGAAAATGCGTGGAATGTGCATTTGGTATTTTATCTAGTAAGTGGAGAGTATTGCATACAACCATAAATACTGATGTCAATAATGCTATTAAAATTGTACAAGCCACGTGTCTGCTACACAATTTTGTTCGTAGAAGAGAAGGCATAAATTTTGAAGAACAGTTAAGAACTTGTAACCTAAGGGATGTACGAACATCACTGTTAGTTGTTTCTACGTCGGGTCAGAGGGTAAGAGAGTTTTTCAAAGAATATTTCGTGAACGAGGGTCGGCTGTACTGGCAGGACAAATACATATAATGACACTTTGTTTTATTATTTATGTAGTGCTACTAATATAATTATATGTACCTATATGTAAGTTGGTAAAAAATTTAGATATCAGAAAAACTATACTTTTTGTTTAGGAAGTAAAAATTTGAATAAACATTACTTACTAGTTTCGTTTCTCTTTTTAGTTCCATAAACCCCCCAATCTTCATACATAACAGATGCTATGTCTTCCCAAGCGCATCTTCGTAAGTTTCTATCACTATATTCTTCTGAATTCGCATTCCAAATACATTCTCTAGAATGTACTTCTGCAATAAACTTTTCGGTGTCGAACATCGCGAGGTGTCACGTGTCACGTCTGTCCTCATTGAAGTTTGTTTCTCGAGTGAATTGCAGCCGAGGCGCGGCTGCGGGCGCGGCGGAGCGGCGCTATTCGGCAACTGCGTCCGCGTAGCCAATCCGCGTCCGCCGTGCATAGTCGCGTTGTAAATTAATCGGCCACTGAGAGTCAGCGACAACAGACGACGTAATAGCGTATAGTCGGTTCGGTATGAACGACAATTTCAATATATATGGAAAAGCAATAAACTGCGTAACGCGCGCTCACAGTCAGCGGCCGACAATACGTTTGGTCTGAACGATGCCTTAAAGTAGCATATTTATGTATTGTGTAAGATCTTGGTGTTACTCTTCCAATAAATAAATAAGTAGTTAATAGTTAATCAAATAATCAAATTCACGATTAACGATTATGATTAATAATCTTAATCATTTTAAATTTGATTATGATTAATGAATCTTAATCAAATTTTTTGATTATGATTTTTAATCATTAATTTTTAATCGTTTATCAGATTAACTTTGGGCCAACACTGACTGAGACGAATGCAGTTTGCTACTCGATTAGTGACGTGACTAAGTTCGATTGAAAGAATATCGATAGTTTGAAAACTTAATAACATAATAATGTTATTATAATGCAAAAAAAATATTTTACGATAGTGTGATAGTATTAAAATAATGAAATTAATATGTCATAGGGCAATTTTTAAACATAGTAAAACGGGTATTTATTTGCATGTAAATCAAATACCTTTTTGTTGGTATTTGTTCATTTTATACAGGGTAATTGAAAAAAAAATCTGAAAACCTCGCAATATTTTATTATTACATTGCTATGTGAGTTTTAGACAGTATAAAACAATGAAAAAAGTATTACATAATTATATAAATCAAAATCAATCATCAAAATCAAAATAATTTATGTAAAATATTTACGGGCACTTTTAAATTGCCAAGTTAGTTGCAAGACACACACTTAAAATCAATATAAAATTAAATAATAAAATATTCGATGTCAAAATATTTTATTTAACATAGGCCTACATGGGCACTTATAAAACGTCAGAAGCTAGTGCACGGTTCCAAATTGGTCGTTTCCTATGGAGAAGAACCGGAAAAAAACTCCATGGTCACGATATTAAAAAAACAGGCCAAGTGCGAGTCGGACTCGCCCATGAAGGGTAGCAGCTAGTAACATAATATTAAAGTTCTTGTAGTTTGTTGTAACTTTGATCGATGTTTTAATCATAGTGTATTTTTTTAGATTTATGACGTATTAAAAAAACTACTTACTAGATCTCGTTAAACCAATTTTCGTTGGCGGTTTGCATGGTAATGTACATCATATATTTTTTTTTAGTTTTATCGTTCTCTTATTTTAGAAGTTACAGGGCGGGACACATTTTACCACTTTGGAAGTGTCCCTCGCGCAAAATATTCAGTTTAGAAAAAAAAAATATTACAAACGTCAATATAATTTTTAAAGACCTATCCATAGATACGTATGGGTTTGATGAAAAAAACATTTTCGAGTTTCAGTTCTAAGTATAGGGACTCCCAAAATTTATTGTTTTTTTCTTTCTATTTTTGTGTGAAAATCTTAATGCGGTTCACAGAATACATCTCTTTACTAAGTTTCAACAGTCTTATAGTTTCGGAAAAAAGTGGCTGTGACGTACGGACGAACGGACAGACAGACAGACATGACGAATCCATAAGGGTTCCGTTTTTTGCCATTTGGCTACGGAACCTTAAAAAGTGGTTCATGTTACAATATTTATAGATATTATGTAAGAACAGTGTAGACTAATACCGTACAAAAAAAAAAGAATTTGTAAAAGCAAGTAATAAAAATAAAAATAAAAAAATAAAAATTGTTTATTCTCACCAATAAAGTTATAGCAAAACAAGTAGGTACGTGACAAGTGTGTGGTGGTCATAAAAGGTGCACAAATTATTGACCCTAGCCCCTGAACTAGGCGGGAACCTGTATCTCAGGGGATAGTGTTCAGCTATTGTAATACACTAATTAAGACAAAAGTGTGTCAGTAATGCAACAATATTTCGACTTATTACTTACATAAGAGTGGAAGGGTGTGTTGGTGAGGTTGAAGATTTGAGGTGTGGATGTGGGATAATATTAATGGTGAAATAGAGGAATGTGTATTAATGCTATAGTGGTGAAGTAAGTGAGGAATGAGTATGTGTTTGTGTGGGAAATAAGATTATACCTGAAGGGTCAATAGATTTTCAGTGTCTTCGTAATTCAGTTTTAGTAAGTACATATTTACATTATTTTTAACTTCATGTCTGCTTAGTTTTGCAATATTCATTTTTTCGTTTAATCTATTATACAAAATAGAACTTATGACATAATATTGTCGCTTTCCAAACATTGTGGTGTGTGGGACACTTGGACAAGGTGCTGGATTCACTTGGACAAGGTGCTGGATTTCTGCGCCTACCAGTATCAATAGGCGGGAGAACTGTTCGATGCCTTCTCAGAGTGGACGCGAGTACAAAAAGCTGTCGAATAGTTAACACCTGACATTCTGAGTACAGCTGTGTAGTTGGGTATCTAAAAGGCTTCCTATTTATAACCTTCAGAACAGCTCTTTGGGGTCGCTCGAGGGCTAGAAACATCGTCTTTGAGGCACCGCCCCAGACTGGACACTGTACAATAGTTTATGACCGATTGACACAGTAAGATATATACTTTTATAAGAAGCTCTTGTGATGCAGATTCTCTGAGAGTTTTAAACAAAAATATCATGTTTCTTAACCTTGTCATTACTTTTTGAAGTTGTTTATCCCATCTTAGGTGCTCATCGATTTGAACTCCTAAATATCTGACAACACTGGCAGATGTTATCGTCTTACAATCACAGTTTTGTGTGTTATCTAGACAAGTGTGCGCAATTATACTAAAGTCATCAGGTTGTTTGTTATTTTGTCTTATTTTGAAGGCTACATAATTAGTTTTGTCCAAATTAAGTGTCAGTAAGTTGGAGTTGAGCCAGCACATAATTCTCCTAAGGAAGTCTTCCGCACTTTGCTTTACGAGAGCCCAACTAGAACCATGAACCACAATGGCAGTGTCATCTGCGTACGTATAAATTTTTGCATTTGGAATGGACATTTTACAAAGTTCATTTATATAAATTTTGAAAAGAGTGGGGCCTAAAACACTGCCTTGCGGCACTCCAAAATTGACAACTTGTTCTTTACTAAGATAGGAACCAATTTGCACTTGTTGAGTCCTATTATTCAAATAGTCCTTAAACATATGAAGCGGTAATCCCCTGATACCCATGGCCTCAAGCTTTGACAGTAAGATGGGAACAGAGACCGTGTCAAAGGCTTTCGCCATGTCCAAGAAGATGCCAAGACATTTGTTTTTACTATCCAGTTGTCTTGCAATGAATTGGGTAAGATCTAGTAAAGCATCCTCAGTGGATATCCCACTTCGGAAGCCATACTGATTATCTGCAATAATGTTGCATCTGTCTAAAAATCCGTTTAGTCGGGAATTAAGGATTTTTTCCAGCATCTTGGATAGTGCGGACAACACAGATATTGGCCTATAATTATTGACACAGTCTCTGTCCCCTCCCTTATGTACTGGGTGAATCAAAGCTTTTTTAAATGCTTGAGGAAAAACACCCGTGTTTATAGATCGGTTAAATATGTGTGTAATGGGGGCTATCAGAATGTTCCTACACTGCTTGAGCAGATTGGAAGATATTTTATCCCAACCCGTTGCACAGTTACTACGCAACTGCAGTATAACTGATTCCACCTCAGTTTCGTCCGTCTCCAATAGAATAAACGAATTAACAGGGGAAGACGATTTAAACTGAGATGGCTCTGACCGCCTATTTTGGTTTGAGGATAAAATTTTGTTTGCTAAGTCCCGACCGACATTAGTAAAAAATGAGCACACATGGTTAACAGCTACATTGGGATTGTTTTGAATATTTAGCAATTCTGAAGGAGAAGTTTTAATTTTCCTAGTATGTGTTATGTCTTTGATAACATTCCATAGGGCTTTAGGATTACGTCCTGCTATTTCAATTTGATTTTTGTCGTACTCGCTTTTTAGCCTTCGTAGAAGGCGATTACAAAAATTACGGTACCGCGTATAGGTTAGTTTTAGTATTAGATTATTAGGGGTCTTAGATAGTTTTATGTGTAGTTTATTTCTATGTGCAATACATCGTAGGAGCCCTGGAGTAATCCACGGCTTTATGTTTCTTTTTCTTCTAGGGACTTTGATAAGCTGTGTGTGTTTATCTATTACAGACATCAAGAGGGATATGAACTTATTAGTGCTTTCATTTGCATCTTGTGATTGCAAGATTTCAGTAAAATTCATACTTTCTAGCTCAATTTTGACCGCCAGATAGTCCACTCTAGTGACCAAATTATTAGATTTATGCTTTGGACATACGTGTTCTAAAGAAAGCATCACTGGCGTATGATCTGTAATATATGTTTCAATGACTAGAAATGTGGCAGGTAGTGTAGACTTCAGCAGAATGTGATCTAGGCAACTGTTAAGTCTGGTAGATAAAGTATGGGTTGGTATAAGTCCGTGTATTGCATTAGCTACAAGATAGTCATTACAACGCGCGTCCATAGTATCCGTTTTAATGTCTATGTTGACATCTCCTATGAGGGCAACACTGCTATACTCTAATAATTTGTCATACACACTGTTTAGACTATCTAAAAAATTATCAAAATGTTGCCGATTTCTGTAAGACGGCGAACGGTAGATGGTAACAAGTGCCAATTTCTGATCAACATAGCAGATGAGACAGTTAGCATCCATAAAGTCTGGCTCAGTTATGTTGCAGTTTAGAGTGTCATCAGCGTAAATTACTATACCATCATTTTGATTGCTAGTGTTTTTAGTATAGTGTGATGTATAACCATCCAATATCGGAATTTTACTTACTTTACGCAGCCAACACTCTGTCAAAACTATTTTATTTATTTTTATTTTATTTTATTTAAATCGGAAAACAAACAGTATTAACAACTAACAAATTTAACATCAAATTAATTAACTAGTAACCAATTACATGTTTTCGCATATAATTTACTATGAAGAGCAAACTTGTTACAAAGCAAAGAAAAAGAAAAAGAAAGATATGTGCTTTAAACAATGACACACAATCACAATAATACCTCGTCATGAAGTGAAATAAAACAGTTATTGAACCAATTCGAACCAATGTTTAGTAAGTAATCGAATAAATACATGCGGCTTAGTGGTGAACAAGTCAAATTCAGAAAAGTCAACAAATTTATTGTAGGATTTAGCGCATCTTATAAAGAACGAATTCTGTCTGTAATTTGTGCAGCAGCGGGGGACGTTAAGAAAAAGAAAGGGTATTCTAGCAGATCTGGTAGGGGCGCGTAAATTAACCTTAGAGAGAAGTTGCGGGGCGTCGATGAGAGATTGCGCTAATTTAACGAGGAAGGAGATATCTGATATACTCCTTCTCTCCCTAAGTGGAAGTAGATGGTACCTTTTGCACCTCAACTCGTAATTGTGATCGCGGGTGTTACACTTATACTGCAGGTATCTTGTAAAGTTTCGCTGGACAGATTCCAATCTTGAGATATAAACAGCATACATGGGATTCCAAACTTGCGAACAATATTCAAGTGAGCTACGGACGAAGGAACAGTACAATATTTTAATTATTTTGACATCCGTGAACTGGGAGCAAGATCTTTTTAAGAACCCCATGGCTTTATTAGCTTTGTTAACTATGTGGTCTACGTGCTTCTCGTAGGTAAGTTTAGAGTCGTGTATCACACCTAAATCTCGTATGAAATCTACTCGTTTTAGATGGTCATTCTTTAAAGTGTATGTGTGGGATATGCTATCGGCCCTACGAGTGAACGTAATTGTATAACATTTAGATACATTGAGTTCAAGATTATTCAGCTGACAATAGTCTTCTAGTCTTTCGAGATCTTGTTGCAACGAGACACAATCATCGATATTATTTATATGTTTGAAGATTTTCATGTCGTCTGCATATAGTAAAAATAATGAATTTTGGAAGCATGTGTGAATGTCATTTATAAAATATTAAATAATAAGGGCCCAAGAAGTGATCCCTGGGGAACTCCTGAAGGGACTACATGCCGTTTCGACACAGCACCGTAGACTACGACAGCCTGGGAACGATTCTTTATGTAAGAAGTTATCCACCGGTATAAGTTACCATGAATACCTGCATAAAAAATCTTTTGTAAAAGTATATTATGGTCAATACGGTCGAAACATTTACTGTAGTCTGTAAAAATACAGTCTACTTGACCGCCACCGTCCATACAGGATGTAGTAAAGTCGACAAAAGACAGTAGGTTAGTAGTGGTCGATCGGTTCTTAAGAAAGCCGTGCTGTTCGGGAATGAAGGCCGAAGAAAAAGTGCTGTAAACTTGCGTGTAGATAATACGTTCAAGTATTTTACCAAACAGGCATAATTTAGATATGGGTCTGTAATTATTAATATCAACCTTATTCCCACTTTTGTGTACCGGTGTTATGTACGCGTACTTCCAAATACTAGGAACAATTCCCTCCTTAACAGAACGCGTAAAAATAATCGTTAGGGGCTGAACGAGTCCTTTGGCACACTTGACAATAAATAATGGCGGTATGTTATCAGGACCCGCACCTTTATTGAGATCTAAGGATTCTAGGAGCCTAAGCAGGTGGTTTGGACTAATCTCAATCTCACCTATGTTTAGTGCAGAGTCAGTAGGGGGGGGCGTTTGTTGGACTTGGGGTACTCGAGTTTCGATCCGAAGTAGAGAGGAAGTTCGATTGGAAGTACGCTGCGAAAGCATCACTAATTTCTTCACTTGTATTGTAGCACCGACCCTCAAAAGACATAGTGGAGGGGAGAGTGTTAGTGCCCTTTTTGTTCGATTTTATAAAGGACCAGAACATTTTTGGGTTTTTTAAAATAGAATCTTCAGTTTTGGCAATGTAAGATTTGTAACATTCCTCCTCAACAGCTTTGGCTCTAGCGCGAAGTAGTACAAAAGTGTCGTAATCCGATGTGTTGCCGTAAATACGATATTTACGCAGATATTTGTATTTTTCCTTAAGAATTTTTTTTAAACTTGAATTATACCAAGGTGGGCAGTTTGAAGGGTAAATGATTTTATGAGGTATGTAGTCATTAATTAACTTCTCAAGGTAGTTGTAAAAAATATCAGCCGCGTCGTCTAATGAATTGCCAAGCAGGTGGTCTTCCCATACATATTCGTTCAAACATTTATTAATATTATCGTAGTCCCCGGACTCATAATACCACTTCAACCTGGGACAAGGTTTTAACGGTACCTCGAGATGGTAATTAAATACGATATCGAGAGATTTATGATGATCGTCCTCGGGAACAAGAGGGTGTACACAGGCGCTAATACATAAATCAATATTAGATAACACTAAGTCCAGTATTCTTCCCTTAGATTTGTTGCAACAATTATTGTACTGAATTAAGTTACACTCAGAAAGAATATCAAAAAAATACGTTTGTGATTCGCCTGATATACCAGAGGGTTGCAAGCAGGTGCCGACACTTGACCACTCAATATTGGGCATGTTGAAATCTCCTAGCACTACAAAAGTGTCATCGGGATTAGTGTTTACAACAAGTGAAAGACTGTTAGTAAAATTACGCAACTGCGTCTCGTACGAGTTCCCCAAATTTTCCTTACAAAGGTAAAGAACGCAAATATTAAACTTGTGTATAGTGCGGTCCTTTTTTTTGTAACTAATCGTAACCCAAAGATCTTCAGCTGATGATGACCAGTCCGAACGAACTTCAGCTGATAGATCACGTCGCACGGCCAACATCACACCGCCACCCATGGTTTGTTTCGTTTTACTATAATCCCTATCCCTACGCCAAACTAAGTACTCATAGCCAAAAAGTTCACTGTCGCTAATACTATCTAGCAACCAAGTTTCTACTACTGCAACAACATCATAAGAGTTCAGAAATACATTACGTTTGAAAGTATGCGTTTTCGTTCGTAAACCCCGCGTATTCTGGTAATAAATGTTAAATAGCGCCATTTATATAAATGGGAAAATAAAAACTATAAAATTCTAATATAAAGATTAGTAAGCTAGACGCGATAAATACAATAATAGTATTCGCCCCATGATGGAAAAAATAAATAAACAATTTAGACAAACATCCCAAGCAACAGTAATTAAGTGCAACACCACAACCACAAATCAGAACGAGCACAAAAAGTGATACGAGCAAAGTAAATAGAATTGAGTAAACTTTGGCACGAACTACACAATGATATTTAAAAAGAAAGGTAGATGTCAAATTGCGTTCAATAAATAAGCGGCTCGAATCTGCGCCGACGCGGGTACAAGCGAGAGTGACCCGTACGTCGCGGTATAAGTACGCGCAAGCGAGTTGTAATAGCGCACGCTGCTGTAAACAATAACGCTCAACTTGTTGTTCAACCAACCCGCAGTGAATCATATGATACGTAAAGCATAAGTGAATATTAGGAGGTAATCTAAACTTGAATATGGTTCTTAAACTGTGTACATATTTTATTAATAGATATGAGATGATTATTGCTGACGATTTGCAATTTTCAAAAGATCTTTGTCGCATTTTATAAAAAATGAAGGTTCGGTGTCCGATCTTTTTGCCATGATTTTGCAGTGTTTCACCGAAATGTATTTGAAATTATTTTCTTTCGCAAGGGCTCTTGCCTTGCTTAAAAGTGACTTGTTACTCGGAGTCAAGTGGTCGTTAACGTAGAAGTTTGAAGACGTAGAAAAACCCAAGTTGGATAAGTTGAGCTGTTTACTTTTACGCGACGAGGCTACAAACTCCTCCTTGGTATAGCGACTGTTGAAAGCAACCACAATCGGCTTATCTGCATTAGGGATACGAGTAGGTATACGCGCAATATAGTTAATGTCTTCCTTTCTTACCGTAAAGTTGCACAGGTTACCGATTTTCTGTGCAACATCGTACAGATTCTCATTGTTCTTCTGCGGTATACCTTTGATCTCGGCATTGTTAGCTCTAGCCCATTGGTCTCTGTCTCGCGCCTCCCGGTTTATTCTGTCAATATGATCCTGAAGAATTGGTATTTGACCCGCCATCCTCTCCAGCTCAGTCACTTTAGTCTCGATAGTGGTTACCTTTACGGAGAAGCCGTTTATGATGTCGTGTGCCATTTCGATGGAGTCCTTGAGTCCGGACAGCTCCGATTTGATAGATTTCAACGTCAGCGACCAACGTAGCCAACGGAGCCAGGTCGAAGACAATCTTGTTGAGCTGCTCCTGCATTTTGTCTAGCTGGCTGGGCTGGGGTGAGCTATAATATGGCATTTGATTTTTATTGTAGATAAGAGTACTATTAGCTCATCAAAGTGTTTATTTATACTTCTTATATTTAAATGTAATATTTGTATTGCGTTGTTATGGCTAGGAAGATATATACTACATTGTTCCGGAGAGCAGTTATATGACTTAGCCCTTTTTATTGACTCCAGTTCTTCATTTAATTGAATTATGTTAGCCATTTATAATTGTGAGGGTACACAAAAAAAGGCGGTCCAAATGTTTATAATTATCCCAGTATTTACCGCTAACAATGTTCAACGCGGTAACGGAATGCATTAAAAACAAAACGGTTAGGTACTGGTGAATACGAGAAAACTGATTTATGAATATTGGTGGGTATGCATGAGTTGCAGATTTACGAATAGTAAAGTGGTACTGACGAGTGGTGTATTTATGTAATGTGTATTGGGACAGATGATTTTTTAGTGTAAAAATAATATTATTGTGTGTATGTTGATGAAAAAGTGATGAAGAACTGTATTTGTTGTTGTGATGTGTGTTTTGCATGGAATTTTTTTGTGTGAACAGTCCTATGTATGAGTGTGAGTATGAGTAGCACAGGAAATTAAAATAATATTTAAAAAGAGATTTAACATAGTTCCTAAAATCTACTAGTCACAGGCCTGTGTTTATATCCTGGTGACATTTATCCGAGTGAATTAGTATTTGCTTGTCGCCCTCTTTTTTACGTAAGAAAATGTTGCCGTTGGAAATCCAGCAAAACTTATAGTGGTTACTTTTAGCAAAATAACGCGACATGTAAAAAAGTTTCTTGGTATTAGCAGGCAGCTGTTCCGCTACGTAGACCGGCTGAGACGTTCCTGGGATACCGATGAGTGCAGTATTAATTTTGTCTCCCTTTCCTTTGTCTTTGTTGTACGTTCGGATGGCAGATATCAGTGTCTGCTTTTTCAGTACAGAAGAAAATTCAGCAATTATCGGTCTTGAAGAGGTAGGAGTAGTGGGGGATTTCCCAGGTAAACGATATTTATCGCGCAGTTCAGACTCTGCTATCTGAACACCAACAGCTTTGCCTAAACCACAGACTGTTTTGATAAGACTGCCGCCAGATTCTGTGTTTGACTGCGGTATGTTTCGAATTTCAATTCCAGATGACCTCGACTTATATTGCAGATCCTGAATTTTTTTCTCCAAACTTTCTATGTACAACTTTTGTTCCTGTCGCTCTTTTCTTAGATCTTCTACTTCTCTTCTCAGTTCTTCAAACTGTAAATTAATGAAAGACATTGATTTCACAATCTCCTCATTTGATTTGTATATTTCCTCATTCGACACTTGTATCAGGGTGTTTTGAGTTTTAATTTCCCCAATATCAGTTGCTAACTTAGATATTACTACAGCCTGATCCGCTAACATTTTCGTGATGGTGGTGTTTTGTTTTTCTTTTCCATCTTCGAGCTGGACTTGAAGTTCCTGCGAACTTACAATAGCGACATCTTGCGGTGACCTGTTCAGTGCTTTGTTGTGACCGAAACGTTTATTTCTACTGGTGGTGTTAACAAAGTCATTTAAAGTTTTTGCAGAATTGATGAATGGTTCAGATTGAGGTTGGGGCTGGGTCATGTTGTTATCCACGTGTTTTGGTGTCTTAGGAGGTGTGCGCTGTACACCAGCCATATTGCTCAACACCAGTTAAATAAAATAGAGCTAAATTCTCGACGAAAACAAACAACAATCCAATAATAATATCGGCGTTTTACACCGCGGCAAGTTCCAAGCGAAGTCGTAGTCGATAGATGCACGTAGGCGATGTCGGTACGAGTCTCGTAGCAGCCGTAGCAGCGTAGCGGTGACGTCAGCCGCACGTAGCGTATCGCAATTTCAAAAACTGCTGGTACTTGTTTGGTGGCGCGTTGGTCAGGCGTTAGGAATGCACTACCGTCGCGGTCGCCGCGTCGTCGGTTCAAATCACAATCACTTTACGAGATTAAAATGTTAATGACACTGGCAAATTTAATTGTATCTCTTTCTAAAATGCCCAGTGGGCGTTCACTACGGGTAAGGAACACGTAAGTAAGACAAGGAATTAAAATTACTAAAAGTGACCAATAACAAAATTTAGAGTCGAGATCTCAAGGACAATCGACACACGTCCACACTGTTAACGCTTCTGAGCCGAACTGCAGTAGTTCTTAATATGAAGTAATTTGAGAGTTCGTGGGGTATAAAGTGTTCTCACATTCACTCTACAAAACCAAAAAGAGGCTTTTTGGTTAGGACACGCTTAATATGAGTTTTGAATGTTCCCTTACTAAGTTCAGTTACCGCCTTTGGCAACTTGTTATAAAAGCGTACTATGCTGTTTACTAAGAATGACTTGCTTGTCTTATCTAATCTCCATTAGGGTAACACAATTTCGTGTTTAATACACGTATTCATATTAGGTGATATAAATGTAATGTTTGTTACATACATTACATTTATTTCTACAAAAAGTACTAAGGATAAAGCTACTGTCCTTGAAATAATACGTATTTACTAAGGACCTGCCGTTTAGATATTTTTTTATTTAATTTTAAAATATGGTGTATTCTAACATTCATGTACTTTTCGGCGATTGCTTTAATTAAGTCTGTAACATGATTCGATGTTGGAAATTCGTGAATTTGATGATAATTAATATTTTCAAAAATGTTCGTACCTATAAATATTTTTACAATTTTAATAAGTAATGTTTTTTTTTAAAAATTGTTCCCTCTACGCTTCGCACTACTGATTCAGCGGTTTTACAAATTTTTATTGTATCTGTTGACGGAAATAATAGACCCCCTTTATTTTTAGCGATAATAAATTTATTTAAATCGTTACTTTCGTTTGTCGTTAAAGCTGCTACACATACATCACATCTTATACTTTTAATTAAAACACGCACAACGTACCCTGCAATGTACGCAATTACTTGTAAACTAAAATCAGAAATATTTTCAATCGTTGATTGAATATCAGCTTCAATGTTTTCTTCGTTCGAATCCTCTTGTAATAAGTTTGGTCCACTAGTTTTATTTATTCGCTCTACTGCCGAGGTACAATTTAAAATGGATATATTTTCTAATGCTGTACAATTTCCTAAATCTGAATTTTTTATTTCGACATGTACCAACAATTTTTTGTACGCTGCCACGAATTGACGGGCTGTGGGATTATTATTGGAACCTCCATGAGCACGTATATTTCCAAAAAACAACTCTATATGATCTTGGCTTAATTTATAGAATGGTAAGTAAATCAACATTTTTGTGATAATCAATTCATTATATAATAGTTTTTAGGTTATCCAAGAAAACCTAGAAAACCTGTTTTACGAGGGCTTTTTATTAAAGGGATACCGTTTTCCGTTTTGAGGTTATGTATATAAATACAAGCCATATTTAAATAATCAAATATTTGGCTTGCATTATTTTCTTTTAATGCTTTTTTATATCCGAATTGATGCAAGTTCTTTGTGTTAAAAATGTCGAAAATATCATTAATAATTTGTATAAATTTTTCAGTAGCTTTACTACCTTGAAATTTTTTCATTTTCAGGTCTTCACGGCAAAACTTTAAAGCTTCTGCTACGCTTGTGCTAAATAATTGAGTGGCTAATTTTACCTTCATTCTTTGGTTCTCATAGTTTATATGATGATGAGTCAACTTATTTGTTAAGTGAAATTTTTCACTGACCTGCACGTCATTTAATTCCTTAAGGAATTGCCACTCAATATTATTATTATCTTGGTTAACAATTATTTTATATGTTTGTAAGATATTGCGCAATAATTTGATCATATGGCAAGTGTCTAATATAATTACGACTGGCGATCCGGTCACAGGATGCTCAAAGGACCATGGGCGGAATCGTCCCCACCCATCAACAAAAATGAAATGTAGCTCAATTAATAGATCTTGGCAAGATGATATTTTTTTACTATGGCGACATTGCCCAAATGCATGGGGTTCTCATGGTATCTTACGTTTAAACAAATATCTCGTTGACGTATTATTGATGTATGGGCTTCGTCCCTACCTCCAACAAACATGGAACTGATACCAATGTGTTCATAAAGTGCTCCCTATTTGATCCTTTGTTTTAGATAAATCTGTGGGAATATAAATAAAAAAAAAAAACAATTTGTAATTATTAATTAACGTATATTTTTATGTTACATTTGTAAGTTATTTTAACATTATGGTTATATTACAGTACAAAATATGATGGTGTAATTAAACGAAATATACAAAATGTATTTCAACTGGTAGTTATCTATTATAAGTTGAGTTTATATGTATAATGGATATAAATGATTTATATTCTTACAATACTCATAGTAGGCCAATAAAAATTGTGAATGCAAGTTTTACAATCGCTGAGTAAAGTTCTAAATAAGCTATTTAGAAATTATCTCATATTATATCCATTATATTATGGTACATTTAATTTTTCATATTTTTCAATAATTATTTTTACTCGTCAATTATAACGCTGTCTAACAGATACGCTGGCAGATTAAAATCTGAGTGACGACCTATTCCCATGTACCATAAATGGATATGATATGAGCACAACTTCCTACAGTGCGACTGCCCGTCAAGCAAGTACAGTAATAGTGTGCAATAGCATGTCTATCAGTAATATTCCCATCAATTAGCACATACGAATAATATGTGCGCGATCAAACATGTCTAGATTGTATTCGTGCTCTTACTAGCCACGCATTATTTAACATTATATTGCATCTTGGCAAGTCATTCAATGCATTTTCGCGATATAATTCAATAATATATAATCCATTTCGAAAATGTTCTGCACAGTAAGACTTAGCGAGTTTTAAATGATAAGTGCCTAGTGCTATTAAAATGACGTCATCTTGGCTTAATCTCGGAGAGTCTTCGAAGTGAGGCATTTGTGCTTCCATGGCCGTAAAAGTCACTCTCTGACGATTGAGATTTTTCATTTCTACGTAATCTCGTACACAACACAGATTAGACAGATTAGGCGTGTTGATTTTATCGTGTATGATACTCAGTATTTCTGAGGCAAGCCTGGTGTCAGTAGCAACGCGATAATATGCATTTATGATCGCTGCAGCGATTCTAAAATCAACGAACATATTCGGTAAAGCTCTGTTAAAATATGACTGCCTTAAAAGTTTAAACCTATTTTTAAACTTTCCGTTCACAGCCTCTACCACCCACCGGCATATCGTTACTAACCGCGACTTATTTGCCAGTTCAGTGGTGAGTTGGGTAGCATGTCTGTCTTTTGTTGGAGGTATGTGAACCTCATAGCCAAGCGACTGGATGTCATAAATACTGTTTCTGAACCTTATGTCTAATATAAATACATCTCTTCTGTGTATGAGCCAATGCAATAAATGCTCCTCTTGGTTCATTAATTATGCATAATCGTCGCATCCGATGTCACAGCAGGATATGGACCTAAAACATCGACTATATAACCATCGCTGGTAACTAACAAAAAAGGCTTTATTTAATAAGTTCCTGAACTTGTGCAGACTATAACTTTTGCGTTGAAACAAAAAGTTCGAACTTTTTTCTATATAAATATACAGGGTGTTTGGAAGGTGGGTGCAAAGCCTTAAAGGGGAGTTAATACAGACCATCTAGAACATTTTGAGCCATATTTGTCCTAACCAAAGTCTGATATTTATTTTTTTAGAGAACTGTAACAAACCTACTTCAAGTACACTAGTACCACCTTTCATGCAAAGGATAAACTATTAAGTTCCGCCACTCGATACTAGATGGCGCTGTGCATTTACGTCACGTTTCTGAATCGCGGTGTTAAGATTCTCCACGAGTTAATGACCACCCGTAGAACATTGATGTTTGTGAAGACTGACCTAGCATTGCATTCGAGGGCTACGTCCTACTTGGAATAGCTACACGGGACCTTGCTAATAAGTCTGTAAGAATTAAGACAGATTGTCATTTTTGGTTTAGAGGACTTCTGTTCCCCGCCTTCGTCCTTACTGGGAAAAGGTGGCCGGGACCTGTCCTATATTATTATATACTGTAACGCACGTCTTGGAATAAATCCTTGTCTGCACACCTGGACTTCTCATTGTGCCGGAAACGGTGACGTCATCGAAAACACCTCCTACAATCTGGCGCCCAACGTGGGGCCCGAACAGGATCAGCAGAAGTACGTCACGCGCTCAGGCAGAATAACGACGACAACTGTGAAGACCTCACCAACAGCGATGTCCGTCAACCTGTCCGAAACATATACCTTACTGGAGAAGATCTCACCGTCCAGACAATAGAATCCTTCAGGACGTGCACCGACCAATATAACGGAACCAAGAGCTCTGAAGCCCTAGAAGCGTTCCTGGCAGCTGTTTCTATTTACAAACGAATAGAAAATATTACGGAAGCTGATGCCCGTATCCCGCTACTGCTGAAAGGAGAAGCAGCAATATGGTGGCAAGGCGTGAAGAAACATGTTACTACATGGGAGTCATTTAAGAACCGCCTACGCTACACCCTTGTTCTTATAAACCTTAAACAGTCAGTATCATATCTGCAAACGTGTTCCTGGTATCGTCGGCTTACTGAAAACTTTCAGGCGATAACTCAACCACTTACTAAACTTACGAAGAAAAGACAGGTTGGGAATGGAATACGGAACAAGAATATGCATATAACACACTGAAACAACGGTTCACAACTGCGCCTGCCCTGAAACAAGCAGATGGAATCAAGCCGTACATCCCGAAGCCAGATAGATGCCACTGGTTTTGCACTCGGAGCGGCTCCCGTCCAGGGGGAGAAGGAATGAGCAGAAACCTGCGAAGAAGATGGTTACCCAAACCATACTACACCAGTACAAGAGGACATGGACGTCCTAGAAAGAACCAAATCTCCAGTTCCTCTCGCCGAGACGTCTTCGGGAACTGAGGGGGAGATTGTAACAAACCTACTTCAAGTACACTAGTACCACCTTTCATGCAAAGGATAAACTATTAAGTTCCGCCACTCGATACTAGATGACGCTGTGCATTTACGTCACGTTTCTGAATCGCGGTGTTAAGATTCTCCACGAGTTAATGACCACCCGTAGAACATTGATGTTTGTGAAGACTGACCTAGCATTGCATTCGAGGGCTACGTCCTACTTGGAATAGCTACACGGGACCTTGCTAATAAGTCTGTAAGAATTAAGACAGATTGTCATTTTTGGTTTAGAGGACTTCTGTTCCCCGCCTTCGTCCTTACTGGGAAAAGGTGGCCGGGACCTGTCCTATATTATTATATACTGTAACACACGTCTTGGAATAAATCCTTGTCTGCACACCTGGACTTCTCATTGTGCCGGAAACGGTGACGTCATCGAAAACACCTCCTACAGAACTTTTACGATTTTGGTACCAAAATCCCAAAATTTTCCAATTAAGGCCTAATAACGCAAAGATTGAGTGAAAATTTCTATTTTTTTTAATTTACTTTATTGGCCTAATGTGTGTTTAATGGTATGAAATCATTTCGAAGCACCGTATTTACTAAAAAAATAACTTTCAGACTATTTAAAATAAAAAGAAAAAAAAAATAAAGAAAAAAAATGGATTTTAATTGACATTTAAAAAATAAATAAAATAGCTACAGGTGTTCAAATAATTTTAAAAACATGCTGAGTTATTGCTCTTTTTTTTAAGGTATCATTTACTTAGATAGCTTTACAATTTTTGAAGTTAGGGTGCCTGAACCAGTTAAAGTGATTTTAAGGAGTAAAAAAAAAAGACAGTTTTTGATTTGATTTTTTAATTTTGATGTTCAAAATGGCTTCCGCCACAGCGTATACATTTACGACAGCGATTTCTAACTTCTGTCGTGGTGATTTAAAGCTGCATTTCTTCTTTCATTGTTCTGAAAGCTGCTTCTATTCTTTGAATTAGTTCTTCTCTTGTTGAAATCTCAGTTGTGTATACGAGCTCCTTTGCCCGTCCCCAGACAAAAAAATCTAACGGTGTCAGGTCGGGCGATCGCGCGGGCCAAGGAATGGGCCCATCTCTACCTATCCAGCTGTCTGGAAAACAGTTATCAAGATGTTCTCTGACAATCAATGTCCAATGAGATGGACATCCATCTTGTTGGAAAATTAGTCGTTCATCAAGAACTCCCCCCGCCGTCACTCAGCAGTTTTTACGCGCTGGGTGTCCAGCTACATATAGCCGGCGAGGACATAGAACTTTATGCCTGCTACAAGTCGCCCGCGGCCCGCCTAGACCTGACAGAGCTGCGGGCCTTGCTGAATCACTCAACACACGCCACTATCCTCGCCGGGGATTTAAATTGCAAGCACCCAGCGTGGAACAGTCACACCACTAACGACAATGGGAGACGACTCTTCGCGGATGCGGAAGCCTTCGGTTATACGGTGTCCGGCCCAGACACACCGACCCACTACCCAGATGCCGCAATTTTCATGCCAGACGTGCTGGACGTCGTAGTCCACCGAGGGCTACACCGTCAGATCACGCAGCAAGTGTTGGACGACGAGCTACAGTCGGATCACCATCCTGTACTCGTCGTCCTATCGGGGGTGCCGACCCGATTGAAGCCACTAGCGCCACGTCGATCAACGGACTGGACAGCCTTCTCAGAAAAAGTAGAGACCACTACGCCGACTCGGCCCATTGCCACCGCCGCGGACGTAGACCAGATGGCGGATGACGTCACTGCTTGCATACAAAGCGCCTTAGAAGCGGCGACGACCACAACGCAACCGCAGGGGGGAAGGCCATTGCCACCCCTGCCGACACACATTACAGCGATGATCGCCGTGAAGAGGCGCCTACGCAAGCAGTGGCAACAGCTGAGATGTCCGACGCTCAAGACGCAGCTAAACCGTCTCGCGGAGAGGGTGAAGGCCGAGCTACAGGCGCACACCGCCGCGGGCTGGGAGGAACGGATCGACGCCACGACGGATAACTGGCCGTCGATACACAAATTATGCAACCAGCTCACGAATACCCCAGCCCCGGTGCGTCCGCTACTGAATAGCGACGGGGCGTACAAGTACGTATCGGAGGACCGGGCGGAGGTCTTCGCCGAACACCTGGAGCGTCAGTTCCAGCCGAACCCGACCAGCGACCGCGAACATGTCGCGGCAGTTGAGAAACACCTGGGAGACTACTTCGCTACGCCGATAGCTCCCGATGAGGACCCCGTCTTCTTCTCGCCGGGCGCAGTCAGACGCGCCATCCTGCGAACGAAGCCCAGGAAGGCCCCCGGTGCGGACGGTATCACCAACACAGCGCTGCGCCACCTGCCGTTGCGTATGGTAGCGGCGCTGGCGCGCCTGTTTACGGGGATACTGCGCACGGGGGCCTTTCCCGCCTCGTGGAAGGAGGGGCGCGTCATTATGCTGCCCAAGGCGGGGAAGAACATTCTGAAGCCGGAGAGCTATCGGCCGATCACATTGCTGCCGACCGTCTCCAAGGTGTTCGAAGCACTCCTGCTGCGACATCTCCAACCCCACATAGCGCCACGACCAGAACAGTTCGGGTTCCGGCCGGAGCACAGCACGACGCTTCAGCTGTCGAGGGTACTGCACCACCTCGCAGCCGCGCTAAACAAAAAGGAATATTCGGTGGCAGTATTCCTCGACATGGAGAAGGCCTTCGACCGTGTGTGGCACGACGGCCTTATTTTCAAGTTAGCCACGTCAGACGCGCCCCGTCGCGTCGTTAAAGTGGTCTCTGCTTTTCTGTCTCACAGGACCTTCAGGGTGGTGGTCGACGGAGCGCTCTCCAGCGCTCGCCCGGTGCGTGCCGGTGTGCCGCAGGGCAGCTGCGTATCGCCGGCGTGTTACTCGCGTTACACCGACGACATCCCCACCACTGCCGACGCCATGCTCGCGCTGTATGCAGACGACGCCGCGTACATCACCACCTCGCTTAACGCAAAGTACGCGGCGGTGAAGATGCAGCGCGCCCTGGACCTTCTTCCCGAATGGCTGTCGAAGTGGCGGCTGTCGGTCAACGTGGGTAAGACGCAGGCGATGGTCACTGGTGCCGCGCCGCTCCCGCCACCCTTGAAGCTGCAAGGAGCCGACGTCGAATGGTCGCCCCGGGTCAAATACCTGGGGGTCACTATCGACCGTCGGCTCTCAATGGAGTCGCACGTCCGCGCGGTCGCCGCAAAAGGTAGGGTCGCCCGCAACCTCCTGCGTCCGGTGCTCTCGTCCCGCATTCCGGCGCGCGTCAAGCTGGGCGTGTACAAGATGTACGTGCGCCCGATCTTGACGTACGCCGCCCCTGCATGGTTCGCCCTCACGAGCGAGACCAATCGCAAGATTCTACGTGCGCAGCAGAGCCAAGCGCTGCGCACCATCGTGGACGCCCCTCGCTTCGTGAGGAACGACGTCATCCAGAGGGACCTCGGGATTGAGAGCCTGGACGACTTTGTGCGGCGCCTCGCGAAGGGAATGTTCGCGCGTGCCGACGCGTCTGATTGGCCCCACGTCAAGCAGATCGCGCCCTGGCATGCGCGCCCCCCTGACGCGAGACGACCTTTGCCCCGCGACCTGGTCGCGGACGAGTGACTCCACACCGGACTGGACTTCCGAGTGAGTCGCCCTCAGTCTACACGCGGCTCACTTGTGACAAATAGACTCCACAACACTACATACACCTGCTGCGTGGCGCGTGCTAGGATAATTTAGGCGTGTCACGTAGTAAACATCAGACATTCACCTCTACACAGGCACTAAACACACATGCGAAGACGCAGCGCGGGCGTGCGCGTTTCTCGCATAGACACCGGGTGGCGCCACACAACACAATGCCACCCACACACCCACAACACGGTCCCCCTAACCCACGCAGGCTCGGCTCGCTCTGAAAGTGTGTTGGGCGGGGGCCACTCACCCTTCTGCAGGAACGTCGAGTCCGTACCTCTGTCGCTGGTCGCCTCCTGCTGGGCTTCACCCATGTAGATGGGGGTTCCACCTGGTAGGGGTTGACCGCCGGGGTACGGTGAAGAAAGCGGCGCTGACTAGCAGCGTCGTGGCGTGCCTGCAGACACAATTATAGCAATTATACACAGGGGCGCGACTAGCCGCGCCCCAGCATCTGTAGGCCGTGCTAGGCCGCCAAGAAGAGGGGCCCGTATTGACGGGTCACCGTGTTGCCTCCGCGGTCAGGGGGCTACGCCCCGGCACCGCCAGTCACACACCCCTTGAGGGGTGTCGCGACTTCCAAACGATTGATGTTTGTGAAGACTGACCTAGCATTGCATTCGAGGGCTACGTCCTACTTGGAATAGCTACACGGGACCTTGCTAATAAGTCTGTAAGAATTAAGACAGATTGTCATTTTTGGTTTAGAGGACTTCTGTTCCCCTCCTTCGTCCTTACTGGGAAAAGGTGGCCGGGACCTGTCCTATATTATTATATACTGTAACACACGTCTTGGAATAAATCCTTGTCTGCACACCTGGACTTCTCATTGTGCCGGAAACGGTGACGTCATCGAAAACACCTCCTACAGAACTTTTACGATTTTGGTACCAAAATCCCAAAATTTTCCAATTAAGGCCTAATAACGCAAAGATTGAGTGAAAATTTCTATTTTTTTTAATTTACTTTATTGGCCTAATGTGTGTTTAATGGTATGAAATCATTTCGAAGCACCGTATTTACTAAAAAAAATAACTTTCAGACTATTTAAAATAAAAAGAAAAAAAAAATAAAGAAAAAAAATGGATTTTAATTGACATTTAAAAATAAATAAAATAGCTACAGGTGTTCAAATAATTTTAAAAACATGCTGATTTATTGCTCTTTTTTTAAGGTATCATTTACTTAGATAGCTTTACAATTTTTGAAGTTAGGGTGCCTGAACCAGTTAAAGTGATTTTAAGGAGTAAAAAAAAAAAGACAGTTTTTGATTTGATTTTTTAATTTTGATGTTCAAAATGGCTTCCGCCACAGCGTATACATTTACGACAGCGATTTCTAACTTCTGTCGTGGTGATTTAAAGCTGCATTTCTTCTTTCATTGTTCTGAAAGCTGCTTCTATTCTTTGAATTAGTTCTTCTCTTGTTGAAATCTCAGTTGTGTATACGAACTCCTTTGCCCGTCCCCAGACAAAAAAAATCTAACGGTGTCAGGTCGGGCGATCGCGCGGGCCAAGGAATGGGCCCATCTCTACCTATCCAGCTGTCTGGAAAACAGTTATCAAGATGTTCTCTGACAATCAATGTCCAATGAGATGGACATCCATCTTGTTGGAAAATTATTGGCCTGTCCGTATTTAAAATGGGTACTTCCGCATCATCCAGGAGTGTTGTGAGATCGTTTTGTAGAAAATTCAGATAATTTTCACCGTTTAAATTATCTGGTAAAATGTGGGGCCCAATCAACGTCCGTCCAATTACTCCAGCCCATACATTAACGGAGAATTTTGCTTGGAAAGACACCTGAAACAAAAATTAATTCTAATTAAAGTGTTCTTTGAAGATGTGTTGAACATCTGGACTTAAATTAATAAACATTAATTTGTATACCTGTTTTTTCCAATGCGGATTGTTGTCCTTGTCAGCCCATTCATGTAAATTATGGAAATTCGTGATTCCTTCTCTAGAAAATTTGGACTCATCAGTCCAGAGGATAGATTTTAGAAACCATCTGTCGTCAATGTCGCTATTGAGCATAAATCGGCAGAACTGCATCCTTCTCCCAGGATCGGTTTCTACCAAGCCTTGCACGCCTCTACCGTGAAACGGATATTTATGTTCCCGATGCATGGTACTCCACACTTTCCATATTGAAAGGTTTAAGTTTCTCGCCACAGTTCTGACGCTGGTTGTAGGATCCGCTTCAAAGGCTGCAAGTATTTGTTCTTCAACGTCGGGGTCATGTCTTCCTGGATTCACTCCGGGTACTGCATGATGGATGCCAGATTCCGAAAGTCTGCGATACGTGTTGTAAAAAACTCGAACATTAGGTAGCCTGAAATGAAATTGTTTATTAGTAACGTCAGTTACATATCAACATGGCAATTGAAGTAATAATTTTAGTATTAGAAGTTACTTTACCTGCGGTTCGGGTAACGTTCTTGGTACAAACGTCGTGCCAAAGCTCCGTTACCATCAGCTCTGCCATACATAAAAACGATATCCGCTTGTTCCTGAGATGTAAATGCAGCCATGGCAATCGTACATACACTCAATTAAAATGTCAATTAGTTCAATAGTCCGAAATAACACGTGCAGGAGCGTAAAGCTACAACTGAACACGGTAAATCACAAACGCAATACAAGTAATTCCAAAATTAATAATCAACACGCGCAGGAGCATTAAGCTACGACTGAGTACGGTGAATCCGTCTACTCGCAACGCGCAAGGGCAGAGCAGTGAAGGAAGAGAGAGAAAAGATGACATCACCGAAGCGACGGGTCGGGTCCATCTCAGGTACTAACGAATTTATAAACTCAAAAAGCATCTTTACATCCTCGGCAATAAGACCTAAAGTTGTCTTTATCATAACAAAAGAATCAAGAGCCCTTTGTTATCGTACGCCGCCCGGTCCGCCGGCCACCACGGCAGCCTTTGTTTCGTTTTGTAAGGCCGACTTTTTTTAAGTGCGTCTAAAAAATAACCACTTTAGACTTTAGTTTAAAGTTATTTGAGGAAAAATCAGGTTGATTTTAATTTTATTGAAATTTGAAATTTCTTACCCTTAATTGGTCCAGGCACCCTAACTTCAAAAATTGTAAAGCTATCTAAGTAAACATTTTTAAAGAATGCGCGCGCGATACTCACGTCCGTGACCACTGATAATAACGAACTGGCTTTTGTTTAGGGCACTTTTGGGCGAGAGAACGGGGTAGTGCGGGGGTAGTAGAGGCCAGTGGCCTGCGCTTTGACGAAGACGAGCGGCTGCCGCCGCCGGCCGGGGCGCGGACGGGGTGCATCCATTGTTTGCACAGAGTACCTACTTTTTTGTTTGATAAGAATGGCAACAGTGCATGAACAGCTTCATTGACGTTTTGGGAAACCAAATGGCGGCGCGGCAACGGCTAACTACTACGGGACGGTTTCATACTTGATAAAACAATTCAATCTTATACGCACATTTTTTGTATGAAAAAATTTATGACATAAGATCAATATTTTTATCTTCACTATTGTAATCTATAACCACAATACTGTCTCCCATTGCAGCCGTGGCAGATATTTTTAGAGCACCTTATATTTGTTACTGAGAAAAAATAAAAAGCCACGTCAAAGAAGATGGTGGATGACGACACATCATAAATCACGGAATCAGTGAGTAAAGATCTAGTTACACTCCATTTTAAATACCTATTCTAATAATATCAATAACAAACTACAATTATATCAGCAGTTGTTTACAGGCGCTGTAATATTAAAGTATCTATTCTATATTTACATTTTCTTTCTTTTTTAGGTATGATGGAACCCGATTATTGAGTAATTTGATTCAAGAGCCATCAGGACAGTTTGATAACTTTTGTCGTATGTCTTCGATAGATTTCGAATACCTTCTACAGTTGATTGGACCAAGAATAAAAAAGCAAGATACAGTATTCAGAGACTCAATACCAACCAAAGTACGCCTTGCTGTGACACTTAGATTTTTAGCGACTGGAGATTTATTCAAAAGTCTTCATTACCTATTTAAGATTTCTCCTCAAGTCATACCATTGATCGTGCCGGAAGTATGTAAAGCACTATGTGAGGCATTGCGTTATTTTGTAAAAGTAAGTAATTTTTGTATATTTTGTAAAATAAAACAATAATAATAATAATCAAAAACACGTTTATTGAGAAAAATAATTAGACAAAGTAATCGAGTCCTTGCATTAGCATTCAATTCTTATTTTGTATCTGAGAAAGAGTAAATGCCTGAGAGATAATGTCATTTGATGCAATTGTCACCTTTGGAGTAGATGTGGAGGAGGTGGATGAACCTGTCACATATTCTACTTGGCTATGATTTGGTGATACAACTGTATAATCACTATAAGGTCAGGCGTATGCTGAGATGCAGGTGACGCAGCGCAGCACAGTACAGATTTAGCAGCGCAGGGCAGGCGAGACAGACATAGGCCATGAGCGTATGCTGTGACGCAGTTAACATACGCACGCATTCGCGTTCTAGCTGGTACAAAGAATAGACGTGTTCGAGTTGAAAATGAGTTCAGAGTCCGATTCCGATTATGAAATCAATGAGTTGTTGCTACTTTACAGTTTGTCAAAACGTAAAAAAACTATTTGGCAAAGTGATTATCTGAAAAAACGCTCTACTAATGGGGAATTTGTACTTTCTTCAGAATTATCTGACAAACAATTTAAAAACTACTTTCGGTTAGACAGATCTCAATTTGATTATGTCCACAACATTATACGTGAAGATATTTACAAAGAAGGATGCAATTTTTTACAACCAATTGGGACGGAAGAAAAACTTGCTGTGTGTTTGAGGTAAGTAGATATTTATTTAAAAAACCAAAACAAATTATAGATTCTCTTGTACGTTACGTAACTTAAAAATCATTTATCTGGCTGCGAATATACACTAAACCAGTCATAAGACGTATCTGGATTAGCAGGAGAAGGCATTGGAGTTGCAGGAGAAGGCATTGGAGTTGCAGGAGAAGGCATAGGAGTTCCAGGAGAAGGCATAGGATTTCCAGGAGAAGGCACTGGATTACTCAGAGTTGTTACATCTGTACAGTTGTTATGAGTACTTCCACTTGCACGGTTAATAAATGTTGATCTTGGTCCCAAATTTAGTAAGTACTCTTCCTCATCAGATATTACGTTGAATATTCGTCTTTTCAATTTATGTTGACTTAATGCAGGCATTTTTTTTGTTATTGCATACATAGCATTAAAAAATAGTTGCATTTCGTCTATATCATCATGATGAGCTCTTTTTTCAGCCCTTTCTTTGGCTCTATTTTCATGATTTTGGAGCGTATTAACAATTAATGTATTTATGTCTTTTTTTTTTGTTGTCGACTCTTTGGTTGTGGATGTTACTGTGTGAGGAATTTCTTTCTCCAATAAAGGAGATGGACGTAATTGAGAAGACGGTACTGGGTCCTCAGCTGAATTGTTGCCAATAATATTAAGTGGCAATAATTCCCTTCCAAATGATTCATTATGTGCAAACTCATCTTCTTGGTAGTTAATCAAATCTTCTGGCTGGATGAGATTTTGGTCACTACTTGAATTTTCAGTTGACATGTTCCCTGTCGTAGGACGATTAGTCATATAAGTCACTAAAAACTCCATCTGGGTTTCATATTTCCATGGTTTATTAACAGTAGCTGCAGAACCACTTTTATATAATTTGTTGCGCCTCCTAATTGCATCTCGGTGACAGTTACGTAACTTTTGCCACGCATCTTTTGCAGATGGTCCTGAAAACAAAAACAAAAAATTACTTGATAACTAATTAAAACATTTTATCTTTTTAGATATTTTGCATCTGGTGCTTCGTACAAAAGCCTGGGTTACAGTTACAGGCTGAATGACAGAACGGTATCACACATAGTAGAAGACGTATCTGATGCAATATGGAAACATATGCAACCCATCTGCATGCCAGTCCCAACTCAAAAGTCATGGGAAACAATTGCAGCAGATTTTGAAGAAAAATGGCACTTTCCAAACTGTTGCGGATCTCTTGATGGAAAACACGTCACAATAATCAAACCCGGGAAAACAAATTCATCCTTTTTTAACTATAAGAAAACTTTCTCTGTCGTGCTTTTGGCAAATGTTGATGCAAACTATAAATTTATTACAATTGATGTAGGTTCAATGGGTAGATTTAGTGACGGACTCATATTTGCAAACAGTGAACTTGGAAAAAGAATGCAAAATAGTGCACTATATTTTCCAAACCCGAAACCGTTACAAGGTCAAGATGAACGCATGCCATATGTTTTAGTTGGTGATGAAGCATTTCCATTAATGGAAAATTTAATGCGTCCGTATCCAAAACCACAGGCGTTAAGTGATAACACAAAAAAAATATTTAACTATAGGCTTTCTCGTGCCCGACAAACAGTGGAATGTGCATTTGGAATATTGGCGAATCGATTCAGAGTTTATAGGAAGCCATTCGAAATAAAAGTAAATACCGTCGATAAAGTTGTAAAGGCGACATGTGTTCTTCACAATTATTTGAGGCAAGAAGTTAGAAGACAAGAAGTAGATGAACTGATTACTGAAACTTCTCCTACCGTACAACTTATAAGTTTACCTAGAAATAGGATGAGGTCAGCGAGACATGCTTTCACAGTACGAGACAAGTTTAAAACATATTTTAATACACAAGGGGCAGTTCCTTGGCAAGCTGAGGCTGTTGCAAGAGGTCGCTTTTAGGCCTTTTTAACCGACGGAAAAACGAAGGAGGTTCTCCAGCCAAGACCTTTAAATAGTACTATCACACTCAAGATAGCACTCGTTGTACATGTTAAAATATAATATTATAATAAGCACTCAGAGCCCTTAGTAGCCCTTTTCGGACATAGCAATATGATAAAGAGCTCCCAATTAATTATAACAAAATTCCAACTGTCAAACTAAAATTTAAATTAAAAATAATAAAATTAAAGTTCTTACCGTCCTTGTAGTTTAATTCCTTGGCAATTCTTATCCATAATACCTCTTTAAATGTCTTTTTCGAATAGTCTGGATGATTAGTATCATACAAACAAGGTTCACAACGAACTAATTCTATTAAATGTTCCGTCATTGCAACAAAATTATGTATTTTAACGTAAAAACACGTCGCGACTAGCACGCGTCGCGCAGGAATCTGTGCCGGCACTACAACGAGGCGCAGAGCAGGGCAGACACATATCTGCGTCGCACGTGCCTGCGCCGCAACGTACGGAGCACTCGGTACTTTCATGCATTACAAAATCTGCTCTGCCCTGCGCTGCGTGGATCTGCGTCGCCTGCGTCTCAGCATACGCCTAGCCTCATCATCAGCAACGTGATATGACGGGTAACTCCGGATCACTTTGAATCAAAGTATTTTGCAAAATGTGTCGCCTCTGTCGCAAAACAGATCTTGGACACATAACACATCGCACATACATAGATTTTAATGATTTAGGCGGCCAAAATTATTTTTGGGGTTATTTTAGTTCCAAGTTCAATTAAAATAAAGAAAAGGTATATATTTGACGGCGCGTCTAAAAGTTTTACGACGAAGTTGATTTTAGAACGATCATGACAGCTGTCAACTTGACGTAATCCCAGGTACTAGGAAGGCGGCCGCCCGCTAACAGTTTTGAAAGCTAAGCGTATTGCGGTAGATTTATAGAAAAGCCGGTGGGATTGATTATTGAGATTATGATGTTACTAATGAGGGTGCTTACCCTGGCAGAGCAGTGAGGTGAAGGATTTGCGCACGCGCTTACGTACCTGGGAGAACGTCGTTTACATCGAGAATATCATTGACTTTCATTTACTTACCATCCCCAAGCCCGCATACCCACGCAATATTAGGACCTCTTCTGGTAAAGACTATGTAATGCCTTTATCAGAAGTGGGATTACGAGGGCAAGGTAGTGGGGAGACCAGTGAAATAACTAAACATAAAACAACCAGTGATCAGTGCAAGTTGCCAATAAAGACGTAACGGGAATTCCTCGGAAATGGGCATTCTTATAACGCTTAATCTTTGTAAGTACAACACTTGAAGCAGTGCATGTAAGTCATCTTTCATTAAACTTGGTTTGATTATGAAAATTCCAAAGCACACATTGACTGATTGGAATTATTGTTGCTAGTAGAAGTTTGTGTGGCCTTGATATATTAGGTAGGTCCCTACTGGCCTTATTTAATTCCTTCCTTGAAGGTATACGCTGTTTCTTTGCTAAGCAAACTAAGAATCAGTATTAACATGACCCGTAATTACTTAAAGAAATATTAACATGACCAGTACCTAATTACTTAAAGAAATTCTACTTGCTAAGTTTTTGACACCCCATGCAGATTCAGAATTATTTTATGACCAGTAATTACTTAAAGAAATTCTACTTGCTAAGTTTTGGACACCCCATGCAGATTCAGAATTATTTTAATGAAATGTTAAGGTTTCGGCTAAGGAATTAGTGAAACAGCATCTCAACCTGCTATGTGACCCTCATGGAGGGAATAATCAATCTTGATTTTAACTATTTTGGGTTTTATCATGTTTGTCCGTTCACAATGGTAAAGTAAGTAAAGCTATATCAAGATAATTAAATTCACATATCATTTCTACTTGGACCTTGATAATTTAAAAGTGTCTGTGAGTTATTTGAAATAAAATAATGTTTTGAGCTCTTTAGCTCAACTCTTTAGTTTCTTTGAAGAGACTACGAGGGGATTCCAATACTTTTCAAACAAAAACCAGAATCTAAAAAATAGGCCTAAACTTAATGACACATGGGTCATTGGGAGTGATCAGTATTGTGGAATCAAGTTGGGATATCACGGATATCAAGCTTGAAGCATCCTGTCAACATCGACTGGGAACAAGTTTAGAGGAGAGTAACTCGCAAGTTCAAGTTTGTTTCTAATTCCAGGTATGTTACTTGTCACTAAAATCTTTAATTTTTGTGCCTGATCACACTATTAATTACCCAATAATCTTAAGCAGATATGTTTCAGCGGGTATTCCTGTTGAAATTAATAGTGATGATTGTATGTTTGATGTGTGATTCTTAATTGTTTGACTGCCTCATTGGTCTGGTGGTTGACCAATCAGCCTGACCTCCTTTCTCTTATGGAAAGGCTGTGTAACAGGGAGCTGAGGGACGGCGCTCTGAAAACGATACTGCTACACGGTAATCAACTTCTCCAGCATCAGCAGCGCCCTCTCCAGACATGGAATAGAACAGGTACTAACGGACTGGATTACAAACATGTTAATTAAACGAGTGGTTCGCCTTGAGGGTGAGCAGCAGTTAGCCATGATAGCCAAAGGCTGCCCCCAGGGCGGGGTGTTGTCACCCCTGCTATGGAATTTAGTGATTAACGACCTTATCACCAAACTCAACGCCAGCCGCTATTATACAATAGGTTATGCAGATGATCTCGCAATCCTTGTGTCGGGGAGGGTGACAGGAGCGATCTGCAACCCCACTCGGCAAGCGCTACGTATTGTAGAAAGATGGTGCAGGAAAATGATAGGTAAGAAGTGGGGCCTATCCCCGAAAATTGTACTGTGGCTGTACACTGCAGTGGTCCGCCCCATTGTCACCTGCGGGGCTGTGGTCTGGTGGCCCCGCACCAAACTTGTTACAGCCTCCAATAAACTACAACATATGCAAAGACTAGCCTGCACGGCGACTACGGGTTGCATGAGGACTACTGCGACTGCAGCAGTTGAAGCCATAGGTACTGGGTTTACCACCTCTTCACCTGTTCATACAGCAGGAAGCAACGATGGCGGCGGTACTTCTTAATGCACTAGATCTCTGGGGTAAGACTAACTCACCACACACCGCGCTACTTGAGGGCCTAAATAAGGAGTTCCCTATTACGAAAGCTGTAAATGACCGGGTACCCAAACAATTTATTTTTGATAAAAAATACAAGATCCAGCTTCACGAAGATCGTCAATGCGAGGGGTTGTGCCCCGCAGAGCTGCGCATCTTCACGGATGGATCTAAGACAGGTAGTGGCACAGGTGCTGGAATCTTCTCGGAGGACTTCAACATACACATAGCTACACCATTGGGGGTCCATAACACGGTGTTCCAGGCCGAGTGCATGGGCATTTCTCTGGCCGCTACTGCCATCATGGCCAGGGAAGTTAAGGACCACTCAATCCGCATACTCTCAGATGGCATGGCTGTTCTGAAAGCGCTAAATACTCACACAGTGGACTCTGGGCTACTAAACGAGTGCCACCAGTGTCTCAACCAGGTGGGTAGACTCAATAATATAACCATTCAATGGGTCAAGGGACACAGCGGCTCGCTAGGCAACGACGCAGCCGACGAACTTGCCAGAAGGGGGTCGAGCATGGCACCAGTGGGACCTGAACCCATAGTGCCGCGCCCCTTCAGGTACTTGCGCACTCTGGTAAGGAAACGTACCTGGGACCAGCATCACAAACTATGGTCGGACCAAGGTGAGTGTAGGCAGGCTAAGGAAGCACTCCCTACAATTGATGGCCGCGTCACGAAACAATTTCTTCGACTAACTAAACAACAGCTGCGTATAGTTACAGCTGCTATAACTGGCCATGGGTCATTTAATAAACACCTCTTTGTCATAAGAGTCACAGTCGGTCCGCTGTGCGGGGCCTGCATGGAGGGCGGCGAGACAGCGGCTCAGTGCTTCTGGGCTGCCCGGTGGTCGCCGCATAAAGGGCAAAGTATTTCGGTAACCCAGGTACCATCTGGGAGGTTGTCGGTAGTGTCAGGGCGCTGCTGGCCTTCTTTGGGGAGCTGGGGTGGATTGAATAACCGGTTTCCCCACCCATGCGCAAAATACGCGCACTGTCGTGGAGTTGCGGATACCAGCCCGTATTACCTATTACCTATTGGTCTGGTGGTCGCTGGTACGGCTGCTGAGCGTGTGATTCAGGGTTCGACCCCTGTGTTGGCCAAGGTGATGTTTGTTTTTTTGTTGTTTATCTTGATTTTCTCAGTGCTGTACCCAGGGGCTATGAAGGCTTAGTAAATATAGCCACTACCTTAACTAATAACTTGAAGGAGGCCAAGACGGCGGTCCTCCATTGGGGAGCGGAGCGGATATCATCTGGTAATGACAGTGATACCTTGTCAATTTGTAGTTCACTTAGATAATGCCAGCTCTGGAACCCTCTCGGTCTCCAAGAGTGAAGAGTGAAGAGTGAAGAAACGTAATTAAAGGTAACACTGCTACTAATGTGTGAGATTAACTGTGTATGGTGTGTGTGTGAGGGACTGGCTCATACGGGTCGACGTCCTATGGTGTGTGTGTGTATAAGTGTGAGGGACTGGCTCATGCGGGTCGACGTCCTATGGTGTGTGTGTGTGTTAGAGGGACTGGCTCATGCGAGTCGATGTCCTATGGTGTGTGTAACGGACGTCGATTGGATGATCTAAGGAACAGGCTAAGACAGGCCGATGTTCCGGATCGTATTATTGCACCGATCGTATAGTCTGAGAGGCTATGAGATCAATTGAGAAATGTGTGAGACTAGTGAGTGATCGGAGGGATGCTGATTGGTTGTCCGGTCCATGTTGCCATATGAGATGACGACTGGTCGAAGGGATGCCTATTACAGTTGTCCGGGTCAGCTCCTATTAGGTGTCGTCATATGAGATGATGCCTAGTCAAGGTCTAGGTTGTCCGGTTCAAGTCGTCATAGGAGTTGACGGCTGGTCGAAGGGACGCCTTAGCCAGTGTTACGAGTAGTTGCATGAAGTCAAATGTTTTGTGTTTGTGTAGGATTTGCTATGCGTGATCGAAGGGGCCTAGTACGCCCGGTCCACGGCGCGTGTTGTTTAGGTGGCTGGTCGAAGGGGCCCAGTACGCCCGGTCCACGCCGCATGTTGTTTAGGTGGCTGGTCGAAGGGGCCCAGTACGCCCGGTCCACGCCGCATGTTGTTTAGGTGGCTGGTCGAAGGGGCCCAGTACGCCCGGTCCACGCCGCATGTTGTTTAGGTGGCTGGTCGAAGGGGCCCAGTACGCCCGGTCCACGCCGCATGTTGTTTTGGTGGTTGGTCGAAAGGGCCTTGTGCGCCCGGTCCACACCGCACAATGGGTTGGTGGCTAGTCGGAAGGGCCTAGTACGCCCGGTCTACGCCGCATAGTGAAGTTGGTGGTTGGTCGAAAGGGCCTTGTGCGCCCGGTCCACACCGCACAGTGAGTTGATGGCTAGTCGGAAGGGCCTAGTACGCCCGGTCTACGCCGCATAGTGAAGTTGGTGGTTGGTCGAAAGGGCCTTGTGCGCCCGGTCCACACCGCACAGTGAGTTGGTGGCTAGTCGGAAGGGCCTAGTACGCCCGGTCTACGCCGCATAGTGAAGTTGGTGGTTGGTCGAAAGGGCCTTGTGCGCCCGGTCCAAACCGCACAGTGAGTTGGTGGCTAGTCGGAAGGGCCTAGTACGCCCGGTCTACGCCGCATAGTGAAGTTGGTGGTTGGTCGAAAGGGCCTTGTGCGCCCGGTCCACACCGCATAGTGAGTTGGTGGCTAGTGTCACACCCGGATCCCCACTATAGGGGTTATACTTGTAGATGAAACCTAAAGTTTCCAACCGTGTGAAAGTAAATTTATAAAGGTATATATACATAAATATCTGGAAAGACTGAAATTAAAGACATACCTCAATACACATACAAAGTTTATTCACTATAAAAGGGAGTATCCCCTTGCATAGAAATACAGTGAATGAGGCAACTAATCATCCATAATACCTCCCAGACTTGACTTACACACTAAGATGTGTACCCCTGTTATACCCTGTCTCCGTACCAAGGTATAACGGAAGTACACCACATGAGATATTACAAAATAACGACTCAGGTCGCTTGTAAGGATTCGCGAGGTGAACGCCTAAATACCACTAGCTCAATCGCAAGGTATTGACCAACCAGGGCTGTGCACGTTAAGAAACCTACTCACTATGGTACAGTATACCCGTGACACAACTTAATACAAAATAGAAGTTATTACTGGTCTTGTTACCCAACACATTAACAAAAGGCCTCTTTGTATGAAAATAAACCCAGTAGACAGGTCTAATGCATCTCCCTCATGATAATTAATAGCAGCACAATTACTACTCAATTAGTGCTCAAGTAGCACTTACTTAATGCTCAAGTCTCTCTCAATCAGTGCAAGACTACACAATCAGACAATGCAAAACTACTCAATTAGACTCAATTAGTGGAACAGAAACCCTTGGCATGGCACCAAGGTTAGAAACCTTGGTACCCACGAACAGACGCGGCCTACGGGAGAAGTCCAGCAGGAATGCTGTTACCTGGAACGATGGCGATGTTTCCTCAACGAGGCTTAGGATTGGTAAGGCCTTCCTGTACCATGGACGGCCACACTGTCTCAAAACTCGTCGAGCCAAACCTGAACGATGCACGTTCTCCGGATGGCTTCAGGCATTCAACAATCCCGGACCTCAAATATCCAGGCTAGTAAAACAGCCAGACCTGGAACAAAATCTCCGTAGTCAAATACATGCGCCTGGGACTTCCAGAATGGGAAACAAATGGAGGACGAAATACTCACAGGGTACAGCCTTTTAATGCACTTGAAAACCCCTCGGGTTTCGGATCACCGTTGTAAAAACGAGTGCCTTTATAATAAATATCCTTTGTTCGTTCTGTGCTCTGTCGAAATGAAATGCCACGATTTCTCCCCTGTGTGTTCTTCCGACGTCCTTCGCCTGTCCTCTCGAGAACCTTCCATGCCACAGACTAAATACTCTCGATTCCGACATGTTCCTAATTGTTTAAATTTATTTAACTTTTTAGCTTTTATGCAATTTTTGTGTGTTTTTATTAATTTACATCTAGTTATTTAATTTATATTAAGTTTTGAAGAGGCGTTCGATCTCTAGCGCCATCTGTTGTTCAAACTGTGGCCTCTGTCAAATGTGACTCTATTAGTCCACAAACGATGTCGCTGCGAGTTACGTATTTCATGTTTTGCAACGTCACACTAGTCGGAAGGGCCCAGTACGCCCGGTCTACGCCGCATAGAGTTGGCGATTGGTCGAAAGGGCCTTGTGCGCCCGGTCCACACCGCATGGTAAGTTGGTGGTTGGAGGTGGGGCCTAGCACGCCCAGCCCATGCAATGTGTAATCGCTGTGTGTAGCCTGTGCTGCTACTAAATGAGAGATCCTTACGTAGCATGTCAGGAATGGACGAGCTGATGCAACTGGAATGTTGTTGCTTCTGGTATTTCAGAGAGACCATATTATCAGGATGACTAAGCACACGAGGACGTGTGATAGTCAGGGTGGCCGTGACGGCGCGTCTAAAAGTTTTACGACGAAGTTGATTTTAGAACGATCATGACAGCTGTCAACTTGACGTAATCCCAGGTACTAGGAAGGCGGCCGCCCGCTAACAGTTTTGAAAGCTAAGCGTATTGCGGTAGATTTATAGAAAAGCCGGTGGGATTGATTATTGAGATTATGATGTTACTAATGAGGGTGCTTACCCTGGCAGAGCAGTGAGGTGAAGGATTTGCGCACGCGCTTACGTACCTGGGAGAACGTCGTTTACATTGAGCATATCATTGACTTTCATTTACTTACCATCCCCAAGCCCGCATACCCACGCAATATTAGGACCTCTTCTGGTAAAGACTATGTAATGCCTTTATATTTATAAAAACATACATATATTTGTCAGGTTATAAAGAATATTAATATATAACAGAGCTATATTCACTAAAAAATACAAATGAATGGAAACAGAATTTAACAAGTTTTCTTAAAATATAAAATTACATTAAAAATCGGTATCTTCAGGTCCAGATGTCTCTACTGACTCTGTGTTTGGGTCAGCAGGTAATAAAAGTTTAACCGTTTCTGGTAGAAATGCGTTACGTGAAGGTTTTCTTATTTGTCTCGAGCAACTAATGAAAGGATCTGAACTTAACAAAAGCCTATAATATACATCTAAGTTACATTCTTCCCTAGAAAACTTTCTGGCAAAGTTTAGCCGGTACGATCGGAAATGCTTGTTCCGGGCTTCTGCAGCTTCTTCCGATAGCTGTCCAATTGGAAGCAGCGAACTTTTTATGATTTGGCTTCCATGTACCAATATCTTGTGCATAGTAGGCGACATTGGGTGCCAACCATACTGTTCTACGTATAATTTTGCTGTGTCGTACGCATATTTATCATATTTTTCAGCATCAATTTTATGGCCACTAGAAATAGTTTCTAAATTAACCTTGAATCTGTAAATCAGTTCAAAGTTAATACCTGTGATGTCTGAAGCCAATTCGGGGTTTTCAAAAAACCTCCGGCTTGTGTTGCCATCATTGGTGTTGCCAAAGTTGGCCTTTGGCATGTCAATAAGCATACCGGTTTCATTTCGAAACCTCACCTGAATTTCCAACTTCTTTTGGGCTTCTAATGCCTTGTCTTCTTCAGTTTTTCTTTCCCTGTATTTTTTACTGGCAGTTTATACGAAAGGTGTATAATGCTTTCGAAAATGGTATATAGAGACCAGGTCCTAATCTATCTACCTACCAAATTTCATCCAAATCCGTTCAGCCGTTGAGTTATCGATACTTTTATCTATGTAAATATCGCCCGCGTGGATGTCGGAAATTATCCCACGGAAACCTACTACCGGTATAAAAAGTCCTATGTGTTAATCCAGGTTATAAACTATTTGTGTGCCAAATTTCAACCAAATCTGTTCAGCCGTTTTTCCGTGATTTAATCATAATCACGCAAAAACGGCTGAACGGATTTGGATGAAATTTGGTAGGTAGTTAGATTAGGACCTGGATTAACATATAGGCTACTTTTTATCCGCTTTTTAGACGCGGGGAATTTTATTATGTTTACTCCCTAAGCACCCTGAACAACTTTCTGAAGAAATCGCTTACGTTCCAGCTTACGCACTCTACACCGCCTTTTTGGTTATTCGTTGAGTGGACTATATAAAGTGAAAAGTTGTAAAGTTTTGCCTCTCACACCCTAATACTCCAATTTTGCAATGAGTAATTTGTGGTCAATTGTATCAAAGACTGAGCTTAAATCAAGGAAAATGACAGCTGTCGGATATTAACTACCGAAATGAAAAGGCGCTAAAGTACTAGATAAAATCAATTATAATATGTCAAAAGTAATAAAAAAGACAATAGAAACACGTAAAAAAACAATGACAATTATAAAAGAGGTGCGTTTTACACAACCCTCTTTTTCCTATTCAATTTACTAATAACATCTTCCACTAATAGCGTCCCCTGTTCCAAATCCAAATATCCAAATTGTCTCAAGTGCAAATTTAGAAGAACTACAAGTCTACTCTTAATAATTTTTTCTAAAATTTTAGAAAGAGTAGGGAGCAAAGAGATAGTCTTTAGTGTTTTGGATCTGTTTTAGAGCCCTTTTTGTGGAGTGGGTTAATTTTTGTTATTTTTTACTGTTCAGGAATAGGTCTCTAGTTTTTTGGATCTGTTTTAGAGCCCTTTTTGTGGAGTGGCATAATTTTTGCTATTTTTAACTGTTCCGGAAAGATACCTTCTGAAATGCATTTGTTGTAAAAAATAGTCAAAGGTTCAGCTAATAAATCTAAATTTAGTCTTTAGTGTTTTGGATCTGTTTTAGAGCCCTTTTTGTGGAGTGGGTTAATTTTTGCTATTTTTTACTGTTCCGGAATAGGTCTCTAGTTTTTTGGATCTGTTTTAGAGCCCTTTTTGTGGAGTGGCATAATTTTTGCTATTTTTAACTGTTCCGGAAAGATACCTTCTGAAATGCATTTGTTGTAAAAAATAGTCAAAGGTTCAGCTAATAAATCTAAATTTAGTCTTTAGTGTTTTGGATCTGTTTTAGAGCCCTTTTTGTGGAGTGGGTTAATTTTTGCTATTTTTTACTGTTCCGGAATAGGTCTCTAGTTTTTTGGATCTGTTTTAGAGCCCTTTTTGTGGAGTGGCATAATTTTTGCTATTTTTAACTGTTCCGGAAAGATACCTTCTGAAATGCATTTGTTGTAAAAAATAGTCAAAGGTTCAGCTAATAAATCTAAATTTTCTTTTATAACTGCTATAGGTCTTTAGTGTTTTGGATCCGTTTGAAAGATACCTTCTGAAATGTATTTATTGTAAAAAATAGTCAAAGGTTGAGCTAATAAATCTAAATTTTCTTTTATAACTGCTATTGGAATGAACTTATCGTACCTATACTAATTTTCTATTTTCCTTACTAGTCTCTAAATTATGTTTAGCTTCTTTTACCGCTACCTGTAGCCTATATCTTAAATTTAAAGTGATTGGGGTTGTATAATGGACTATTCTATTACAATTGTTAATATTATTAGGAATATTACACGCCTGCCGAATCAAATTCTGGAGAGTTATGATTATAACTTAGAACATAGAAAAAGGGAGTTTTTACCCTCACCAAAAATTGGCTATCTAGACAGATAGCCAATTTTTTAAATTGTGTTAGATGTCAATAGTAACGCATCTTAAAATGAAAATAAAATATGTTTGATATTACAAAACAAACTTTAGAAGATTCCAGGTTCGAATCCTGGCAGGGGTCACCATGAAGTGTCGTGGTAAATGAAAGACATCTGCTATGGATAACGTCTCGATAATCCTAATGCGTTGATTACACCTAACGAGTACAGAGGCGAGTCAGTAAATGAGCTCTCGGGCGAGAGGGTCGCTGAACCGAGTGGGGGTCACACGTATTTACTACAGTGGCGAGTCAGTGCAGTTTTGATCACGCTTACGTCTGCAATGGATCGCAAAAAAAAAGGAATTTAAACGAGTTTTCAACCAGCTGTTACCAGACATTTTTAACGAATTGTGGGATTTATTAGAAGAAGAAGACCGAAGAATTTGGACCAGAACATGGATGTTAAGGCGAACTGCTCTTGGAGAACAAATAGCCTTTTTAAAGAATCGCAGTCAGAAGATCCCAAACAATTCAAGGCACTTTTGAGAATGACTGTAGAACGTTTTGAGACATTACTGGAGAACGTAACACCATATACAGGGCTATTTTTAAATGACTAGCTAAATTTTCACAGGGTGTTCTACCCATGAATATGAACAACTTTCACTAAGGGACCAATTTTGAAATCACGAAAAAAAAAACCAGCGGTTTCCTGTCGTGTGGCTTCAATTCTTGCACCAGCTGTATCTTGTAAGGTTTTACACCCAAATCCTTTCGCAAAATTTTCCACGTAGTGGAGTAACAGAGGCCCAATTGCTGCGAACGGCGGCGAATCGACATTTCACGGTCATCACTAACACTGGCGGATACAGCCGCAATATTTTCTTCGGTCCTCACTGTCAGTAGGCCGACCAAACTGCCCATAAATTGGAAGAAGTGCGCGATGCACTCTCTTAACCGAGCATGCATTTTGATAGTAAAATTCAATAATTTGCAAGCGTTGTTCGTTCTATTCTATTCTATTTCTTATTATGGCAAGCAAAGCCGATGTCGACTATTCTGCCAGTGTCAAAAGTGATAAGGAAAGCAAGTGTGCATTGAAGAGAAAAAAAAAAAAAAAAATATATATATAATAATAATAATAAAAAATAAGACGATACAGTTGATCTTGTGGGGTTAGTACGGGACTGAAACAAACGAAAAGATAAAAATTACATAAATATTATTAAAAATTGTTAAAACATTAAATATATTGCATGCCACATCCACATAGACAGATGTGGAGATAAATCACAATTTTATATTATTGTGACGGATGAAAATCATCAACGCCACAAGCAGTTCTGGAGAGGAATATGTTAAAAGGGAGGGGAAATTAATTGGAAGAGGGATTTTAAATTTAGGGAGACGGCTATAAAGGTCTAAAGGAGGAATGTTGTTAGAGCATTCAAAAAATATGTGATCAACGGTGCCCTCATCCAGCCCACACTCGCAAAGAGATGAGTCACGAACACGGATTTTATGTAGAAAAACGGGAGTGCAACAAAAACCTAAGCGGATCCTACAGAGAACAGAAATGACAGTTTTCGATACTTTTTTGTGACCGAAAAACCATGGTTTTGGTTTTATGGTCGGTTGCACTGCATAGAAAAAACTGCCTTTCTTCTTGCTGGACTTATTCCATTGCTCCTGCCAGGAACACTGCAAATTCAGTCTTGGGAGGGACAATAGATCGTAACCCTGATAAGAGTTGTACGTGAGGTCTGACGTTGCAGATGAACAAGCATCTTTAGCCAAAGCATCAACACATTCGTTACCCTTAATGCCACAATGGCTAGGTATCCAAACCAACTGAACATCTTTTCGATTATTAGCGCAGGACAATAAAGAGTTTTTAATTTTGAAAATAAGAGAACTGTGCAATTTACTTTTGAAGGGATTTTGGACTAAGGCTTGCAAACAGCTAAGAGAATCTGTAAAAATAACGGCTTTCTCAATATTATGGTGTGCCTCTATAAAAAGACAAGCTTCCAATATAGCCACACACTCACCAGTGAATACAGAAGACTCCTTAGGGCATTTAAATTGTAAAATAATTTTGGAGCTTTGGTAATATACCGCAGCGCCAATGTGACTAAGATCAGTTAGTTTCGAAGCATCCGTAAAAAATAACTGGAAACCATTCCATCGCTCACCCACCACCGCATTGAAAGCCAAATTCGCTGACGGGGATTTTTTCGTTATACCAATATTAAAGAAAATTTTTGGGATATAACCTATAACTTCATAAGCAAAATTAAAAAGGGGTAATCTGGGAAATTGGACGATCGGACTTACTAAATTTAGAATTAGTCGAAAGGATTTTAATATTAAAGGGATTTCTTTATTTTTCCAGTAATTTGAGCTTCTGCATAAGGTATCTAACTCGTTCAGTCTACCAATAAGAGGATGGGAGGATCTACAAATTAGTCTAGACACAAAACGGGAGGCTAGGTATTGCCGTCTAAGGGACAGTGGAGGTTCAGCACATTCGACTTGCAAGGCGTTAACGGGAGAGGATTTCATACAACCCGAAATGATTCGAAGGCATTTGGACTGAACCCTATCCAGCCCAGCCAAGGAACCTTTGTTGCAAGGAATCAGGAGATATGTCCCATAGTCTAAAACACTACGAACTAAGGCATTATAGACTAATTTCATGGTGTAGGGGTGAGCACCCCACCAAACACCCGCAAGAACTTTTAAAATTGAAATAATTCTTTCACATTTTTTAATAAGAAAATTTATGTGATGTGTTCCAGTCAATTTTGAGTCCAAAATAACGCCTAAAAATTTTGCTTTATTAACTACAGGGATATTGTGGCCTAAAATGTTCACTGAAATATGTGGAATGAGTCTTTTGCGAGAGAAAATTACTGCCGAACTTTTTGGAGCAGATAGCGACAGACCATGGCTTAAAAGCCACTGATTCAAAGACTCCAGAGAGAGGCATAAAGAAGACGCAGCGTCAACTATGGATTGATCTGTCACGTACAGTACAATGTCATCGGCATATTGTAACATCTGACAATTATTATTTATGCAGGACCCAATATCCGCCGTATACAAGTTGTAGAGTATGGGACTGAGGACAAAGCCTTGTGGAAGGCCCTTCCATGTCTGCCTTTTATCGAATTCCTCACCCTGGACTCTCAGAGTCAATGAGCGGTTCAGTAGTAGTTCGCATATGCATTGTATCATCTTAGCCGGAAGACTCAGCTGTTGCAGTTTTTGCCTGAGTACGGGAAGAAGTACATTGTCATACGCAGAAGAGATGTCAAGAAAAGTGGCAACAACGGATTCATTTTTAGAAAAAGCTAAGCGTATATCCGTAGTTAAAATACCAACACTATCCATTGTACTAAGCCCTTTCCTAAAACCAAATTGGTGATTCGGCAGTAAGTCTCTTGATTCCACTATCCACTCGAGACGATTTTTAATAAGATGTTCTAGTAATTTGGCTAGGACTGAAGATAGAGCAATTGGTCTAAGGCCATTCGGATCATCTGCGTGTTTGCCTGGCTTCAATATAGGAATAATGATTTGTAATTTCCACTGATCTGGAATCCAACCATGACAATAACAAAAATTTAAAATATTTAAAAAGTAAATTTTAGCCTTTTCGCCACAATGGGTTATGAAAGAATATGGCACGCCATCAATACCAGGGGCTGAGTCCCGTACATATTTGAGTACCACATTCAGTTCCTCCATAGTAAATGGCGCATCGAAAGGATCTTCTGTTACATTGAGTATGTGTGTGTTTTGACATTCAGATGAGAGTGGAACATAAGGAGGTGCTATTTTATCAAAAAAATGTTCAGCTGTTTCCCTAGGGATCGGTGAAGAGATTGATAGGGAACACCCATGTCTAAACCTCTTGATATTTTTCCAGACAACTGAAACTGGAGTAGACGGAGATAAGGAGGTGCAAAACTTAACCCAACCCGAACGTTTCTTTTTGCGAAGAAAACGTTTGGTTCTGGCATTGAGCTGACAGTATGCTAACAGATTTACAGTGCTCATATCGGAATTATAACACACTTCGGCCTCGTTCCTATCCCTAACCACCGCAGTGCATTCTGGATCCCACCATGGGGGCGAAGGTATTTTATTACGGGCACTGTTTCTCAATGGAAAGCAAGTATCTGCACTGGAGGTAATGGCTGTTACAAAACCCTCATAACAGCTCTTGGCATGGTAGTGACCAGAAGTATCTGGTAAATTTGAATTTAAATTTGGAAGAACATCAATTTTATCCTCCAATAATGATATAAATTTTGTCCAATCTGGTTTGGACAGGTTGTATTTCAAAAGTGGAGGAGAAGTTTTTTCTAAATAAGAGCTATTAATCAAAGATATGACTATAGGGTAGTGATCACTACCATGCGACAAGCTTGAGCATTCCCATTGAGTTGATGCTGCTAACTCAACTGAACAAAACGTAAGGTCTACGCAACTCTTTTGCTGTCCTGGGAGAGATCGACGTGTTGAGCAACCACTGTTTAAAACGCAGAGATCTAAGTCATCCAAAATATCAACTAGAGCCACACCAAAAGCATCACAGCGTTCAGATCCCCATCTATAATGGTGGCAGTTAAAGTCGCCCATGACCAGTAACGGACCATGAACATTAGATAAAATATCTTTTAAAATAATTAAAAAATCATGTTGAGGATGTGCAATATAAATGGAAAATACTGTGATGCCCTCAACCCTCCCTGCTGCAATACTCATATCACCAGTAAGTGAAGGCAAGGTAAAGGGTAAAAGCGGGACCCGGTTGTTGACTAAGAGAGCCGCCCCTCCATAGCCATCTGATCTGTCACATCTGAGTATGTTGAAATGTGGCATATGAAAGCTAAGACTTGGGGTGAGCCAAGTCTCAGCTATGGAACAAGCCAATGGCTTGTACTTATTTAAAAGGAATATAAGGTCGTGCTTTTTATGCCACACGCTCCTCACATTCCACTGAAGAAATACTTGGCGAGACGCCATTTTTAATATCTAAGAGAAGAGTTATAAGTTGGTCGGCAACGTTGGACGGTGATTGAGAATTAGAAGTAGAAGAAGAGATAATGATAGGTATGAGTTTTATAAGTAGTTCAATTACAGAAGAAGTACTATTATTGGAAGAGATATTATTATTATTATTGAGAGCGCAGCCATTAGGCTGTGAAGGTTGAGGAGAATTTATTATCTGCTGATGAGCAGCTTTGTCATAAGATGGGGAAAGAGGGGCATGGGTCTTAGGCTTTAGGGTTACTGTCTTGCGATAAGACTGAGAAATCGGGGTTTTGGTGATGCTGGCATAATTGCGAGAAGCTGTAGGTATGAATTTGCTAGCCTCAGCATAAGAAATGGATTTCTCAGCCATAACGGTCTTAATGGCTTTCTGTCTACCATGCTCGGGGCATGACCTACTATTAGCGAAGTGATTACCCGAACACAGAATACAGAAGGCCTCACCCTCAGCAATGTTGCAACCATCACCTGGGTGATCGTGGCCACATTTACTGCAGCGTGGTTTTGACCTACATACATTAGCCACATGTCCAAATCTACAACATTTGCGGCATTGAATAGTGGGAAATATGTACTGTTCAACAGGAAGGGATGTGTAGCAGCAGAAGATCCTTTTGGGTAAGACTTGTCCATCAAACGTAATAACACAGGTTTCAGTGGGTTTCCACTCATTATCCCCGTCTCTCTGAATTTTTCTATTGATTCTACGAACTTTAAGAATTGGCCCACAGCCTGCAGGCACAGACAAATATGTGATAGCTTCATCTTCTGTTAGATCAGAGGGTACACCTGTTACTACTCCCATCCTTGTGATGTTGAATGTCGGTATAGAAGCAGAATAACTGTACTTGGTTAACAAAGGATTAACCAAGAAAGAGTTGGCATCCTGAGGGGAAACAAATTCTACAGACACGCGATTTCTACCAACCCTATTAACTCCACCACGAACTATGTTTGCAATGTTGTTGGTCATTAGAAACTTTCCAAAATTAACTGGGTGTAAGGTAGTGCCTGAGTTGGGTTGGGTCTCTATACGGGAGACGTGGACGATGTAAGGAGCCCTATCTAATGCTGAATATTTGATACGTCCAATTTGATTTTTCTTTTGTTTGCTTGGTGGGGTAGGTGTCGAAATATCTTCGTTACCGTGTCGTTTACGGGAAGATAGATTGTACTGGGATTGGGAACTTTGAGATACAGATACATCCATCTCTGTAACACTGCAGACAACATCAGCGAATTGTGCTAGTGGATTTGGGGACAGAGGAGTTATAGGAACTGGTGGAATGTCGGGGGGATCAGGATCGGGGGGTTTATTTTTATCCATTTTCGGTAAAAAAAAAGGTTAAAATTAGACAATTACAATACAAACACAAGGACAACACACTTATATAATAACAAGACACAAAAATATCAACAACACTTAAAAAAAACAGTTAAAAATCCTAAACACACGTGCTAACCAGCAAGCGTTGTTCGTTCGTAAGTCGATTCATGGTTAAATTATTATCTGTCAAAAACAGTGTTGCCAAAAAGATACCAGCAAAAAAATCACCCGTTATATCCCTGAGCACTTTGTTTTGGAATCGGTGAATGATTTGACGATTGCTTTGGCTGGTGCAGCCCCAGAGCTGAATACCATAGGTCCATACAGGCATTAAAACTTGTTTGTATAACAACACTTTGTTAGATATTGACAATGGCGACTGTCTACCAAGTATCCAATACTTTTTTTTGTATCTAATATCTAATTCGGCTCTTTTCTTTTCGCCGTATTTAAAGAAGGAGCAGCCTTAATGTATTTTGAATATTTAGTTTGATGTTTTTCTTTGGTCTACTTTTTTAATAGTTTCTCGTCAAAGTAGTCGTTTGTAAGCAAGTAAGTTTGTAAGTAGCAAGACACTTTTAAACCAGCTACCTAATTGCGAAACACATTTTCGTCATCCTATTCAGACTAGTTGGTTTGGCTTCTACCGCAGTTTGTTTTAATTTATGTCTTTCGAATTGCAAAACTACGTTAACGTGTGTAACCAACTCCAATCGTGGTTTGGATTTTGGAGACAGTAAAGAGTGAACGATAAGCTACTAAAAGGGCTTATATTCGAATTGCGAAATTATTTTGACAGCTGGAAATTTGTTTGAAATCAACGAGCAGTCGTTTTTGAAACAGAAGGCAACGTCGTGCCCGCAAAGTTTTTTCTTAGCAATTTGTTTGAGATTTTTTCATAAAATCTCAATAATTGTTACGAAATTATGTAAGTGAACATCTTCTTGATAAATTGTGAATGTGTTTTTGTGTAGAACCACAATTTACTACAACGTTATATCAATATTTTTGGTGTTTTAGATACCGGCAATATCTTCGGCAGGCGCACGTAAGTAGTGTTTTAATAAACCTCACTTTTGGCTATCTCCTAATTTATTTATTTTTTGTTTCAGCTACTGCTATGTCACGAGGTTATTTGTTGCTTATCGCGGAAGAGCAACGCCTCAAAGACGGGCTTATTATAAGCCGCAGGCTTTTGCGGAGTGCCAGCAACCCGCTCGATTTGCCAGCAACCCGCTCGATTTGCCAACAAATAACTTTGTGGGCCACTTCAGGCTAACTAAGCCTCAATTCTTAAGGCTTTGTGAAGAAGTAATTCCTCTCCTGAAACGGCGTCGTACCTCAGCTGTACGCCCCGAACTAAAGGTAGGTAACATTTCTAACATAAGTACTTACTTCTATAGGTTGGCCAATTCGAAGTATTATAATTTGAATTATACCATCATCAGGCACTTTTTAAATGACATGGAATTGGTCAGTTAATCAGAAAGTTGAAGTTGAAAAAAAGTTAAAAAAGCAGAAAGCTAGTTGCCTGTTCCAAAACATAGATCCTAATGGAGAAATGTGGACAAGAAACGCCATGAATACTGTTAAAATCAAGTTATTACAAAGTCTAAGCAAACAACTGACTTCAAACTTTAAATAGGTAATATATTTTTATTTCAGGTCTTAGCAGCAGTGGCCTTTTATGCCAATGGGGCATATCAGAAAAATATAGGAGCTTATTACCATCTAGGGCTGTCACAAACAGCAGTACACGATTCTCTATGCGAAGTAAGTGCTACCACTGACTATTCCTATATAATATTACTAGCTCTTGCCAGCAGCTATGCCCGCATGGAGGTCAGAAACTAACCCACGGAAACATACTATACCTACAGGGATAAAAAGTATCCTGTGTCTGGTTATAAACTATCTACTTATGTGTCAAATTTCATCAAAATCCTATTATAAGCATAATAGATAGGTACTAATGATTGAAATAATCTTATGAATTCATGCAAGCGTAGCAGCACTTATTTGCTATTTAACTTCTAACTAGAAAAGTAAATTCCAAAAATCTTTATATGACAATAATTTTTTTGCAACGATTTTAATGAAACAAAGCAGATAATCATTCTGCTCCAAATTATTCTGTGTCTATCTGTGAAAACTACATGAAAATCCATTCAAAGTTCTGGGGATGTGCGCAAGCAAACAGACGGAAAAGAATTATAAATATTGCTTATGTTCTATTACTCTTCTTTAGTTACCCATTTTTTAAAATCTTCTTAAATGTACAGATACTCCGGATTCTACTGTTTTGATATATGTATAGATTATCATACTGAACATAATATTCTGTTTGTTTTAGGTAACAGACGCCCTAAACAACCACGAAATTTAAAAAAAATATATTAAATTTCCTTTTACACAGGAAGAGAGGGATAGTGTGAAAAGGAAGTGAGTAATATGAAAGTGGATAACCAATATACCCTTGTTTCCATAAGGCATATAGCAATAATGCACAATCTAATTATTTTGTGTCAGATTTATGGATATATTTCAATTTCCCGGTGTAGTGGCATGCATTGACGGTACCCATGTTGCCATAATCCGTCCTCATGAAAATGAGGAAGCATATTTCAATAGAAAACTGTACCATAGCCTGAATGTACTGATTGTAAGTACCTACTTAATCATACTGAATCTTGTTGTGACTAATTACCTATAACTATTCTTATTACAATTTTAATTCCACCAAAAATATGAGATCATAATTGTTTAAACAACATTTATGTGTACCTATGTATTTATATTAAAACTTATTTAAACTAAAACTTACCTACTGTTTGTATGTAGGATAGGTAAATAAAACTTATTTATACTAAAACTTACCTACTGTTTGTATGTAGGATAGGTAAATAAAATATTTATAATACTTTTAGGTTTGTGATGCCGATCTACGCATTCTGTATATTGATGCGTCATTTGGGGGAGCCAGCCATGATTCCCATATTTGGAATCAGTGCCCTGTCCAAAATTTTATGCAGCGCTTACATGATCAAGGCGAAGTGTGCTGGCTACTGGGTAAGAAAAAAAATTACTTTAAAAAACAAAACCGGCCAAGTGCTTGTCTGACCACGCTCATTAAAGGGTTCCGTAGTTGGGATGAATTTATGGATCGATAAATTTATCCCAAGAACAAACTTAACATTGTAGTTGAAAAACATGTTCTCCCATAAATTCCAACTACAAATGTAGGTACCTAACTAAGTTTTTACGCACAATATTGAGAGATTTACCATGTTATTTTAAGACTTCTTATAGGTTTATCTGTATCTATAGATATAGAACTATTTTCTGTATTTTTTTAAAAAATTTAGGGTTCCGTACCTCAAAAAGAAAAAACGGAACCCTTATAGGATTACTCGTGTGTCTGTCTGTCCGTCTGTCACAGCCAATTTTCTCCGAATCTAACGGACCGATTAAGTTGAAATTTGGTACACATATGGATTTCTGTGACCCAAACACGTACGGCCCTGTAGATTACAGGAAAACCTATAAGAAGTTTGTGGTCTTAAATTAGCATGGTAAATCTCTCAATATTGTGAGTACAAACTTACGTTTACGGCTGGAATTTATGGGAGAACATGATTTTCAATTATAATGTTAAGTTTGTTCTTAGCATAATTGTATCCCAACTACGGAACCCTTCATTGTGCGTAGTTCGACACGCACTTGGCCGGACTTTTTTGGCTCAGTAGTTTCGGAGATAAGGCGGTAATAATCAGTTTTCGTCTATTTTCTTAAATAACTTTAAAACAATTTATTTTAAAATTATATAAATATACTAGTATTTGAAACCCGCACAGTAAGCCCTTTCATTTGAGATGTCACACGGTACAGTTTGTTTGGTTTTATTTTATTTTCTTATTTGCCCCCAAAAGTGACCATTCATATATTATTCAAAATTCATTTATTTGCGTTACACGTACGTGTTTGGGTCACTGAAATTCATATGTGCACCAAATTTCAACTTAATTAGTCTATTAGATTTGGAGCAAATTTGCTGTGACAGACGGACAGATAGACACTAGTGAAGGATCACTCGTATGTATGTCTGTCTGTATAGGAATAAGGGTTCCGTTCCGAGGAACCCTAAAGATTGTCGTAAATTTAGTTAAAACAAAACTGATAAACAATTGATAATTTATACACCACTATTTTTTAATTAGTACAAAAAAATGGGGCTCTATCCGTACCCGTTACTGATCATATTTGTGTAGTCAAAAGTAAAAAAAACGAAATACCAAAATTGTCCACGAAAATTTGTCATAATTGGTAAGTTCATGATTATGATACGATAATAGCTGTTGGAGGCGGGGCAAGTTCGAGCGAGAGCACGCGAATGCGAGAGCGAGAAAATAAATACAACTATGAATAGCCTGTACAATATTTCCATACATTGAGTGACATTTTGGGATATCAACAAACGCCAATAACTTTGCTGTTTATGAATATTATTTATTGAGACTTTACATATATAATAACAAGACCTTCTCTAATAAGCCCTTTAAGTATTTGTACTAATTAAAAAATAGTGGTGTATACTATTATTTTTACATTTTCAGGAGACTCCGGGTACGCTCAAAGGCGGTATCTGATGACGCCGATCCTTCGTGCTGCCCCGGAATCACCAGAGGAGTACTACACGCAGTGTCATGTCCGCACTCGCAATGTGGTTGAGCGCTGCATTGGAGTTTTGAAGAGCCGCTGGCGGTGCTTATTGGCTCATAGGGTATTGTTTCAATTTTTCTTTTGTTCAACTATGTAGAGTGATTGCAGCGCATCGAAATTGAAAGTACACTTACAGGCTCGAGACGGTGTCGCGTGTGTTTCCGTGACCCTCTCATAGGCTACCGAAGATGAGTTAGGTCTTAGGTCCTTCTCTCTTCGGATGATACACTAGTGGGGTTTTAGTCGGTAGGAGTCCGACATAATCCTTCGCTTACCCCAAACGAAGGAACATCCATGAAGGATTTCCCCATGAGCAAAAAAAAAAAAAAACTAACTAAGCTAACTGCTGACTTAAATAATTGTCATAAGTATTGTTATATGTATTGTCAAGGTCAATAATTAATACTAAAACATAATTTAAAAATGTGTATTTTAAATTATTTTCGCATATCAATTGTTATGATATTAAAGCTATTACTGTATCTTGTGTTTTTGTTATTTAATAGTAAGCTAATGTATATTCCTAGCAATTAATTCTAAATTACATTTTTTTGTTGCATTCTTATGCGTTTATTTTCTATACATTCTATCCCACCAAAGCAATACACAAACATAGCTGCTTATACACTATCGACTAATATAGTATACTTTCACATGGATAATAAATTACTCCAAGTAATGGCTAGTTTACACAGTGCGAGTCGGCCTACCGAGTAGCTGCAGTGCAGCAACTCGCACTGTGTAAACAGCAAAGGCGAGCCGAGCTACTGACATGCGAATACACCAACACAGAGCGAGCAGCTATCAAGTCGCACTGTGAAAACAGCCAAGGTACTGACATGCGAGCAGCTGTCTACTGTCTAGTCAGCAGCTCACAAATATAAGATCAGTGTCTAAATTAATTAACGAGGTAAGTTTAATTGGTGCAGCTAAAATTTCAATTCTAAATGTTAGCGGCACCAATTAAACTTACCTACTATATATAGATGGATAGGTAATTAAAATAAAATCACGAGGTACCCAAAACAAAACATTTAATAACATAACGCATGCACGCCCCTTCACTAAAATTTATATACAAACATTTGAAATGTGTATGCAACAAGTAGTGGACGAGTGTGCAATTTTAAATTAGATGATCTTTAGATATAATTGTAGCTCTAGCAAACGAGATAGGTTGGTACAAAATACAAACAAAAACGAAATCAGAAAAATAAATTACAGAGTAGCATAATATGGCTATTGCCCTTTTACTACATGTAGGTACTTTACAAAAACAAAATCAGTAAAAAACTTTTTTACAAAAAAAAAAAAACTGACTTCCAAAAAAAACACTACAAAGTGAAAAATAACTTTAATTCCGGAAGTCGGTGTCTTTGTATCTGTATTTTAGTTTTTTACCACCGACTTCCGAAAAAAGTTATTTTTCACTTTGTAGTGTTTTTTTTGGAAGTCGGTTTTTTTTTTTGTAAAAAAGTTTTTATTTTTCACTTTAGTGGTTCAGTTTGTATTATCTAAGTTACAATAACCCAATGTCAACTGCTCATCACGTTTTACAAAATATTGCTTTTCCCGATGCAGGGACGTTAATTGTTGAGGAGTTCTCCTAGTAAGAACCAGGAGAACTGGAGCTCATGGTGAAGTCACCATTACCATTATTTTGACGAGCATAAACCATATTAAAGTAATCGAATCGCAACCTGTTATATACTTAGATATAATTGAGTATTTCCGATGGCCCTCTGTGGTCTTCATCATCAGTTCCAGTTCACCGGATGGTACTTTCCGAGAGCAAATGCACGAGTTACGGTGTGCCCATAAAATTTGAGGGTTTCCCTCGATTTCCATGGGATCCCATCGTCAGATCCTGACTTGATGATCATGGGACCACTTGGGAAGTATTTTTCATTCATTTCGAACAAAAAAAGAAAAATCCAAATCGGTCCAGCCATTTTCGAGTAATCGGGGAACATACATAAAAAAAAAATTAAAAAAAAGGTTCCGACGAATTGAGAACCTCCTCCTTTTGGAAGTCGGTTAAAAATAAATTACAGAGTAGCATAGTACAGCTAAAACTAAAGAATAGCGTAAATTAAAAGGCGGAGGACTAGGGAAGAGTGGAAAGTTCTTCAACCTCCATAGAAAAGGGAGGATCCTCCGGCCAGACGGGTGTTGTGTCTGGTGGGCTACTGCCTGACGATTGATGTTGGGACGTTTGAGATTTTCGAGACGGGGCAGGAAGGGTCGGTACCTTAACAGTTTTGTAGCTACAGGAAAACTTATACATTAGGCTATTGTAAATACTTAGTTAAATTACAACTACACTAAAAAGTGAAAAATAAAATTATAACGGTTTTACATAAAAATAAAACCGATATTATGTGCCGAGAGGGAAAACATACAGCATTGTTTATGAAGAAGCAGTGTATACTTAGCCTTATATGCGCGGTCAATAGTAAGGATACTTTAGTTTAACTTTAGAATACTAGATGGCGTAACTATCGCCGTCGTTGTATTTACTCTGTGCCAGCTAGGACGCGGGAACCGCTGTCACTTTCCGAATTCATAGTCTTTACCAGGAAGAACTTCCTACAATGCTGTATGTTTTCCCTCTCGGCACATAATATCGGTTTTATTTTTATGTAAAACCGTTATATTGATGTGCCTCCGGAAAACATACAGCATTGTTTATGAAGACGTGTTTGTTATCTGCTGGTAAAATATTTTAAGCAAAACACAACGCTATGATGATTAACAAATGTTTATTCTGAGAATTAAGTATTTCGAGTAGTAATAGTTTATTTATCTATATTCTAATAGTTAAAACACAGTAATTAATGTATTCTACAATCTACATGGAAAAATAAAATATCTGCATAGTTAAAGGTAACGATAACCACGATTTAGATGTTTTACGAATAAATCAAATTCTGTAGAATGTATTTCAGATGATAAAATTTTATGTGTATTTTTACTTTGAAAGAAATGTACTTAAAAGTGAAGTACGACTGTCTTTATGGAGTTCTATTTCGCGACAGTAATGATTAAAGGTTTATTGTATGATTTCCTATACCCCGTGATAGAATTATCATCAATTGGTCAATTTATCTAACCAAGGAAGCTACTGCTGACCTACAGTTTCTCGGAGATGCATGAATGCCACCATCTCTGAGAATCGTGAGTAATCAGTTCTCAATTACAATGCATGAGGCAGCTTTTGTACGATACTATCACTGCGTTAGTGATAAAAAGATTGTTAAAAAAAAAATACGGAACATAATTATGTTTTTATGCTGGAAAATATGTATGTTTTATAGGTGAAAGTTTCTCTGCGGACTATCGGTAATTGTATATCGGTTTAAGATCCCAATGCAGGTATTAACGTATTGACGGATACTAACGCCCACAGGCGCAACAACAACACAATCTCTATTGCGTCTCACTCAATGTCCTTCAAATGATTATAGGCTAGGCCCTACCCTATGCCTGATGCTAGCAACAAAACTATAATTAACATTGTACGTGGTTTTGATGACAGCAAATTTAGTACGATTGTGGTTGTGGATCCCACGTGAACGATGGCCGTACTTGTTTTAGTTTGGCTTCTCCTTATTGCCTTAATAATAAAGGTTTGTTGATTCACACGAGGGCCGTAAAAGCTGTGAGACAAACTATGGTTTGGAAAGGAAAAACATTTAAAATGTGCGATGTCAACAGGCTGAGGATATTTTGGGTTTACTTGAGAGTTGGAGCACCATCTCAACAGAAACCACAGAGGCCACTCTGGACTTAGAGTCAGTACCAAGTAAATTCCCGATTGATCTCTGCAGTCTAGAGATACGTAGTGTTTTAATACCGCGGTTTCTTGTGTTCAAACAAGTCCGTTTCTGGAAGCCCTCACTACTAAAAAACATTCGCTGTTGCTCGAGGTGAAAGATGCCATTCCACTGGCTATTTTCCTCGTGATAGTCTATCCTATTATATTTTATCTCCCCTGTAGGATAAGGGTCTGATAGAGTTATGATGAAATTGTCCGTAAGGTGTAATAATTTGAAGGTTAGGGCTAGTGACCCTAACGATCTGGTTCCTCCCTCCTTTCGGATTTATGTAATCAGAGTTCGATTGTCCGATTTAATCAGCACGTGTGACTTCTGCAACGTCTTTGCGTTAATTTTGATAGTACCATTTTTGTTATAGTGCCATCTTCTTTGGTGAGTGGCACATGCACATGATATTAGTTTCCCGTCTATGTGGGCACCCCCGGCTTCGTCCGTCGAAGGAAATGGGTTGTATAGGCAATGTGTGACTTGTGGCTCCGCGCCACCATATTATCTCTTGATACACAACTTGACGCAGCAGCTGTCATTGACGTGGTCGTGTCTTGTTGAAGTGTCACAGGAAGATTTACATTTTGTGACAGTGTGGTCTTCTTCAGGGAACAACAAAATAGCAAAATTTAACTGACCCAGCAGTCTGCAGTTCCCAGACGCTTATGTGACTTTTCAACGACGACCTGTCTAATGAGTAGTTTATGTTTAAAAAGGACCACCCACCATTAAAATAGTAGGTACATTTTATTTAAGGCTATTTACCAACATATTTCAAGGTTAGTACCAAGACACATTGTTGACGGTTGATTTTTCAGCCCAGGTGTTCCAAGTGCCTCGCAGCATCCGCAGCCTAAATACATAACTTGGATTGGTCTTATTATTAACACAAACGGTATATTTACCATGTTTATGTTATTATATTCGAGTTCCCGATATTTGACCTTGGTTGGTCATGGTTGACCAGAAGGAAGTATCTAGGTTGATTAGCACTCGACATACCTTTGCACGCAAGATCTCCGCGACCCAGCATGTTACGGGAAAAAAGAAAAATATAGGTACGGCACTGAAACCAGCTCAAACGGTAAGCACGTCATCTCATTTGATTTGCCACCCAGGTGTTCCAAGTGCCTCATGGCTTCCGCAGCCAGAAGACATAACTTGGACTGGTCTTGGTTGACCAGAAGGAAGTCGTATAGGTAAACTATCACGACGTCCCTTCGCACGCGAGGTCTCCGCGACCCCGCATGTTACAGAGAAAAATACTTTGGTGTAAGCACTTCATCTTATTTGATTTGCCAGCCCAGGTGTTCCAAGTGCCTCATGGCTTCCGCAGCCAGAAGACATAACTTGGACTGGTCTTGGTTGACCAGAAGGAAGTCGTATAGGTAAACTATCACGACATCCCTTCGCACGCGAGGTCTCCGCGACCCCGCATGTTACAGAGAAAAATACTTTGGTGTAAGCACTTCATCTTATTTGATTTGCCAGCCCAGGTGTTCCAAGTGCCTCACGGCTTCCGCAGCCTGAAGACATAACTTGGATTGGTCTTAATTGACCAGAAGGAAGTCGTATAGGTAAACTATCACGACGTCCCTTCGCACGCAAGGTCTCCGCGACCTCGCATGTTACACTGAAAAATAGGTGTAAGCACGTCATCTCGTTTGATTTGCCAGCCCGAGCTTCCGCAGCCTGATTACAAAGAAAAATCGTTTTCAAAAATTCGTCTGCTCAACAACGCAAATAACACAATAACCCTGGATGAACTGTCGAAATGAAACCCATAGCGATCAATTGTCACTTTATATGTGTTACGCAATTACCCACTGGTCTTTGTAACTGATTCTTAAGAAAGGCCGGTGAGATTTTGCTGCCGGTAGGTGGCTAGTCTGCAGGTTGGAGAAAATCTGGGACCAAGGCGTGAGAAAATTGACGAGAACGTTTCGTTCGATTGGACGAACTTGGTCAATCTTTTGAAGATCGAAAATTGGTCGCATCGATCCGTCGCTTTTCTTCCGCAGAAAAAGCTTGAAAATAAAACTGGACGTTTTATTGGAAATAACTGAAATATTGCAGGGAATGCCCTGGTTGCATCTTGAATCATAATTCTTCTTTTAGGTTTTAACAGAGAAGATTTTTATACAGCGGTATTCGAAACCCCGAAATTGCTGTCTGAAATGTGTCAGGTAGGCACTTTTCCCTGTTTTTGTTTCGAAAGAATTATTTTTATTTTGTTTTATAGGAGGTAAGCGCAGCTTGAATATTTTTATTCGGAATAATTATTTTACGTCTACTTTCTATACATTCGGTACTTTTAAAGCAAAATATTTGCAAGGTATGTTCGGACTCATTACCGAATGTATCAGAAATTTTTATACAAAAATAGCGGTGTCGTGGGACACCAGGTTGTAATGAAGTTTGTACATTCTATACATATACAAATGCTTGTAAACACACAAATTAAACACCCACACAATACAGCAAAAATGCCATGCCGGTACAAAAAAAAAATACTTTTTCCGGTCTAGCTCTCACTAGCCAAGTTTGCAGAGTATAATGTGCGATAAGGAACTTCGTCCCAAAAAGTTATTCGATTTCAACTCGGCAGGGTTATTGTGAGCCCAATCAATACCCTATAAACCGGATTGCAATAGTTCCCTTGTAAGGCGTTGGAAAGAAATCGTTTCCTTTGTTCAGACAACACAGTTCATTCGTTAATTTTTAAATTGTAAAGCACGGAAAGGCGAGCATTTCTATCAATGCCTTCTTATACGAATATGTTGCCACGTGGGGTGTTAAAATGTATTGCTATTATCCGCTTGTTCGATCATGTTACATTAGTATTCTGTACGTATTGTTATTGCATTAAAAAGCTTGTAAGAAAACTGACCTGCTTGTAACGCGTCGATCCGAGGATCGACCGTTACCTGTGCATCCCGCTTTTGTTTCTTGCGTGGAGGTTCCTTTCGTTCGGCTTCGCTGTCCCTTGAACTGCTAGCGCACGAGGAGTCCTCCTTTTCTTGTTTTTGATCCCTCTCGGAAGACACGAGTTCGAAACGATCGACCGATTGGCCCCGGCGGTGGCCTCGTCGGGTTCGTTACTCGGAGCGGGATTTATTACGAAAAAATCATTATTTTAATGTTAATTCGCAACTAAATTATCTAACATTATGATAAATACTTTTTAGAAAAGGTTAAACGATTAACCAAATATTCTTGGATTTCGACCGCACGCGGCGAAAGTACACAACGCTATGAATTCGGAAAGTGACAGCGGTTCCCGCGTCCTAGCTGGCACAGAGTAAATACAACGACGGCGATAGTTACGCCATCTAGTATTCTAAAGTTAAACTAAAGTATCCTTACTATTGACCGCGCATATAAGGCTAAGTATACACTGCTTCTTCATAAACAATGCTGTATGTTTTCCGGAGGCACATCAATAATTACTTTTTACAAAAAAAAAAAAAAAAACACGGCTTCAGACTTTTTTTTAAAAAGTTTTTATGATGGATAGACTGTCCGAAAAGCAAACCTATTGACAGCAAAAAGTTTTTATAATAATTGCCCATTTTCTGGGAGACTTCAATTTTTCAAAATCTGTGAATACGGATCAAAAATTTAAGGACGGTTGAGACCGACCATATGACCATTTCGTGTAGCTACAACGGTTAAGGTACCTTACGGCCCCATGTCAAAAAACTGTCGGTTTTCTCTAGTAAATTAATAATAAAAGTTTAGCTAAACTTTCTAGGAAACTATACTCCATCAGTTGAGTTCAGGTAGTTAAATGAAAGTAAACAAAAAAGGCGACATGTCTGGTTAACCGACTAAACGTAATACCTGTCACTTCAGTCGTCGTATTACGTTTAGTCGGTTAACCAGACACGTGATTTTTTTTGTTTACCTTTATTTAATTACCTAAACCGATGGAGTATAGACAGCTTGTTAGCTAGAAGGTATCTAGTTTCCTAGAATGTTTAGCTAAACTTTTATTATTAATTTAAAAGCTATCTAGTTTATTGTAAATTCCCTGCAGGGTCTGTGATATCGACTCCATCGCCATCCGCATACCCTGCAGGGCCGAAGCAATACTTTGGTCCGTAACCAGCCTCCTCTCCTCTAGGCTTAGCACCCACTCCGGAGCGGCAGGCGTCACGCGATGATCTGAAATAATAATTCAATTTAGATATTTTTTTGGTAGCATTGTAATTTGCCAATCTATAAAATAAATAGGTAATACATACATGGTCTTCGGGATTCTGACCCACTTTCTGAAAAAGAAAACAAAACAATGGTTAAAATCATCATTAAGGAAGGTCTGCTCATGTCATGCCATTTAAAACAAGTAGTGACCCACTCCTACTTAATAACACTGTCCGGCCCTGGGATTCAAACTCAAGATATCATGGTCAGCAGTAGCGCTTGAGATCACTAGACGAACGAGTCAGTATTTATTATAATATCTAAGTTAAATATTAATGCATTATACACATAAACCTTCCGAAATATTCTCCACATAACAACCCTAGAGTCACGTCTTTGTTAAGTCCAATCTTGCTATTTAACTGCAGCAGTTAGAAATCTAATATCATTGATTTAATATAAGGTTAAATGTATATATGTACATACCTCTTCTTCTGCCTCCTCTTCCTCGTAATGCACCAGTTGGTGGAGTCGCCATCGTCACAGCTGCTGGATCCCGCGGTGGTGGTGATGGCGGTGGAAGTGACGGCGGCAGTGGTGATGGGAAACGTGGCGGCGAAGGCGTTGGCGGCAGTGTTAGCGCCGATGGCGACTCCACCAACCATTGCACAGGCTGCGGGACTGGGGAGGGCGGTAGCGGCGGCAGCAGCGATGGCGACTCCGACTCATAAATCTCTAACAAGAGATGTGCCGGTGCCGCCACCGACGCCACCGCCGGCGCCGTGGAACGTACAGGCCAAGGAGCCTCATTATCCCCCTGCAACATTAAAAACATATCAGTCATCATAGACTTATAAAAAAAGATGGACTCCGCGCCACGCATATCGAAAGTCAAAATCAAAATCAAAATCAAAAGTCCTTTATTCAAATTAGGCTGAGAATCAGCACTTTTTGAACGTCAAAATTACAGTAAGACAGTCCCCACAAAACGCCCGCCCTTCACCACTTCCTAGTGCTTTAGCTGGGAAGAAGAAGTAGCGGAACAAACTCCCCAGCAGCACAGCTGTCTGATCAGTTAGAAGAACTAGATTCTATACAATAGTACCTATGCAAAATAATTTACGCAACACAATACATTAAATTATATTTTTGTCAAATAAAATAAAATAAACAATTTTAGTAAGTACTTAACTCATGTAACCTGTCATTATGTAAGCTGATCCTGGAGAAAGAACATAACATAAACATTGTCTTGAGTTAATCACAGCGACCAACTATTCTTATCGTTTAAGTAATCGTTGATAGAATAGTATGCCTTTGAACAAAGATTGGATTTAACTTTAATTTTAAACGCATTAAAAGGCAAATCTAGCAAAGAAGAAGGTAGCTTGTTATAAAAAGTTATACCAAGACCAACAAATGAGTTATGAACCTTATGAAGCCGATGAAATGGAGCACGTAATTTATCCTTATTTCTGGTGTTAATATTGTGAATATCACTGTTTTTACTGTACAAATGTATATTTTGCCTAATGTATAAGATGTTGGCGAAGATGAACTGTGATGCCACTGTGAGAATACCAATATCCTTAAAAAATTCCCTCAGAGAAACTCTAGCACCTAGCTGGTAAATTGCTCGAACAGCTCGTTTTTGAAGAACAAAAATATTTTGAATATCAGCCGCTTTGCCCCATAGCAGAATACCGTAGGACATAACGCTATGGAAATAACTAAAATAGACTAAACGAGCTGTATCAACGTCAGTGTATTGTCTCACTTTCCTGACGGCGTAGGCGGCTGAACTGAGTCTTCCCGCTAGGCTTGATATATGTGGGCCCCACTGAAGTTTAGCATCTACTGTTATACCCAGAAAAACTGCTGATTCTACAGTCTTAAGCACCTCTTCATCTAAGACGATGTTGGGTCCCAGATTTCTAACATTCGGTAAGGCAAACTTTATACATTTAGTTTTCTTGGCATTGAGAACTAAGTTATTTGTCGTAAACCAATCCGTAACCATTGAGAGTGCACTGTTTACGTCATCAAAATCATGTCTGTATCTGTCTACTTTAAAAATAAGAGAGGTGTCATCTGCAAACAGTACAACGTCACAGATACCCTTTAAATAGAATGGTAAGTCATTGATATACACTAGGAATAAGAATGGACCCAGTATTGAGCCTTGAGGTACACCTAACTGAACTGGTAGCCCGGAAGATTTCACACCATTAACATCTACACATTGGAACCTATTATGTAAATAAGAATTTATTACTTTGAGAGCTTCGTTTTGGACACCATAATGACGTAATTTACGCAAAAGCGTGTCATGGTGCACGCAATCAAAGGCTTTGGAGAGATCACAAAAAACTCCAATAGCATTTTGCGAGTTTTCCCAAGCGTTAAATATGTGTTTCAGCAGAGCAACACCCGCATCTGTAGTCGAACGACCTTTAGTGAAGCCATATTGTTCATCGTGAAGGAGTCTGTTTAAATTAAAATGTTTTAGCAACTGCTTGAGTATTAACTTTTCAAATATTTTGCTAAATGCAGGTAAGATAGAAATAGGCCTGAAATTTCCAACGTCATTTTTATTACCGGATTTAAATAATGGTATGACTTTGCTACTTTTCATGAGGTCAGGAAAAGTTCCTAAATCAACACATTTATTAAAAGTAACAGCTAGATAGGGGGCTACGATGTGTATTATATTACTTAATAGTTTAGTGGAGATGCCCCAGTAATCACCAGTGTTTTTAGACTTAAGTGTGTTAAAAACATTAACTACATCACGAGGTGTTACATGTTCGAAGCTAAATAAGCGACTACATTTGGGCACACTACTATGCAAAAGGTTTTCAGCTTTAGATGGGGACGAATTTAAGGACCGAGTCGTAGTTATAGGTATGTTAGCGAAAAACTCATTAAATGCCTCAGCTACGTCAGCTACTTTACTAATTAATTTATTGTCAACCATAATCTCAAGTTGTTCTTCTTGTTTCACCGACTTACCCGTTTCATTGTTAATAATTTTCCAGGTTGTTTTTACTTTATTATTGGATTTTTTAATTGTATCGCTTAAAAATTTAGATTTAGCAAAAACACAAATGTTTTTAAATAATTTTGAATAATTTTTGACATACTCTAGGAAAGAAGTATCAAACCTGTATTTTTTCAAACCGTATAACTCGTATAGTCTCGCTCTACTTTTATAAATACCTGGAGTAGCCCATTGGTTAAAGCCAACGGAGGTGCCATTAATGTTAATGGTTTTGGTCTTGAAAGTAGATTGGTATTCTTTTTGCACAACATCAAAAAGGGCTCCATAGATTTCATTAGGATTCTCGTGTTCTGCTAGAGATGGTGTAATTCTACGAGCTATATTATTTTTAAACTTGTTGCAACGACTAGCTGTATATGGCCTGCATTCTCTTTTATGTGGCTTTTTATGTAATGGCATAGGGAAGCTAGCTAATAAACCACAGTGGTCAGATGTTAGGTCACTTAGCAGTAATTTATTTTTGACCTCACAATCACTAAATATATTATCAAGACATGTTGACGAAGTTGCCGTGATCCTAGTAGGTTCGAAAAACAAGTTAATTAAATTATAAGACCTGAACAGATTGAGAAGTCTAATACTTAATGGAGTAACATCTAAAATATTAATATTAAAATCTCCACATAAAATTATGCTTTTATTACTTGATTTTAACCTATTGAGTGTATCCTCCATAACCAACTCGAAACGAATAAAATCCCCAGAGGGGGGTCGATAAACGCAAATTATAAAGTATCGCTCGAGTTCAACACAAGACAACTCAACAATGCGCTCAATAGAAAGATTAACTATATCTAAACGTTGTTTACATTTCAACTTGTTTGAAACAAGAACTAAAGACCCACCGCGAATAGCACTTTCTCTCACAAATGCACTTTGTACAGTAAAATAATCATCATTCATAAAGACTACTTCATGTTCTTTCAACCAGTGTTCAGTCAAACATAACACCTGAACATCATAGTTCTCCATAAATAAACTTAACTCTAACTCTTTGCCGGACAGACCCTGCATGTTTTGATGTACAACATTCAACTTATGCGGCCTACCCATTGTCACACCTAATAGTTTAAACTACAAGGCGTATCAAAAATGATATTAGTACTACTACTAACAGTATTCGATGGTACACTACAAGTACCGGTGTCACTATGTATATTGTATGCTAAAAGATTAGCAATATGTCTCCTACAACTAGGTGGTAAATACATTTCATAATTAGTCAGTTTGTAATCAGTAATAAATTGATTACAATCAAAATATAAAATAGCGTCACTATGATGACAAGTTCTATTATAAATTAACATATTTAAATTATAAATGTGACTATTTTGCTCATCAGACAAATATGTTGAATAAGGCAATGCACAGAAAATAAATTTACAGTTCTTGGTCTCATTGAGATGTAACATCAAATGGACACATTCAATTATGTCCTTTTTTCTTACAGATAAACTATCCCCATATAATAGTATAACAGTGGAACTGGGGTTTATTTTTGTCAATTTAATATTTTTAATTAAATGGCTAATACTGGCACCGGGTAAACAATTATTAATTACATAATGTTGCAAACACTGATTTAATATACTACCAAAACCTTGACCAAATTTGTCAGAAAAAACATAAGTTGTCAAACTATTCATAATATTGATATCTTTATCCATACAGCTACCTACTGGCTGAGCCACTAAGGGTGCGGGTGTAACAAGTTGAGGCTGGGGCTCCTGGGAGCAGACACAGCTAAAAGAGAGGGTATTAGTTAAAGACTCATACCTCTCAGCATTACACTTCACCAAATCCAGTAGTTCCCCAGCCTCAAATAAGCGGTCACTAAGTTGTCGTTGTGAATTCTCATATTTTTCAAAAATATCCTTCAGCAAGTGTTCCTTGTGTTGTATATCATTATAGAGGAGCTGGATATCTGTGTCATATTTTTCCCTACATTTATTTAACTCAATATTACAAGTAATTAAACTTTGAGATAAGACAACACGTTCCTTTCTAAGCGAAAGATTTAATTTTAAGAGATTTTGTTTTTTAATTGCTCTCTGTGACCGTTTAATTATTTTCTTTATATTAATATATTTCTTTAATTTATTGTGACTCTGTGTGTGAGTAAAGCACCGTACCGATCTATGTGTGCATGATGTGAGTACCTGCAAAGACGCCGTCGCTCGTGTCACGTAATGGCGGCCGGTCGGCCTACTATGATGTAAATGTGTGCGCGAGGCGTGTTTGTACAAACGGTCCATACTTACTGTGCTTCACTTTCGATATGCGTGGCGCGGAGTCCATCTTTTTTTATTAGTCTATGTCAGTCATCCACTTTCCCTTTTTAAATTCCTAACTATTCTGCTTGTTACAACATTTAAGTGCCTCAAGCTCTAATATCTACTACTACTATTACTTTACAGGACATTGTCATTTTTAACCAATAGAAATCTACAGAAGACTTTCTTATTAAAAATAATAAAATACTCCCTCTCATGTTACAAAAATGAAATTACCTGAAGCTTAATTTATGTTGATAATTTTACAGACTAATATCACACATAGACAGAAACACTAAAAAAGCCAGTACTTACACTAACTACTTTATGCATTACTTCTTTACAATTAATAATTATTATAATAAAAATTAGATTTTTTCTAACAGGGAAAGGTAAACGGACTTGGCCTTCTCCGAACACGCTCACACGCCCTAATAACTCAAGAATGCGCTCTTCTCTCGGCGTGAGAATATATTTACGGGGCAGAGGGCCCCCACCCGTAGCCGTTGCCTGCTGTCGGAATTCTCCAGCTTTCCTCCTCGTGTTATATTTTTGCTGGTTCCAATACTAGCAAAGTTAAATAATCTTGTTAAACGCAATATCATAAATAGCTTACTATTAAATGATTAAGTATAATAGTTTATAAAGAAAATTATTCTATAAATTATTATAGTTTATCTTCAGCGTATTAGCAGTACTTATTAGTATTAACTAGTAAGGGTGGTATGCCACTTTGATCAGTCACATACCATACATGCGCTAGGGACAGGCATACCACCATAATACAACATAGGCACTTGTTGCCATATTAATATAATGTTCACACTCAGACTAAATAAAAAACCAAGACATAGCGCTGTCAAGTGACTTGAGGCCTCACATTTCAGGTTTTATAAACATGTGTGCAAATAATAAGGTGTAGTGTAATTGTAGTTTGGTGTAAATGTGTGCGTGTGAGTGCGTATGCATAGAGCGAGGTGTAGTTTTTTAGTTTTTTTTTTTTAGTTAGTTCACTTTATTGTTTGTAGTGCTCACGAGGTTTTTTCATGGTCCGAGTGTTCACACAATAACGTATCAAGCAATAAATTTCCAGTTTATGTGGACCTCACCTATAGACTTTTCGTGCAATGATGGGCAGCTTATGCTGGAAATTTATTAACCGACTTCCAAAAGGAGGAGGTTCTCAATTCGTCGGAATATTTTTTTATTTTTTTTTTATTTTTTTTTTTATGTATGTTCCCCGATTACTCGAAAATGGCTAGACCGATTTGGATTTTTCTTTTTTTGTTCGAAAGGGTATACTTCCCAAGTGGTCCCATGATCATCAAATCAGGATCTGATGATGGGATCCCATGGAAATCGAGGGAAACCCTCAAATTTTATGGGCACACCTATATCGATTTCGGTATTTTTTATAGTAACTCGTGCATTTACTCTCGGAAAGTACCATTCGGTGAACTGGAACTGATGATGAAGACCACAGAGGGCCATCGGAAATACTCAATTATATCTAAGTATATAACAGGTTGCGATTCGATTACTTTAATATGGTTTATGCTCGTCAAAATAATGGTAATGGTGACTTCACCATGAGCTCCATTTCTCCTGGTTCTTACTAGGAGAACTCCTCAACAATTAACGTCCCTGCATCGGGAAAAGCAACATTTTGTAAAACGTGATGAGCAGTTGACATTGGGTTATTGTAACTTAGATAAATTACAAACTGAACCACTAAAAAGTGAAAAATAAAAACTTTTTTACAAAAACAAAAACCGACTTCCAAAAAAAACACTACAAAGTGAAAAATAACTTTAATTTCGGAAGTCGGTGGCAAAAAACTAAAATACAGATCCAAAGACACCGACTTCCGAAATTAAAGTTATTTTTCACTTTGTAGTGTTTTTTTTGGAAGTCGGTTTTTGTTTTTGTAAAAAAGTTTTTATAGCTTGATATGTGCATACATGCACCTTTTCACATGCACTCACAAATATTATAAGTAAGTATTGTTCATTACACTTACTTCTCGCCATTTGTTTGTGAGTTTTGGTGCAGCCCGTGCCCTCGCTGTTGAGGCTGGCTGCCAACTCCCTCCACTTCTCAGTCGTCTCTATCTTTGCCAAGGGACGCTCATTCGCCATGGATCCCTTGGCAAAGATCAGTGCCTCCAGTAAAAAAGGGAACAACTCAAATTCGTCACTTTTCAGGAGAGGCAAAAAACAACACTTTTAATGTTTTTTAGTATTTCGCAAATAAAATCAGAACTTCTTTCGAATTCACATTGTAGATAAAAAATAGACCTTTCATTTAATGGTAATCACATCCACATTCAGTCACTCCTACTATATATTTTTTTAGTTTTTCTTCAGTTGTTCCCTTGTTAACGAAGTAATAATGGAATACCGTTATTTATACTAGTCAGTTTGGCTGTATTTAAAGTAATATTACGAGTTATTCCCTTATTTTTTATATGCTTAAGACAAGTATAACTACTTATTTCCTTCTGCTATCGATGTCGAGTATTTAAAATGACTAACAAAAAATGTATAATTAATACAATAGTCTATGAAATCTTAGGTACATATATTTAACAAATCAACACTATATAAAACATTAAAATTTTCCTCGCTGTCCTCTTCATTGCCCAGTACAAAACTTAAGTCAGGATCGTCGTAGGTACCTGAAATTCATCACACATGGATAGGAAGGTACACAAATAACAAAATGAAAAAAAAAAACATCATATTAATACACCAGACCTCTGAATTAGATCATTTTCGTCCTGGTTGCCAGGATCTGGTGGAACCTAAACAATGCGTGATAAATAATTAGGTTCTATCAGCTTTCAAATTATTCTAAGTAGTTATATCAAAAACAAGTAAGGTATTATGTAGAAATCTATAAAATGTATCGTGCTATTTGTGAAATAAATCCATGTAACCCTTACCTACCTACCTTACCACCCTTACCCTTTTCAATTGCTTTATTTCTTTTATCCTAGACTTTATTAATTATGGTAGTAAAAATAACCTGCTTACTAATATTATATTTGTATGCCGATTATTGGCCGAACATACAGATCAGCTGAAGTGTATAAATAACACCTTTTTGTACTTATGTTCACAAATAAAGATTGATTTGATTTGATTTGATTTGACCTATAGCAGTTAACAAAGTTCAACAAGGGATAGGCTAGGTACCTACTACTAACCTAAGTTTGGGGTCTACTTCTAGGTTGATAGAATATGAGAATGTCATAGTTTAAATCAAAATAATTCCATAAAATACTTACAATTTCAGGTAGTTTTAACAATAACTTAGTAATTTTTCTGCCGCATTTCATTTTTTTTCAACAATGAAAATAACAAACGCTACACTCTGATCAAACAACAGCAAATTCAACAACAAGACAGTGTCAAAAATCAGTTACAAGTCATATTATCGGTTAAATTGAATACTAGCTTAAAATAAAATGATGTTATATCACTTTTATTGATCTAAAAAAAATAATTTTAATATGCATAAGTAGCACTAATTTAATTTTACGAAATAAACTAGCAAATGTCAAACTAAGGAATGACATGACGTATTGCTAAACCATGCGCTAATCCACCACTAGCGATACAGTCGGTCGATTCAGTAAAAATCTCACCGTGAAAACTTAGGTGAAGTGAGTTTGTTTTTGCTAGGGATTGACACTATTGACAGCTCACTCCACGCTCACTTCACCTAAGTTTTCACGGTGAGATGGTTACACAATTGCACTGCAGTGCTTAGGGCGAATTCGACCAAACTTTTATACATATTAATAAGCATTATCCAACGAATATTTTTTTAATTTTTGACAGTTTTCCCATAAAAAAATTGTCAGAAGTCAATTTTATTCCGCGGATAACGATATCTGACTTTGATTAAATCAGCCCTTAGTGGGGAAATACCGACAAAATAATGCAGTTGTTCCCTTTCAAACATGTAAACCAAATGGATTATTTGCATTTATTTCTTACCGAGTTTAAAAAACTTTGGAACTACATGGGTTGTGTCTTTTTGTAATTAAATTAACTGTCTTTATGCCTTCGTGTTCGATTGTGTTTTGGGATTTCTTGTAGTTGTGCCTATAAAGCAGTGAAACTTACTCGATATCGATGGATGTGCCTTTACAAGCAGTCGAGTTATGCCTTTGATAAATTAGAAAAAACAAGTTAGGATTGAGCTAGAGTTATGTCCTTTTGATATGTTATGTAACAGAACACGTAGATTACAATGGTGCTATAAAAACAAAAGGGCATAACTCGACTTATTCCGTTTTTGACTGGAGGCACTGAGATTATTTTTGATTCCATAAAACTGAGCAGCAGCTCCCACTGCCGCTCGGACACCCTTCTATAAGTGTATTCACGGAGACGAGTTAGTATAGCGCCTTCTCTATCGCACGTTATCATACAAATGACAAAGACAAAAAAAACTTTTTTAGGGTCAGTGGGCGTTAACAATACCTTAGAAATGTAAATGTGCGTTCACACTGCGCTTCTTAAAAGTTCGCTTAGTTTATTCCTGCGGCTTCGTCTGTCGTATAAATTGAGAGACATTTATTTGATAGAATTTTTTATGGGTACCTATTTTTTTATATATCTGATGGATATGAAGGAAAGAAATAAAATCGAGAGTTAATGATTAAATTTTCTTTATTATATTATAATATCTACCTATACAAGTTTACAACATATCATCATCACTCTCCGTACTATACTCCGTACTTCTCTAAACCAATTTTCAAATTCTTCGGCATTCATCTCCTTGTGATAATCGCTTTCACAAGTTGAGCATACAGTCACAAGTAAGAGCACGTCTGCACAGTACGGGAAGTATGAGTAGACTAAAAAGTACTCGTACTGTGTACACCGCCTTAGCGTTTATCACTGACCAATCGCAGTTAAAAAATTGTGTGAGTGAGATAGCGCTCTACTAACTCGTCTCCGTGAATAGACTATAGTGGCTGGCATTTCTGAAACAAATAGATCAACAGGTAAGAGCGTGGAACATAGCTACTACTAAAACAAAACCACAAGCCACAAACTTTAAACTACTTAACACAATAAATACTCCCTTCTAGAGTCGGGCTTGTATTCTAGGTAGGGCAGGCGCCACTTCTTCTATTTATCTTACACTAAGAAATTGATAATTACTTACTCGTTTTCTAGTACAGTAGCACAGTCAGTAGTACAATATTCAAACTATTCAAAGTATTCAAACCAAAGTTCGTCCGTTTTCGATGGCGGAAAGACAAAGACAACAGAGAAGTTTAAAAGACATCCAAATGTCAGATGAAATTACGTTTTGTTATGTATTTCAAATATGGTAGCTTTTGGTAGAAAGTGTTTTAAAAATTGGTTTTTAATTTTTCGGAAATCATTGAACATTTTTATTTATATGCATTAGTAGACCATCAGTTGTAATTAAAACAAAAATAGATTATAGCACAATAATTCTGAAACAAATAATTCCTATATGATGAAACAAAACAATTCAACGAAACAGATTTTGGGCAATTGGTTAGTACATCTCTATAAAATTCCTATCAGTAGGGTTTTTTTTTATATCACAATTCCAAATATAATAGTCAAAAACGACAGGGGTTTGTTTAAATCTGGAATCTATTTCAGAAACAAACTGTGTTACGCAATTAGGGTGCAGAATTTAGCCACATTTCTTGGTTTTGTTCTTAGTTTAAATTTTTGGAATACAGCCATCTAAAATACTTATTATTGTTGTGTGGAAAGATTAATAGTTTGAGTTTACGTCTTTGTCATAGTATTAATTATTCAGTACTTTACTGTAACTTTTTGTTGGTTTGATGTATCGCTTTGCACCTTTCACCACTACTTAGGTTATTCAAATGTCTGCATTTTCAAGTATAGAAGAACAGTAAACAGTAACTTTAAACCTACTTTTTTCATAAAAAAATGTAACAGCAATTTGTAACACGTCTTTGTAACAACAGCGGCAGCGCAACTCCCTTCAGGATTTTCCCGAATACGTCCGTGACACGCCGCGCCAATTTATCGGCCAGTTGGTTCTATTCCAGGAACTCCTGTGCTGGAACGGAGGCGCCAGCTGTGGAAGTCAGATTTACTAGCTGCTGGTTGAATTCGGCCCTTAGAGCGGTGACTTCTCTCAGAAGTTCCTCCATTCTTGATTGGAGACGGCAGTTCTCTTCTTGTAGCTTCAGGGTCTCCTCCGAGGTTGTGCGATTAAGGAGGACTTCCACTGCCTCCTTAATACCATCTGCCGCCTCTTTAAGAGCTCGCGTGAACGTGCCCTTCAGTAACGTCCATTAGGTTACCCTCTGTTTCTGGTTGTTCGGCGGTCTTCAAGCGATTTTATAAGATTAATACACACGCACTCAGAATTCATCGAAGAGGTTTTTCAATGTATATGCTACTGGCCGCTGCAAGCATTGACTATTGGCATTTGGCATTCTGATGACGGAAAACTTCATATGTGGAAAGGATCTAAAATTGGAAGATGGATTTTTAATTTGAAAAACGCTGATGCAAAAAGATGGAAGGATCTCGGAGACATTTGAGTCAGTTCTGCTCCGGAAGCTGTAAGCGAAACATCTAACTAAATATAGTATTCTTCGAGCGGGAAAACTTACTCAGCGATTAAAACTTACCCGACTGCGGTCGATCCCAAAAGGAGTGTTATACACTAAAATAACCATCTATATACCTATATAAAATTCAAAGTCCTGACTGACTGACTGATTGATTGACTGACTGATATATCAACGCACAGCCCAAACCGCTAGACCTAGAGACTTGAAATTTTGCACTTAGATACCTTATACAGTGTAGGCATCCACTAAGGAAGGATTTTTTGAAATTCCATCCCTAAGGGGGACAAATAGGGGATGAAAGTTTATATGAAAAATCATATTCCTTGGGTTAATAGACTTGAAACTTGGCATGAATATTTATTTAAGTAAATTATAAAGTTTGCCATTTTTAGTTTTCCTAAACTAATCCCTCAGGAGGGACTGGGGGTTGTCAAAGCTTGTATGAAGGAATTTTTACGCACGTTCCGATTAACTTAACGAATAACGTGTATAAGGGTTTTTCGAAAATCTACCCCTGAATGGGTGAAAAGGGGTAGTAAATTTTACAGGGTGGGTTTTACTGCGGGGCTTGGTTAACTCGAAAACTGGTGTAAATAATCTTTCAGTCAAGTTACGGATATGTACCAAACGATTCCTTAAAATTTCATCTCTGTGGGGGTGAAAACAGGGAATACAGTTTGTAATTATGTAAAATCTTATTCATTTGGTTAATTAACTTGAAAGTTGGCATAAATTCTTGCATAAGCAAGTAAAGTTTGTCATTATAAGTTTTTCCCCCAGAGGGAAGGGTAGAAGGGGAGGGGGCAGGACAGGGTGAGTAAGGAGGGGAAGGGGAAGGGTGGTGAGAGGGAGGTGAGGGGTTATGAGGAGCGTAGATGATGAAGGGAGGGGGAGAGGAATAGGAGGGTGTAGTGAGGGGGAGGGTGTGCAGAGAAGGAAAAAGGGGGAGGAAGGAGTTGGTGAGGGTAAAGGGAGGGGAAAGCGGTAAAAGGGGGTGAAAGGGTGATAAGGGGAGGGGGAGGTTAGCGGGAAGGGCTTGTGGTGAGGGGGTGAGAGGAAGAGGGGTTGGGGAGTGTGAGGGGGTGAGAGGGGCCAGTGAGGGGGATAATAGGGGAGGGTTAGAGTGAGAGGAGGAGGGTAAAAGGGACAGGGCGGGACGAGTGCCCTTACACCTTAAAATTGCTAAATGTATAGCACTGATTCATTGAAGAAACCCAGCCTGACAGAAATGACCGAAAAATAGAAAGAAGGAAACTCGGAACGACACAAAAACAGGAGTAATCTCCAGTCGTGCGTCGGAGCTGACACACACTTTTTTTGTTTGTTTGTACGCGCTAATCTCTGGAACTACGAGTCGGACTTTATTAATTATTTTTGCATTTGATAAGCCGAATTGTTAAGGAAGGCTATAGGCGTATTAACATCACTCTAGGACCCTTAGGAGCCGATCAAAAAGAAAAAAGTCAGAAAGAACGCTAAGCAAAAATGAAGTAATAGCGCGGGCAGGCAAAGTGAAGCTAGGGGTGGGTCGGGGGTACAAGAAATTTTACACGGACGAAGTCGTGGGCAGAATTAAGCTATCTCAATATAATAAAAAGAAAAGTCCTGACTGACTCATCAACACCCAGCCCAAACCCTTGGACCTATAAAGCTGTAATTTTGCACAGAGGTTCCCTTTAACATGTAGACAAGAAATTAGGAATGATTTTTGTTCCCGTGGGATATTCTCCGACATTCAGGCGGGCGAAGCCGCGGGCAAAAGCTAGTTATAAATAACGGAGCGACTCGAAAAATTCTACTACTCATCTTCCTAACCAATCTACGCCTCTCAACAATAATTAAAGAAACCTCTCTCAACCTCTCAGTGTAATAGTGTGTTTTTAGGGTTCCGTACCTCAAAAGGAAAAAACGGAGCCCTTATAGGATCACTCGTGTGTCTGTCTGTCACAGCCAATTTGCTCCGAATCTAATGGACCGATTAAGTTAAAATTTGGTACACATATGGATTTCTGTGACCCACACACGTACAGCTAAAGTAAATATATGAATTTTGAATATGAGAGTCACTTTTAGGGGGAAAATAAGAAAATTTAAAAAAAAAGTTTTGTAAACTGTACCGTGTGACATATCAAATGAAAGGGCTTACTATGAGGGTCTCAAATATTTTTTTTTATTATTTTAAAATATACTGTTTTAAAGGTATTTAAGAAAATTGACGAAAATTGACAATTCCCCCCTTATCTCCGAAACTACTGAGCCTAAAATTTTGAAAAAAATATAGAAAATAGTTCTATACCTGTAGATTACAGGAAAACCTAAAAGAAGTCTGTGGTCTTAAAATTACATGGTAAATCTATATATATAAAAAAATCAAAGTCCTGACTGAGTCACTGACTAATATATCAACGCACAGCCCAAACCAATGGACCTAGAGACTTGAAATTTTGCACATAGATACCTTATATAGTGTAAACATGCACTAAGGAAGGATTTTTGGAAATTCCATCCCTAAGGGGGTAAAATAGGGTATGAAAGTTTGTATGAAAAATCCTATCCCTTGAGTTAATAGACTTGAAACTTAGCACGAATATTCATCTAAGTAAATTATAAAGTTTATCATTTTTAGTTTTCCTAAACTACCCCCTAAGGAGGGATTAGGGGTGTCAAAGTTTGTATGGAGGAACTTTAACACGCGGTCCGATTAACTCAAAACTCAGTTTTTATACTTGAGACCAAAAATTAAGACTAACGTGTATCAGGGTTTTTCAAAAATCTACCCCTAAGGGGTGAAAAGTTAATTTTATAGCGGAGAATTTTATTGAGGGCTGATTAACTCTAAAATTGGTGTAAATAATGTTTGAGTCAATTTATGGAAACATACCAGACGATTTTTGAAATTCTTTATCTGTGTTCGTGAAAACAGAGATACAGTATATATGAAAAATCTTATTAATTTGTTTAATGGTTTGGTTTGGTTTGGTGGTTTTTGGTTTGGTTGGTTTGGTTTGGTTTGGTTAACTTGAAACTTAGCACAAATACTTGCATAAGTAAGTAATAATGTTTGTCATTATTCGTTTTTCAAAACTACGCCTCAAATGAGGTTTAGGGATGTTAAAGTTTGTATAGAAGAATTTTAAAGCGCAGTCCGATTAAAAAAATGGTACTTTGAGTCAAAGTTAGGAAACTTGTCAAACGAATTTTCACCGATTTTGACGGCATATAGCTGATGTTTTAAGGAGTAACTTAGGCTATTTTTATTTTAGAAAAATAATTAGGGTTCCGCGCAAGAAAATTAAAATCCATGAATTCAGACAACCACGTACAGTCCAGTACAAACTTACTAAGCCTCCGCTGTCTATTACGGCTATAACAACAAATAATAAAAATAAAGCAAAGTTAAAAATTTAAGGGGTCGGTCCCCATACAATAAACTTTTCATTTTGAAAAAAAAAAATAAAAATTTTAATCTAGCATGTGGGGCGTCATCGTCTAGAACTCATTGAGTAGAGTACAAACATATTTTTTTTATCTTTAAAAATTAAGAAATAGGGGGCCGCAAAAGTTGTAAATTTTAGACCATTTTTGTACGAGCTCTAGCGCAACAATTCAACAAATTAGGAATTTGAAACTTCTTTATACCATGTAGGTACCATGAATACTGTATTGAATCAACATATAATATGTTACGGAACCCTTCGTGCGCGAGTCCGACTCGCACTTGACCGGTTTTTTGTATCCGGTCTGTATTTTTTTTCTTTTAGTTTTCAATATATAGTTCAAATCTAATTAGCCCCTTTTATTTCTTTAGGCTAGTAGATTTGTTACATCACATGATATCGTTGAGCGCCGTGACGGTTGACTTACCCGGAGAAAACCCGTGCTGGGCGGCAGAGATCTGGTTGCCGATCGTGGGAGCACAACGTAACATTACGCGTTCCAAAATTTTGCCGAGCACAGATAGCACCGTAATTGGCCGGTAGGCCTTAGGGTCCGTAAGCGGCTTGCCATTTCCCTTCGGCAGGACAAGCAGTCGGCCCTCCTTCCACACATCCGGAAACACACCATCCGTTACACACTTGCCGTACACCGCTGTTACTTCCGCGGGTACGATGCTCCACACATTCCGTACTATTCGCGCACTGATTCCGTCCATTCCCGGTGCCGTGCTAGGCAAGCTCCTACCTGCACAACGCGCGCAGGAGACCGGTCGCCGCGCCGGCCACAGTGCTGGCAAAGGCCTCCGCCAGTGTCATACCATTAAGGACCCGGGAGGGTGGCTTCAACCTGCCGCTAGCAGCACGATATGCCAACCCCCACGGGTCCGCGTTGCCTGATTCGGTGATATTCCTAAAATGCACAAGCTCCGCCTCCTTCATCGCCTTTCGGTATCCCGCTCGCACCTCATGAAACTCAGTTCTCAGTCGCTCCTCTCTCAAACCCCCGTCCTTTCTCGATCTCTGCCATTTACTACTCGCCTTACAGTTGGATTTCCGGAGCTTCTCAAGCTTTGGACTCCACCATTCATACCCCGCGGCCTTTGGTGGCCCTTTCACACCTAGAGACTGGCACGCCGTATCCACAATCACTCTCGTAAAGTCCCTACAAACAAAGGACGCTGGCTTGCTGAAGTCAAGCCCGCTCATTCGCTCGTGGATAGCCTGCTGGAAACGCGGCCAGTCTACACCTTGATCCCGGAAGCGCACCGGCTCCTTGTCCGGCCCAGCGCTATAATTATGGCTACTTCTGATCCTGGTTGCATCCACCTGGAAGGTAATTAGCCGGTGATCGCTGGTGCTAGCACCATCTAGCACTGCCCATTTCCTCACAGGTGCATTCCTTGTACACAACCTGATGTCGATGTTGGACTCACCATTTGGGCCACTGAAAGTGAAGGGCTGGCCCTCCACGTTTTAATGGTGAGTCCGTGCGTGGCTATAAGGCCGCGTTTCCACTGACGCGGAGCTGGGCGGAGCGGAGCGGAGACGTACAGGAATCGTCCAATTACAGACGAGACAAGAGACGCGATGAGTATTTCAGCCATTATGATTGGTCGATTCCTGCACGTCTACTCGTCTTCCTCGCAGCGTATTCATAACTGCCACCTGCACCACCTGGAGGGCCAGGTGGTGCAGGTGGCGGTCGATCTGTTCCCCATACTGGAAGTAGGCCGAGACCACGTGCAGGTCGCACTCCTCCAGGTGGGCCACGAGGCAGTGGTCCGTGGACAGGTGCTGTAGCACCGCACATGCCATGCCACGTCTATATGTAGATATATTCCTGCTTTTGCAGTTAGTCCCACCTGCAACATATCATTATTTCCGGTCTGCACGTACTGCTCCTGGAGGAGCACGACATCGACCCTCAGCTGGCGGCACAGCGCGGAGAGCTCCCTCGTTGCTAGCGCAGACCCAGCGAGGTTTAGCTGCCCAATGATGATGCTACCCCGCTTATCCATACTGCGTCATGGCTACGTTCCAGGAGCGTCGCTCCTCTGCTGGGCATGAAGCCTCGCCGGGCAGTCCCTGGAGGCGGTTTTATGTTCCGCTGCCCCCCCTCTTCCCAAGGCGCTTGCACGTAGCACAGCTGGTCACGCTGGCCGTGCACTCCTCCCCGCGGTGGCCAGCTACGCCATAGTGCTGGCACACTGTCTCTGCCGATCTGCAGTAACGCTCAGGGTGGCCGTATTGCTGGCACTTGCTGTAGCATGTTACGTCGACATAGTCTGTTACTTCACTGCCTCCCATCCGACATACACCCGTTCCTTCCCCAGCAAGGATGCACGCAATTCAGGCGAACACGCAAGTATCGCTGACGTGCACTTGGCAGCTCCACGCGACCGGTTCTTTTTAAAAGCGCCCTTCGCTTCCTTACGCAGGCGCTCTAGAGGCCACTGCGGGTCATTAATGTAATTCTGCTCGTGAAGTGAGTCAATGATCACCTCGAAGGACGGGTCCCCTTCCAGTCTATTGAGGCACACCAGTGGTTGCCGCATTTTAGGCTCCGCCACCCTGAGCGTCGCCGGTATCGCCGCCCGGAGTCTCGTCGCCGCCTCGTCTGTTGTCGTCTGGACGATGACCCCCGCATTCCCACTTTGCGTACCTTGGTGACCTGGACCTACAGTTTGGCAGGGTCCACGGCTTTTTTAAGCACCTCCGCCGTCTTGATGGCGCCGTCCTCTACCGATAGAGCGCCATTGTTGGGCCTGGCACATTCTTGATAAGGATAGGCTTGGCGTTCCTTGGCAAGCGCAGCGCAGATGCATACGACTTCGCCTAAGCAGCCAGTCCCACCGCCGCTGACGGTTGCGCCCGATATTCCTCCACCCTGCGTTCAGCAGCACCCAATCGGCTCTCCGCAGCTGCCAGGCGCAGGGTCAAATGGACAATGACCGCCGACCGTCTCTGTGTGAGTTCCAATGGCCGATACCTCGTCCTTGTTCAGTTTCGACGTCTTTGACCGCACTGCCTCCATAATGCCCCTGGTTGACGACGTGGCCAACACCGCCAGGGTTTCAACTGGAGCCGTCGCAAGTGGGTCCACCTCACCCAGGTCTGCGCCTACGTCTTTTACCATTTCTTGTGGTGGAGGAGGGGACCTGGCTGGCCGCGTCATAATGCCGACAGTTGGTGGGTTTTCCGCACGCCGACAGTTGGTGGGTTTTCCGCACGCGCCTGTCTCAGCTTCACACGGCGTCGCATCGCCTCCTGAACCTGCTCCGGGGATGTCAGATACCGTTTATTCTCGTCCTTTGCCGCATTGGGGGGTGTCCAGGTTCATTAAAACTCCCATGGCTTGATGCGTGCCAGGTGTAGCAGGTGCCATGGGTGGGGTGCGCCTTAGCGCTGCCCTCGGTGTAAAGCAGGAGCCCTCCCGACTCATCTCCGCAAGCACTCGTGATTCCTCAGCCTTTCGCTCCATTTCTCCCTCCACAATGTCCATTTGGAGGCGTTCAGCCTCCTCGCTATCTGCAGCCGCTCCCTTTTCCATCTTAGAATTTTGCCGTAAATCGGCTAAGTCCAATTAAAACACAAACTCTCACAGGCCATGTCCTGTGTAGAATTCGTGTATTACACTTAGAAAAATTTTCCTATGTCCTGTGTAGAGTTCGTGTATTACTATTGTGTGGTGTACCTAGAGCCCGATGCCAATCAAGTCGACGTTTCACATACATGGGTAATGTCCCGCTCCGCGTTGGTCGCGCCGACGACGACACCCACCAGCGACGACAAAACGTCACTATCGCTGTCACTGTCACTGCACTAGACAGAAGGCGGTCGGCTCCGCCCAGGAAGCACTCGCGCTCACTCTAATGCCAAGATGGCCGCGGCGATATATGGCGAGCTCCGCAAGATAAAGCAGGAGGCACCGATTTTTGGCACGAGCCAATAGGAAAATTCGGTCCGCACGTCTGCACTCTACAAGAGCCGACGACGAAGTTGTCGGACAGTGGGATAAATTCGAACTGCAACTACATCGGCAAATTCTCCTATCAATGGTACTCGTCGACGTTCGCAAAGCAATTCAAGTTGAGCCGTTTTCAATTCGTCAGCACGCAAATCATTCAGTAAATCAATGAACTCCCCATCATTTCAAATCTTTTTCAACCTTTTCCTTAAATCGACTTCTGCCGCAAACCATGGGGGTTGCAAAAAGCACCAGTGGCCTTTTCCTTTTGCAGGAGGAAGCTGCAGTATGTCACCAAACAGAAGAATATTTACCCCACCAAATATTTTATCATTGTTTTTGAACTCTTGTAAGTGAATGATCCTTAAGTTTTCATAAGAAACCTCGTCTATTACAAGCCAGTTCATGTTACGCCACTTGCGTCTATCTTGTTCGAGTTTCTGTCCTTGCAAGCGCTTGTAGGTCATACTACTTCCTTTTTTTTTCAATAGGAAGTGAAAATAGTGAATGCAATGTCTTGACAAATATTTGTCGAGCAGCCACTCCTGTTAAAGAGGCGACCTCCACAAAACTGGGTTTGAGAAGCACGTCGACCGTTGGTGCATAACAACGTTTAATATGTTGCACAAGTAATTTTAATAGGTATGATTCACTCCCAGCACCTCCAGTGATAAAAAGCAGCAACTTATTTTCCATACCGCTTAGATCACTCTCTATAGCTCTAGAAACCTTTTGAAAGAGGTCGCTCTGCTGTATATTAAGGCCACGTATACTCACCAAGAACACATCATGGGGCAATTCTGCTCTATCATCAGTGACGTCTTCGCAAAAATTATCGAGATCTTCAATAATTTGCTCATCGGCACAAATGATTAAGGCGTTGTCATGCAACTGTATGTCACGAGCAGCATTCAGTGCAGTTGCTTGAGCGAGAGCTTGCTGAATAATTTGTTCCGCGTGAGCAAATTGTTCTGCACTAACATTGTATTGCAGTGGCCTTAACTCGCTTTGTCGTCGCAAAAAACACGCCTCTGCGGTTTCTTGATCCAGCAACAGCTCGGCTTCGTCCCGAAATGGAACCATGGAATACTATTAAGTTGTAGTAGTATGCTTCTTTATCACTATTCAGCGTGTAATAACGAGTGCGTAAAACAGCCGCTTTGTTTCTAATGCGCATTCTAGTATTGTCTCTTAATCTAATGCTGTAGGGGACAGTAGGGAAGTTTGAAATAAACGCCGTGGTCCAGTGCACATGCCACTATATTTTCTTTAACACATACACAACTTTTAACACTTGTAAACATAATAATATACTGCGCGCTTAACAACGGACTCGTTACGTTTTTCTTTCTTCAATAAATGAGCTCTTGATGCTCCAGGAGAGAGGTTCTCAGCTAGGCTGCCGTGAGAAGTTAAGAGTGCCAGTTCTTGATCGTTCGTGTCCGAAGTTTCTTTCACCACTGAGTAAGTGTGAGTAGGCGGTCCCCGTATTTATAGACGAGCGCGCTCAGAACATTCAGCGTCTAATTTTTACATGCGCGCGCATCGCATTCTGACACGCAGAGCGCGGCTGGCTCAAGCTGTTCTATTATTGGTTTAAATATATAGCCCTTTATTGGCTATTTTTTATAACGTTTATCTCCACCAATAGCATAGCTCACTTTTAAGCCGGCTTTTAACTGCGGGATGTAATATATATTACATCCTGGAATATATATTTCATCCCGCAGTTGCTGTTCACACTGAAAGATATATATATTGGAACAGTTCAGTTTCGATCACCACTGTGTCATCACGTTCTTTATCAAAACGGTTGAATTATAAAATGGATAATATGGAGATTGTTTTGCTTGATTCTGAAAATTGAAATAATAAGGCACACATTATTACAAAATACAACAAACATATAAATTAATATTAAGCGTTATTGAAGGCTTGTTGAATGGCATCACTGTTGTCTACGCTTTCGCCGTAACTGTCTCTGGGGATATGACATTAGTAGTAAACTGGGAACACGAAGAAGAACATGTCGATGGACTGGACTCTGGAGGAGGGCAGATTGTAGGTGTTGTCAGAGAGTATTGGGGTACTATGTAGGACGGAAGAACTTATGTAGAATTCCAATTAGTAGGTAGCATATTTTGCGATTGCTGAACCGATTGTTGCACTTGATACGCATTCTTGGCTCGTATATCTGTGAGCATGCATTGAGTCAATATACTCTGTATTTTTTCCTTAGCAATGACTGCCTGTTCCTCTGTCAATTTTTTTAATTGTGCCGAGACGCTTTTTCCAAATAGGTCAAGATCTGTTTCTTTGCAGCGTGTGTCGTCGTTAATTTCCCTTAAGTCATTTATCATGTTAGATATCTGTGATAACTTGCTCCGCTTAGGTTTTGTGGGTGGGGTAAATCGAGGTGTCTCTTCTGCAGACTCATTTTCTAACCCATTTTCAGAGCGTGGAACCAACGATGGTCCTGGTTCATTGCTATTCGATAATCCTGATTCATTGCTATTTGGGGTATCCATGTTATCCTGTAATTAAACAAAATAAATTAATGTAATTGTAATGTAATAGATTTTTTTGTTGTGACTAAAAATGGTATTAAATAGGCCGCTTTAATTACTACCCTTTTTTTACAGGTACCAAACGCAGAAGAATGGAAAAACATCGAAAGGGGATTTAAAACACGATGGAATTTCCCCTTATGTTATGGTTCTATAGACGGAAAACATGTGACAATTAAAGCTCCTCCTAAAAGTGGAAGTTTATACTTCAATTATAAAAAAACAAGCAGCGTCGTATTGTTAGCTATTGCCGATCACGACTACTGTTTTTCGTACATAGATGTCGGCGCGTGTGGTAGCGCATCTGATGGAGGAGTTTTTAAGAATTGTTCTATATACCAAGACCTGGAAAATAACTTATTACCTGACAACGGAGTCATCGTAGCAGATGCGGCATTTCCACTAAAGACTTATTTAATGAAGCCGTATCCAGGTGTAAACCTCAGTACAGAAGAAAAAGTTTTTAACTACAGGTTATCTCGGGCAAGACGGATAATCGAAAATGTATTTGGAATCTTAGTTAGTAGATTCTGGGTATTAGAAAAGCCAATACTAACTAACTTGGAAACAGTAGATGCAATCGTTTGTGCTTGTTGTGCCCTTCATAATTGGCTACGAAAGAAATCAAATTCATACATCACCGCTACTTGTGTTGATAGGGAAGATGAACAGGGAAATATTCAGCCCGGTTCATGGAGGAGCCAAATACATGCCCTACAGAGTATTGGCAATCAAGGTAGCAATCATTCAGCAGAAATAGCAAGAGAGAAAAGAGAAGTTTTAAAAAATATGTTTAATAACGAAGGAAGAGTTCCTTGGCAATTAAATAGCATACATTAACAATCGACTTCGAAAATCAACATTGAAACGGACAAATACACGAGCTTCTTTTGTTGTAGTATGCGTGTGTCTTTAAGTGGCTTTATAATTTTGCTTAAATGTAATTTTCGTTTAAAATAAATAATAATGTGATTTTACTTACTATGGTTTTTCTCCTCATAGAAACCGGCTTTACAAACGAATCATATTCATCAAACATTTTGCCTTTGGCTTATAAACGCTCCCCCAGGCCCAGATCTTGTAGATTTTTCGATTTTGTCGAGTTCCAAGTAGTACGTATTTCGAATACTTTTGATTTTTGATTTAACTTCATCGAGAGTCAGTTCTTCTATATTCATTCCTACACGAAGTTGTTCTAGTGCCGAAGCGCGCATTTCTTTATTTTTGTATGCATCGCAACGCTTATCCCACAAGCATTCGTGCTCTCTATAAAGTTGTACGAATTTCAAAGTATCCTCTTCGTTGAATTTTCTCGGCATTTTGTCGCAGAAATTCCAAATAAAACAACAAAGAACACACACCGTACGGACGGTCGCCAGTGACTGGCGAGACTCGTCTACACGTGTCCGCAACGCTGGCGCGGGGGTCGAAGGGTATGCGGGCGGAGGTCACGCTAGAAAAATATGCCCGGTTTACATTATTCCAGTCCAGTGCTGGACTGGATCTGTAACGTCTACATTATTCCAGTTATTTAGAAGCCGTTGAAGTGTGAACACTATAGTGACAATGATTTCAAGAAGAGATCAGTTTCGAAAATGTTTCAAACGTGCTCAATCACTCTTGCTACAAGAAGTTATTAATGAGGTTGATAAGGAACTAAAAAAAAAGGAACGGATTTGGGTGAGAAATTGGATCAGCGAAAGAGATCAAAAAGGAGGGTCAGCAATACTTTTGCAACAACTGAAGATAGAAGATCCCAATGAATATAGACTGGCACTGAGAATGACAGCAGAAAACTTTGAAGAACTGTTATCATTAGTTTCGATTAATATCCAGCGTAAGAATACGTTGTTCAGAGATGCTATACCCGTAAAATTAAAATTAGAAGTCACTCTTTCTTTTTTAAGTACTGGAGATAGTTACAGAAGCCTCAGTCGTATGTTTCGATTGCCAAAACCAACTATTTCAAAAATTATACCAGAAGTCTGTCAAGAAATTAAAAGGGCATTAAAAGACCACATCAAGGTAATATTTTTTTTATTAAGTATCATATCTATGACAAATTAAGCATTATTGAAAGCATTCATGATTATATTAATGTATTCTGGGTCATCGCTTACTACATTTAACGAGTCCTCGGTGGTTTGTGTATCTACAGACGCTGGACTATTCAATGGCATATAAGTACTACTACTCGTGCTTGGTCTTGACGCATAATTGTAATTTGGTCTATTCGGTTTTATAGGACTATTCAAATCGTGTAGTCGACATCTTGTTATCACACACTGTATTTCTTCTTGGCCTAGGATAGCCTGTTCTGTAGAAAGGGTTCTTAATTGCTTCGCAATGTGTTTCCCGAAGATGTCGAATTCATCTTCCACTGTTTCTGATTTGGATAAATCGTATTGCATATCTTTCATGCTACTGACTATTGTAGACAGCTGTGAAATTTTACTTCTTTTCTTTCGCGGTTCTGATAGACTTACTTCTGGGTTTGTATGGGTAGGGTTGGTCCCACATTGGTCACTAGGTTGAGTATTGTCAGTATTTTCTTTATTTTGAGCAAAATATATAATTACAGAGAAAAATATATAATTACAGGCTGTCCCGTGCTAGACGCATTGTAGAGAACGCTTTTGGAATATTAGTAAGTCGATTCAGAATTTTCGAAAAAGCTATTTCAACTAAGTTACATACTGTGGATCACATTGTGTATGCAGCTTGCTCTCTACACAATTGGTTGAGAAAAAAGTCAAGCAATTATATGACTACTTCTTGTGTAGACCATGACGATCACAACGACCATCATTTGATTAATGGAACATGGAGATCCGAAATAACCTCTTTAGATAGTATCATACAGCAGGGCAGTAACAACTCAGCAACACATGCCAGGGAAAAAAGAACTCAATTTACTAATTATTTTGTGAACGAAGGAAAAGTACCATGGCAAAATCATATGATACATTGATAAATTTGTGTGTTTTAACAAATAATATGCTACTAAAATAAAAATAAATAAAAATCTTAAAATAAATACCTGTGTTTTACGCTTCACCATCACATTTTTAATAAATGAATTGAATTCGGCGAACCATTTCACTTTGGGTTGGTAAACATTGCCACTAGCACCAGATGTGGATGATTTCTTAATCTTGTCTAGTTCAAGGTAGTATGTCGAACGAATGCTTTTTATTTTGTTTTTCACATCTTCCGGTGTGAATCCTTCAATTTCCATACCAATGCACAGATTTTGCAAAGCAGTTTGGCGCATAGGTTTGTTTTTATAATGTTCTGATGTTATATCCCTTAAACACGGATTTTCTCTGTATATAGTGACAAACTTTACAGTTTCGTCTTCAGATAACTTCTTCACCATTGTTAAATCCTTTTTCTTTGCAAAAAAGTCCGCAAAAACAACCAACACGTGTGTACTTCGTCAGCACTGGAATGGCACTGGATTGGCCGTCTACATTATTCCAGTTGCACTGGATTGGTCGCACTGGATTCAAAAGTAGACCGCGAATCCAGTTACTGGACTGGAATGCTTACTGGATTCAGTTCATTCCAGTGCCGGTTTACATTTTTCCAGTAAGCAATCCAGTACGGGACTAGATCGCTGGACTGGAATAATGTAAACCGGGCAATAGACGGTCGCTCTATTCTCGCCAGCGTTGGCAGCCAGCGCTGGCTTGGCTTGAAAAACTGTTTACACAAGGCCAATACCAAGCCAGCACAGGCTGCCAGTCTTATTGGCAGCCAGTGTTGGCTCCGTGTAAACTATGCTTAACGATGAAGTTTCTTGCCTATTCCTCTTTTCTACTGAATGATAATACTTACTTCGCTCACTCTGCATTGTTGGCAACTCAGGAGTTGCCAATGCAACTCGATTCGGAGTCCACTGAAGAATGGAGTGAGTTGAGAAAGCTCTAGTGCCTCAGGGGACATTGAGGGTTGCTCCTGGTAGAGTGGCTCGGCAGGTCTGGCAGCATGAGTGGGTGACATGGCTACTGGCTTTGCCGGGTTTCCGTCTCTCCAAAACTCTCTCCCATAATTGAAATTATCTGCAATTCGATTTGGGAGAGGGTTGGTGCTTCTGATGGGCCTCCACCTGTGGCACGTGCTGACCGTCTGCTAGCTCCAGCAGCTTTTTTGCCTAAATGCTTTCTATCTGACCAGACCCAAAATTTGGTTATTGGTTAGTTGGATAATTTTAATTGCACAAAAAACTATATAAACCACTGTAAAATTCAAATTCGAAACTATTGCATTAATTCATTTAGTTGTTACAATTTAAGTAAGTTCCAACATGAATCCCGGTTAGTGCACGGCAACATAATAACAATTTTAACATAATACTAATAAGTATATTACTAAGTATATACTCGCAAGTACTCCTATAGATATATATTTGGAGGATGACTGATTATCATTGTATACACTTTACTGATAGCAAGACCATAAAATTATATTAATATTGACAAGCAATGTATTAAACTCACCCTTTGCCACTGCTCCACGGTCTTTGTGCAACTTCCCATCGAATTAAGGGAGTTGCACAGGTCTTCCCATAATCGTTTGGAGCGAAGTCTCCCGTCGGCACCCCTCAACAACCCGCCAACTCTACATGCTCACGCATAAGATTTATGAGGGCCTCGATTTGTGCGTGAGTTGCTGCAGCAGCGGTTGGGGCCATTTTACAAAATTTGTTTTATTTTTGTTGAAAAAAAATTTCGTTTTACATGAAAGTGAAAATTTTCAGTGTAACCAGTAATAACTCTAAGAACTTTGACATTTCATTTGAAAATTGGTGTCAAAAAGAAAAAAACCGGCCAAGTGCGTGTCGGACCACGCACAATGAAGGGTTCCGTAGTTGAAAATAATCCCAAAAATAAACACACGATTGTTCACGCAGAGAGCCGACTCGCCATAGCCATCAGATCGGTCGCATCTGAGAATATTAAAGGAAGGTAAACAGAAACTAAGACTTGGAACTAGCCACGTCTCAGCGAGGGAATAAACTAAAGGTTTGTATTTGTTCAGAAGGAATATGAGCTCGTGCTTCTTATACCACACGCGCCTCACATTACATTGAAGACCCAAAAACCGACTCATTATTATGCGATAAGAGGGAGTTAATAAGTGAAGTAGCAACGTTGGACGGTAATTGAGTTTTATTGAATGAAGACATTAAAGTTAATAAAAGTTTACTAAGAAGTTCAATTATTGAAGACAAGTTTTCAGGAGATTCTGTGAGTTGGTGATTAAGCGCACAGCCATTAGGCTGAGAAGATTGAGGAGTACTTGTGAGATGTTGGTGAGCTGTTTTATCATAGGAGGGAGAGAGAGAAGCGTAGGGCGCTGGCGGTCAGGGGTAATATGTTGGCACGAAGATTTGCTCGGTGTACTGACCAAGTTAAGGTTACGCTTTTTAAAGCTTATTGTCAGAGTTTTTACACCGGTAATCTTTGGGTCAACTATTCGAAAAGGTCGCTGGATGTCCTACGCGTCCAATACAATAATGTTTTTAGGATGCTGTTGCGACTGCCTCGGTATTGCAGTGCCTCGGAAATGTTCGCGGTAACCCATACAGATGGGTTTCATGCGATTATCCGCAAAAAGACGGCTTCACTTCTGAGCAGAATAAGGGGCAGTCGCAATAGTATCCTGAAGGCTGTGGCGGCAGACACTATGGTATCAGCCTTCTCACAAACTGTCTTATTATCTAAGACAGTTTGTGAGAAGGCTGATACCATAGTGTCCATTTCTTGTTGTGTAGGTTCAGTCTTGTTATTGACTGTCTCTTTGTCTGTATTTAAATTGTCTTTAGCTTAAGTTACTAACAATAGTGTTTTAAGTTCTAATTTTGTTACTAACCATTTATGGATCTTTAGTTATCCGAAATAAAATGATTTTGATTTTATTTATTTATTTATTTATTTATATAGGCAGTGTTGCCGTTAGGACAATCTAGTTTGTGGCCACATGTAAGAAAAAAGTTGCCAGTTTTGCAAAAAAATCTCTTTCAAAATTCTGCTACAAGTGGCTAAAGTGCTTTTGGCCTGTTACTGCTATCCAATTACTATTGATAAATATTACAATTTAGGCATGGGGGATAAATGGGTTAAATAAAATAATCTTAATACTTGGTATTTAACATTTATTAAAAGCTGATTAAAATAAAACGTACAGTGAAACATATTGTCAATTATTTAGTTTAAAATTAAAAATCAATTTCAAAGTCTACAATGTCAACTGGAGATTCCGTAATCTCTCCGTCAATGGATGATGATGTGGATGGTATTTCAGTTTGTTTTACCGATTTGACCGTTTTTGTGACTTTATTTAAAACTTCAGGTGGCAAAACATAATTGTGGCAAGCTTTTTTTAATATTTTTAATTGGTTTCTAATCATAATTATCGAATTAAGTGTTAATGCACACAGTCTGTTTCTTAATTTATTTTTTACAGTGTTCATCACGCTAAAGAGCCTTTCCACTTCCGCGTTAGAATGAGGAAGGGACAATACAGCTATAGCCAAGTCAGCTATTTCTTGGAATGTATTAACTCCTGCTGCATTCTTATATTTTAAAACTTGAGCCCAGAACTTAACACTGTCTCCTGAAGTGTCCCATTCTGTGAAATTAATAGTTTTTTAACATAAATAGTCGGGGGCGAAGACCTAATTTTGTAAATCTAATAGAAGTATCTAAAATATCTGCGCAGCCTAGTTGACTGTTGACATACGTCTCTCTAAAAGTCAACGACAAGGCTGCGCGTCATTTATTTCGAAGCTTCTAGAACCTTCTAGAAGCTTCGACTCGACCTTATTGGACGAGCGGATTGTGGCGGGAGCGGTTAGAAAAGGGTTCGCGTTATAGTTTTCCACTGTTGAACAATTTTATCTATTTTTTGGTCATCAAAACCGAATTCTCTTGCCAATCCAACCAGTGCATGAGGATCCTTGATCTGTTTTAACGTGTTTTCTGGACTTAAGAGTGTTACCTTCTTAAGGATCTCGTAATTAGAAGGTATTCTGTGTTGAATTTCTTGTACCAACTTAATACTGAAGTCGATGCACCGTTTCCTGATATTAGCTATTGATTGTGGAGTTAAGTTACTTTTACTAGCATGAGATTCGAAGAGATGTCCCAAGTGTGCAACTGGATCTAGATGATCTTCTACTTGGATTGTAAGGAAATCTTTGTCTGTTGTCGCGGCGCCTGGCATTATTATTCTGACGCAGAGAGATCGTAGCAAGGTCATAAGAATTTCAAACAGTTTGACAGGATTCATATTTTCGCCTTCAAATACTTTTATTCCAATTTGAACGTCGTGTAGAATACTTTTCAAAAAACATAGGTATAGCCGATTTCCCTCATCACTGTACATTTCCCAAAGCAGTCCCGCTGTATAGCATTTCTCTCTAGCCAAAGCAAAATGTAGTTTTAGCTCTTCCCATTGTGCCAATATTCTGACTACAGCAGGCTCAATAGATAACCAACGGGTTTCACAAACCTTTAATATTTTTAATGGATCGTCCCCGCAGTTAATTGTTTGAAACAGTGCTTTATATTCATCCCGGCGTTTTGGAGAATTGGAGAACCAGTTGTACGTCTCTCTTATCAAAAATTCAATATTACGGGGCAGGTTACTTTCAGAGGCATGGCTGACTGCTAGTTGCAAAGAGTGGCAGATGCATCTAATGAGGATCAAATTTGGTAAATTATACTCCCTCTTCAAAATTTCAATTACACGTTCAGCAATATACAAGGCCAGCTGACCTTCGGCTTTTTGACTGTTCTTAGCACCACCAGGCGTAGAAATAAACTGAATTTGTTTATTTTTTGTGATTAATTCACATTTCGCCTTGTGTTTTTTGGATTCGCTATGTTTACGCAAATCATAAATTTTAGCAGCAATTTCTACGTGACAATACGAACAAAAGGCTTTCGTTGGACTGTTCGCAATTGGCTTTATCCATTGTTTGAATTCTTCGTTATTCTCCCATTCAGTCCTATATCTTTGAATATAATACTTTTTTTTCATCGGAATGTCCGTGATTCACACAAATATTGACTTGGTTTACGCAAAATAAAAAACGAACTGCTCGCGAGCGTCTTCGGCTAAACAATAACAATATTCCGCTCCCTTTGAAATTTTGACACGAGTAGTATTGACTTGATGCAAAAGAAAATTGGCTTAATAGTAATAGTTATAGCCTACATTTTCATTCGATCGGATGTCGGGTCTGAACTACGTTAAACATAAACATTAATTGGGGAGCCTCCGCCATAATGCGGACTACTTTTTTTTTTTTGTAAATGTTTCTGGCATGGCTTCATGGCCTTTATGCTGTAGCGGCATCTACATCGCCACATATGAACTACGCAACAATGACATGACGTCACGCAAACCTGCATCGCGCAATTAGAGTTTACCACGCGATTAGCAACAACACAACAACAACGTCCCGACATCAACCGTTGGGCAGTGGCCCACCAGACACAACACCCGTCTGGTCGGAGGATCCTCCCTTTTCAATAGAGGATGAGTGAACTTTACACCCTGTTCCTCATGCCTCTAAACTGGTGACCCCGAGCATGAACGTCAGCGCAGCCTTCGTGCAACAACATCAGCGTGACGTCATCAGTATCACTTCCTCAAGCTTTCGAGCGGCGAGTCACACAGCCAGCCAGCATCCACGGCTTCAACAGGTATCCTGACCACCAGCATGCAGCGGACGCGCATTCCTGGTCATCACCTTCAGCCTCAACGCAGCGCTGTACACTCCGACTCACTGGAGCATAACGCAGCGCCACCCCGACTCACTGGGGTATCACCGCAGACAGTTCCGACTCACCGTGAACTATGCGGCACCCGGTTCCGACTCACTGGAACCACAACTGGCACTGGCAAGCATCGCAAGATACACGACTCAGCCCACTATCAACCTCCGGTCTCCGGAGGGGAGTGATGTGGCGGCATCTACATCGCCACATATGAATTACGCAACAATGACATGACGTCACGCAAACCTGCATCGCGCAATTAGAGTTTACCACGCGATTAGCATATATACAACGTCCCGACATCAACCGTTGGGCAGTGGCCCACCAGACACAACACCCGTCTGGTCGGAGGATCCTCCCTTTTCAATAGAGGATGAGTGAACTTTACACCCTGTTCCTCATGCCTCTAAAATGCCAACGGACTACTACTACTAATTGATGGTGTTGCATACAATCAACTAATTTTATTTATTTATTTATTTATTTAACAATTTATGTACACACAGATAAACAGACAAACATAAAGGAACAGAAAATACGTACAAAGGTGATGCTTATTTCAAAAGAAATCTCTTCCAGCATACCTGCGATAGGACAGAGGATAAAAAGAGATGTAGACAAAGTGTGTAAGAGTAGAAGAGAAAATAAGATACATAAAATCCAAAATAAAACATATAATATATACTTAAATACATACATACTTCTAAAATAACTAATAACTATGACGAAGTGGAAAGATAGTGTTCTTTCACTCTTCTTTTAAAAACTGCAATAGTTTGGCAGTCCCTAATGTCAGGCGGAAGTGAATTCCACAACCGAACCGCGTGGACAGTGAAGGAGTAGGAGTAGAAGTCGGTGGAATGGGGAGGAGATTTAAGGAGGTTTCTAAGATGCGACCTGCAAGGCACATCAAAAGGACGGGCGTAGGAAAAGCGTTCCCGCAGATAGGAAGGTGTTTTAGGGTTGTGAAGGATGTTAAATAGCAGACATAATATCCGAGAGTTCCTGCGAAGTCGAATAGGGAGCCACTTGAGTATCTTGCGAAAGTTAGAAACGTGGTCATACTTTTTGAGATTAAAAACAAAACGAATACAAATATTTTGCAAACGCTCAAGTTTATTCAAAAGCTCCTCAGTGGCATCCAAATAACAGGCATCAGCGTAGTCAATAATGGGCTGAATGAGAGTTTGAGCAAGGGAGATTTTGGTATTCAAGGGCAAGAAGCTCTGGAGGCATTTCAAGGAATGGAACGTGTAGTGCACTTTACGACTGACTTGAGCAACATGGGCAGTCCACGATAAGTAGGAGTCCATGATCACCCCCAGGTTTTTAACGGTATTTGCGTATTCAATCTGAACTCCATTCAGACAGAGTGGAGACAGCGACGCAACATCAAGCCTATTCCGCATGTACCTGCCGCCAATAATTATAGCCTGGGATTTCCTAGGGTTGATTTGCAGTCCAAAGGACCGTGACCACTCACTAATCAAATCCAGGTCTCTATTCATGGCACACACGGCAGCTTCCGCATCTTCCCTCAAGAAATGGTTGTAAAGCTGCAGATCGTCGGCATAGAGATGGAAGCAGGAAGAGATGACCCTGGTGACACAGTTAATGAAAATGGAAAAGAGAAGAGGAGAGAGAACGCCACCCTGAGGCACCCCCTCAGTAAGAAAGCACCAGTCAGAAGAAGACTCGTCGAGACGAACCCGCTGCGACCGGCCTTTGAGATAGGAGTCGAACCAACTGATAGTACTAGAAGAGAAATTGAGAGATTTAAGGATTCCTACCAGAATGTCGAAATCAACAGAGTTAAAGGCACTACTAAAGTCCAAAAGTACAAGTAAGGTAAGAGATTTGTGATCCATAGCCCTGCGGATGTCATCAGTAACCTTCAAAAGAGCTGTGACTGTGCTATGACCAGGTCGAAAACCAGATTGAAAAGCACTAAGAAGGTCATTCGCAGCTAAAATGGCAGAAAGTTGCTGGTGAACAATGTGCTCAAGAACTTTAGAGAGATAAGGGAGGATAGAAATAGGTCGGAAATCAGATGGTGAGACAGGGCTGGGAATTTTGGGCAAGGGGATAATATGAGCTTGTTTCCAGGCCTCAGGAACAGTACAAGAAAACAAGGAGAAATTGAAAATGTGAGTCAAGATTGGAAGTAATGTGGGGAGAATAGGAGAAATCATTCTAGAGCAAAGATTATCATTACCAACTGCAGAGGAAGAGATGGCAGAAATAGATTTTTTGACCTCATTTTCACTCACAGGACTAAATTCGAAAGAAGAACACTGCGGCACTGGCAAACAGGAAAGTTTATATAAAGAAGCTGATTTGACGTGCGGATCCAAAGTAACAGGGGGAAGAGAGAAATGTTTGTTAAGAGCACACACGTCAATGTCATTACTGGAAACAACTGGAGACTTACCAATGCCGACAGTTTTCAAAAACTTCCAGACTTCAGCAGAGTTACGGTTGTCAAGAGAATTATGGAAGTAGCGTCTCTTTGCATCTCTACACATACGACTGCAGCGATTACGCCACACCTTGTACGCAATCAGGTTGCGCTCGGAAGGACAGCGTTTCAACCTCCTTTTGGATCTGTCCCTACTCGCCATCGCGTCCTTAATAGCAGGTGTAAGCCAAGGAGCCGGAACGTATTTTACTTTGACTCGACGGATAGGGGCATGACGATCGTATAAGCTGAGTATTGTGCTGTTGAAAATGTGAACCATATCGTTGATACAAGAGCTCTCCAAAACGTCAGTCCAGTCGATGCTACCAGCATCACGCAGCAATGCCTCCAGGTCTATGCCCTTATAGTTCCTAAGGAAAATATAACGCGGCTTGCGCTTAGGAGGGCGAATAGTTTGGTGGTAAATTGGTAATGTATGGTGATATTAGTCGGTAGACTTCTAATAGTAATAAAAGTAGGTTTGACAATCGAAAAATAAGCCAGAAGTGGCTAGATTTATTTTGGTGGCTAAAATGGTTTTCTATGTGGCTAAAACCGTTGAAAATCCGCTAGATCTAGCCACAAAGTGGCTAAAACGGCAACACTGGCTCGACGAGAAGTGAGCGACGGAGCTGAATGTAAACACGCACGCCGCCCGCGCTGCCCGTCCTTTGACTTCCGCACAAAAAACCGCTCATTTGGAGAGCGCCGGGCAGCGCGAGTAGCAGTGGCGGAAGTATCGTGTATACATACTCGTCCTGCCCACTTCCCTGCACACTGCGGCTGAATGTAAACGAGGTATTAGTATTACCAGGCCTCTTGCACTGGTACATTCCGCTCGAGATAAGTACCTACAGCGCGCGGCAACACTGGGTTGCTAGTCAGTCGGGGTCTATACGCGCTCAGCGAGTCACGTACGACGCAATCACGCCACGCACCGCTGCCCGCGCCGCGCCTCTGAGGCTCTGACCGAACCCGTCGTATTTATTATTATTTTATTTTTGTTTTTTGTGCACCCTTCGTTATGACTACTTATGACATCAAAATTAAAACGTAATACTAGCAGTTGTTGTGTGGACGGATGTTCTAGTAAACAGAAGAACTCAAAGTTTAATTTATTAAAATTATTTGTTAGATTTACGATTTTTGCTACATTAAAATTTAATAATACTTAGGAACTTCAGAGAATGGAAAAAAATTATAAGACATTACATCAAAGTGAAACGACTCTAAATACAGTCTATCTAGAGTTTTTTCACTTTGATGTAATGTCTTATCTGATACAACTCATATATACCGGATGACTTATTTTACCGTCTCGAAAAAAATTGGGTGTATTAATTAATTAACAGAGTAGAAGCCTATCAAATCAAATCAAATCAAAATCAAATCAAAATCTTTGATTTGATTTGAGAAGCCTATGGCATACCTAGTTTTTTTTTAAAATAGCTTAGACAGAAACAATTATCAAAGTACCAATAACTGCTACAAATTCGATGTAAACTTTTCATTTTTGTACTTAAAAACAGAAATTTTGAAAAAAAATAATAAATCGTTTAAAAATATCAAAATTCAAATCATATGCAGCCTGCATATGATTAGAACTTTTGATTTTTTTTTTTGAAAAAAAAAAAAATACAGTTAGCTATGCCATAGGCTTCTACTCCGTTCACCTAATAATATACCCATTTTTTTCGAGACGGTAAAAAAAGTCATCCGGTATATACAATAATAAAAGACAACAGGACGGCCCTAGTACCTACTCGGTTAAGCGGCGTAGGCATGTTACGGTCGAGAAAGCACACAAAGTAATAACAACTCTCAAGCGCGGCGATTAAGTGCAATTTAGCTTGCGCGTGGGTGGAAAATGATTTTGTAGGCTATTATAAAAGCGGCTTTCTTCAAGATCAAAGGAGTGCAACTTCTGTACGTTAGTACTATTATTTATTCTGTGGTATTACGTACTGTCTCAGGGACACCCTGCGGATCATGTTTCTTATACTGAACAAGGCATAGTTTTTAAATAAAACCAGAAACCGCACTCGTAGCGTTAAACTTCCAGAGCATTTTGGTTTTTGAAAAATAAAGCGCATCTCCATAGAACGCTCCCGTTCTTGTATTATTTACTTTTGTAGTACTTATGGCCCTCACTTCTTAATACAGTCCCTCCTTTTCTTGGTATATATTAAATTTTAGTATCACGTGCTCTCAGATTATAGAAGAAGGGCAGATAGGCCGCGCGGAACAATTAAGCCTCCGATTCTGCTGGTATACTTGTTGAAACAACGTCTTCTACAGACAGGTATGCTACCTTCGTCTCAACATGTTCAGATTCTAATGGTCTCAGTTACGCTGCTAGCTAAAAAGTCAATGTCAGAAAAAAATATAATTTTTAAAAGGCCATATTCCCGTCACCTTAAATCCTTCAGTAGCATTAGAAATAGTTGCAGTTTTAGAATAAGCAGGGGTAAATATCGCAGCAATTTGAAAGGTGGTTATTGTTCATCAAAAGCACCGGCTCCTCTTGAGTTGGCATAGCGTGCTCCTTAAAATGTTGAAGCCAGTTTAGAAACAGATCACTTGTTATTAACATTTTGGCCTCTCTGAGACTGCACTCGAGATCATATGAACACATCGCATGCCTTTACTAGATATAACTTTAGGGGGTTTGTTGGGCATAGTAGAGAAGCCAGCAGCCAGACTCATCCATGTTAAATATTTTGTGCGGGGGAAAGTGATATTTGTCATAAAGATCCAACAAATTATTATAAAAGCGATCTACCTGTGGCTTATTAAAGCCTATGGCTCTTGCAACACTGGTTAAAGTTGGTTGCCTTAGTGCTAAATAAGGATTCCTCCTTATGAAACCTCTAAGGCAATCTCTCCCAGCAATTTTCAGCTGCTTGTTAAACTGATGAGCAATTTTATTTTTCTCAGCAAAGTCATAAGCCACTGTTCGCGCCAACACTACGCGACCAGAAATCGCCTGCGCCGCGCTTCCCATCACTAGCGCGTCCCGCGCCGCCATGACACCCCGGCAACGCGTCTGCGTCGAGCGAGCCGCGCCCTCGCCCCTTTTGCTCCGCTGACCGCCGAGAACTACACACGCGTCCACGCGCCGAGCCCCGTGCGCTTCGTAACGTGTCCACCATTCGCGATACCTAACTTTACCGTTATAAACTAATTACTGTAAATTCAAGAGAATTAAAGTTAATAAGTATAATTCAACTAATCTCTTTTACTGTGTGAGACGTGAAACCCGCGCGCTTACATAATGGCGACCGTGTAACTGCAATCTTCGGACTCCGGGACTCCGAGATTTCTACCACTGCGTGCTTCCCTGAGCTTCGTGCACCCTCCACCGTGTGCATACGGCGTGTCTGCGAGCAGCGAGCCTCGACCATCGTGCGTGTCGAGAATCAGTACGAGGAAGCGAATCAAGATCTGCCTACTTTGCTAGTCTGCCTGCCTGGGTGTGGCCGGCCCGTGATACCCAGCTAAGTTTCCTTTCTTCCATTTTCCTATTACCTATACCCTTTTGTTGTAGTCTATAACCTGCGTAATTGCGGGGAAACTACATCAGTGATAGGAAAAGTTTATTGCATTGTGCGTATCTATTTCATTCAACAACAATACTTATTCCTGCCACCCATACCCTTAATTATTTGTAGCCCTGTGCAATAGTAAAATAAAATAAATAATAAAATAAAATAAAATTTATTGAAATAAAAATATGTTTACAAAAGAGTGTAAATAGATGGTTCAGTAGTAAATATTAATCTAGGCCTATGTTAGTAGTATTATAATAATCTGGTTAAAAACTATGGTATGACAAATATAAAAATTATAGTTGCAAAAAAATCAAATTCTGAAGGTAATGTAGTGCCTGGCCCGATCTAGGTTTATTTAAACCTGTGTTTCAGGCCATATTTCTACGACAGTACTTATCAATTATGACAATCAATTAATTAAATTAACATATATTTTCACTGTCTAAGCAGGAACAATCTTTTGCGCTACCTTATTATGAACTAGGCTTACAGGTTAAATTTAAATCTATACTTAACTAAAATTATAGTAATATTTATAAGGCTTGGTAAATACAGTTAAGTCCGCATCTTTATTTCAGCACTTCTAGTAATTTTTCGGTGTCTGAGTAATTTAGTTTTGCTAAATAATCGGATAAAATTATACTACACCTAAGTTATAATAACTTACATTATATATCTGAAGCAATTTATTAAACTTATTATATAAGAAAGGTCCAAGAAATAAATAAAATCGATTAGAAAAAGCATGTTTAGTCTGAGGGTTCGTGCAAACCAGATCCTTTCTTCTCTTGTCTGGAGGTACTGGTTTAAAATCTAGTTCAGTGTCGGTGCGTAATAGTGCGGTTGCATAGGTGCTACAAGTGGCTAGGAAAAATACCTATAGGTAAAGTACCTATTTACTATTTCTAAGCTATTGTCTTGCGATTCTATTATTCCAGTCACCTATAACCTATACTATGTCGTTGTAGGCTATCTTCCATACCCCGCACTAATTTGTGCAACTACAACAGTGACTTGGAAAACTCTAATTGTGCGCCATTTTGTGTGGTTGCATTGTCAATATCGTGTTGCCCACGCTCCCCCCCCCCCCCCCGCACGTGTTGGATGTGCTAGCCAGCATTGTGCTCGTGTGCAACATAGCTATTTTATTTTTAATTTGTTTGTTCTTGGGTTATTGAGTGTCTATTTTGTGCCTGGTTTATTGACGCCCCTCCCGTCCCCTATTTGCACTATCCTTCGCTTGTGTTGCACGTTATATACCCCGCCTTGGGCCGACTGTGCCCATCCTTGTGGCCAGAGCCCGTCATCACTTCGGGTAATCATCGAGCGCGTCGTGACGGCACCTTAACCGCACACGTGCCACGTGCCCCCTACCCCCCCCCCCCCTCCCGAGCTCCGCGCCTGCGCGTGGTCGCTTCGCTACGCTGACGCCGAAGGAGTGCCGGTAACTACCGACAACCAGACGAGGAGGAACGTAAGATCTTTCCATTTATTTTGTTACTTACTAGTGATTCAGTGCTGTCTTGATCAAGGTACTTTTAATTGATTAATTTATCGCCATGGATATCAAAACTTCAAAAACTAAACGTGCCAGTATCCGTGGTAGGCTAACTAAATTTGAAAATTACTTAAACCAAATCGAGACAGTACCCATATCTGAACACAAAGAATCACAAGTAAATGACCTTCAATTAAAACTAGAGATGATCAGAGATTTATTTAAAAACTTTGTTGTGCTGCAAGATCAAATTGATGAGCTTTCCGTAGAAACTATAACTATTGAAATTGATGAGAGGGATGCTACGGACTCTAAGTTTATAGAATTGATTAAAAAAAAAATAATAATAAAAACTTTATTGTGCAAGAATTAAGCATTCAATATTCTCATAACACTAGCCTCCACACTAGGATTCCCTGTGTCGTGGAGACTAGTCTCCTTCGTCTTACAAGATAAGGTACATAATCGGTCGATAGGTATTCATACAAACATATTAAGTAATTGACAAATAAAACGTGTATAGTGTATTCTATTGTAATTTTTATACATGTGTGGTGTAGGTGTGTGATGAATGAGTGAGTTTAGGTGGGTTTGGACCAAATGAAGACAGAAATCAGAGGAAGGGTGACAGCAATCTCATCCCTGTATCCCTAACATTTCTGTGGGTATGAGTACACCAACAAAAAGAATCCGGAAACAAGTGGGAACAGAAAAAGCATTTGCTCATTTGGTCCAAATCGACCTTTATATGTATTAGTGTGATGAATGTGTGTGTGTTGTGCTCATGAGTTAATGAACTTCTCCGTGCTTTCATAGTCCATATGTGCCAGAAATTTGGAAAGATGTTTTTTACATTTATTCTTAGTCAACTCCAGTATGTTCACTTCATTGTTGAGCTTAGTGTAAATAAATGGCCCCATATAAAGAAAGCATTTGTTGCCGAAAAACAGTCTAACTTTAGGTTTAAGCCATTTGGGCTTATTTGCATTTCTTAGAGAACGCACGCTGGTGTATGTTAACGCGCTATGGGCAGTTTTGTGGTACTTCAGTGCCACTGCCAGAATGTATAATTGGCGCACACGCAGAACACCAGTCTCTTGGTACAGTGTGTCAGTCGAGAAGCGCATTGGTTTCTTGTAAGTTACCTTAAGAAGAGCCCGTTGAGCGCGCTCCACTTTCATTAGATGCGTCTTATGTGCTACACCCCATGTTATGATGCAGTAGTTGAGAACAGATTGGCAGAGTGTGTGATAAAGCATTTTCAAAACAGTGTTACTAGCAATCCGGCCCATTTTTTTGAATATGTGTATAAGCTTTCTAACCCGACCACTTACATGCTCTATTTGTTTTGACCAGTTAAGGTGTTGATCTATGTGAACGCCGAGATACCTGATGTATTTGACTTGCTCGAGGCTTGGGCAGGTACATCTTGTGGGTTCATCACTATCACAGGAGTGCAATTTAACTGAGAGGTGGTCCGGGCAGGAAGTTCTTATGCTGACGCTAAAATTCAAAACCTTCGTTTTCTCTACGTTAAGCGTCAGTAGATTGTGGGTAAGCCAACTCGAAACCAGACTTAAACCCGTGTTAGCAGCCTCTGTGACCCCTTCCCAAGTTTTGTCAAAGAAGACTATGGCGGTATCATCAGCATAGGCGAAAATTTGTGCTCGGTCCAGTTCCAATGTGCATAGGCTGTTTATATATAGGATAAAGAGTGTCGGTCCGAGAACACTGCCTTGAGGAACTCCGTAGTTTAAGCTGGCATAGCTGCTGCACTTTTCACTCATGCGAACCCTTTGTGTGCGGTCAGTTAGATAAGACTGAAACCACTCCAGAGTTAAACCTCGAATACCGATAGCTTCCATCTTTTTAAGGAGAATACGCCTTGACACCGTATCAAAGGCTTTTGCCAGGTCAAGGAAGACACCAGTGCATTTATAGCCGTTGTCCACTTTATTTACTACAAAATCAACTAAGTTAGTGACTGCGTCCTCCGTTGACCTGTGCTTGCGAAAACCATATTGGTTTTTTGATATCAAGCCGTTTTTCTCAAGGAAGCTTTAGAAGTCTGCTGTTCATAATTTTCTCCAGGATTTTGGATAGGGATGTGAGTAAAGATATCGGTCGATAATTCGATGGGACTGTTTTATCGCCTGATTTAAAGATTGGGCATACATTAGCGGTTTTCATTAGTGTCGGAACTTTCCCAGTCGAGATACTTAAATTGCACAAGAAGGTAATTGGTGCAGCAAGGAGATTTTTACATAACTTAAGTGTCCTGTTTGTGACTCCATCCCATCCAGGTGCTGAATTGTCTTTGAGGTTTGTTATGATCTTTTTAACCTCAGCTTCGTCGGTTGGCGTTGCGAAGAAAGATTCGCTAGATGGGTTTTTATCGTGGAATAGTGTCATAGCAGCGAGTTCTGATTCTGTCTTATTAATACGAAGTAAAGTCCTTTCAGCAAGCTGCTCACCCACTCTCGTGAAGTATTGATTCACATTATTTAGCGACTCTATGGGATCCGGGTATGTTTGTAGTAGTTCTAGGCCACTATGGCTCTTATTTTTAATATTACAGATATTTTTAATAGCCATCCATGTTTTTTTACTGTCTCCGTTTGCATCTTCTAAAAGTTTTCTTTCGCTATCTGTTTTTAAATTTTGCAATAAGTTGTTACAAAAGTTTCTATAGGTTTTATATCGCTGTTGTATGATCGGGTTATCTTTGTTAACGGATTTTTTCGCTTCCACATGTAATAGGTCTCTTTTTCGGATACACTTTAACAAGCCTTCAGTAATCCAAGGTTTTTTAATGGCCTTCGAGTTTCGTACAGACTCCGTTGTTGTAAAAGTGCATATTTTCTTACTAAGCATTTCTGTGAAATCTGTTACGGCTTCGTTCACGTCGCTATAGTTATAGATGTGACTCCAGTCAGATTGTGCGATTGCTTTGGACAAGTTTGGGTAGTCTATCTTCACTCTATTGTTACAGTTAGGTAATAAGCAGGGAGTAGACTTATCGATTCCAACGATGACCGTATCATGATCTGTTATTCCTGAGTCACAAATTATTACTCTAGCAGTTCTTTTGGTTTTTAACATAACATGATCTAAACAAGTATGGTCACGTGTAGGGAAACGATGGCCAGGATAGTAACCGTAATGTCCAGTGATGTCCAAATAGTCGCTCGCACGATTGTCTCCAGAACAATTGCCAAAATTGATATTGATATTGATATCGCCTACAATGACACAGTTAGCTATTGATTCACCTGATTTCATGATTTTCTCAAGAGAATTACAAAAATTATGGATGTTATGAAAAGATGGCGACCTATAAAGAGCACAAATCATAAAATCTTTATCGACGCGAATGAGCAAACAGTTTGCGTCTTTGAAAGGAGGTTCTTCAATATCCACTTGGAGACTACTTTTGAAAAAGACAGCAATGCCATCGTTTTGGTTGAGGTAACGTTTAGAGTAAAAGCATTCATAATTGTCAAGACCAAAAACAGGTGTAGTATCGCTCAGGCGACACTCAGTCAAAATTATTAAATCGGGCAGAAATTTCAAACAAGATATGAAAACAGTAAAATTATCAAAGTTCTTTTGAATGCTCCTTATATTTTGACTGATTATCGTAAGTTGTGAGCATACATCGCCAATATCATTGGAACATTTTTGTGGGTCATTGTGCTTCATGCTTATGTATAAGTGAGTCTCATCCAAATCATTAATTAAATTATAACAATTTGCCATATTTATTATTAATAAATTTTGGGATGGTATAATGGCTTTGTTTAGGAACACTCAAGTAGACCATAGAAACGGAGGTGGGGTAAGCGATAATATTTTTAAAGTTTTGTGACATTGAGAGCACGGAGAGGTTAGTGGTGTTTGGTGTGTATTGAGATTGTGTGTAAAAGAATGTGTTAGATTTAAGTTTTTGTAATACAACTAAAATAAATAGTGATGAAACAAAGATAACAAATGTTTTTATACTGTACTTGAAATTAATTATTAATTCTATACATTTCTCGTAGTTGCTGAAAAGTGTTTTCATTTTTGACAACTGTATACTTTTCACCCTCCTTTTTACGCAGAAACACGCGTCCATTTGCAATCCAGCAGTATTGAAATTGTTCAGTTCTAGCGAAATCACGAGCAAGAAAGTGGAGTCTTTTAGCTTTCGATGTTAAATGCTCTGAAATAAACAAGGCCACTTCAGGACCAGCAAGACCCATGTGAGATGTATTGAGTTGTCGTCCTCGTTGGGCGGTGTTATATTGTTTCACGGTACTTAAGAATTTTTCCTTAAAAAAGTTGTTTGAAAATTCAGTGACAATTGTGGATGTGGTAGCATTCTCCTTTGACGGCAACCTGTAAATGTCTTTAATATCGTAGGGGGAGTACTCTAAACCAGTCGTTTTGATTAAACTCGTAACCATACTAAGTAATTCTTCCTTCTTTTCTGCTGAGGCAGAAACAATAATGCGGCAATTCCCTAGTGAATCTCAACAACGTCCATCCCAATATCATTCTCAGAGCGAGCATTCTAACAGTGTGAATTTGAAATTACCTAAAATAGAAATAGCAAAGTTTGATGGTACTTATTCTAAATGGTTAGACTTTAGAGATACTTTTAAATCACTAATTCATGAAAACTCACGATTACTTCCTATTTACAAATTCCACTATCTCAATTCTTACTTAACCGGCGAAGCAGCCAACATTCTAACTAACCTAGCGGTCTCAGACAAAAACTATATGGTTGCTTGGGACCTGCTGTGTCAGAGGTACAATAACAAGAGACACTTGATAACTCAACACATAGATTTAATTTTATTTGAACTACAACCCACTCACCGTGATTCTGAAAGTTCTCTTAGAGCGTTGGTTTATAGTGTCAACAAAAATCTCAGAGCCTTGTCAAGTTTAGGTCAGTCCACGGACGAATGGGACCCACTGATAGTACAAATTATGTACCACAAACTTGATTTCACTACCAAGCGAGCATGGGATGAACATAGGAATCCTGACGATGACACTATGCCCAAATTAAGCGAATTAACAAAATTTTTACAAAATCGTGCTAACATTGTAGAGAATACTTCTAGTAGTAAGAAACACAACTCTAGCAATAAGCAGGAGCGCGCCTGCAATTCTTTAGCATGTATAGAAGCTAATAGAAACAATGACAAACCTAACGGAGAATCAACTTGGGTCTGCAACTATTGCAGTGCAGATCACAGCATCTACAAATGTCCTACGTTTTTAGCAAAAACTCCAGAACAACGACAAGCTGAAATTTACCGCCTGAAGCTATGTCCTAATTGCCTAAAAAAAGGACATGTTGCCAAGGATTGTCCTCAAGGGCCATGTCGAAAATGTAACAGAAAACATAATTCATTGCTTCATATAACTTCACAGCTTGCAAATAGTGTCTCTGTGCAACCTGCCATCGCTGAATCCACGGACGTTCCTGAATCAACCATTGAAGTTTCGGTTAACTTCTCATCTCAGGTACAACAAAACAATCTTGTATTACTATCTACAGCCATTATTGACGTGGAAAATCCAAGTAGCAATGCATGCCAGAAGGTACGCTGCCTTCTCGATTCCGGCCACCTTTATAACTAGAGAGTTGAAAGAGAAGTTGGGCTTACCTGCTATACCGACAAATACTACTAGGATAACCGGTATGGGCAATACACACTGTGGATTCATCGCAGAGAGAAGCGTCGTCCGCATACATTCTTGCCATACAGGCTATCATACCACGCTGGCATGCCCAGTTCTACCTGAGCTTACAGCAAATATTCCAAGTTCAACCATTGATTTAAGCTACTTCAAGATTCCGCCAAAAACTCCACTAGCCGATCCTTCTTTCAACACTTCAGGCCCAATAGACATGCTGATAGGCGCGGATTTATTCTGGCAAATTGTAGGAAGAGAACAGCAATCACTTGGAGCAAATCTACCATTTTTGAGAAGTTCCCAGTTGGGCTGGCTAATTTCAGGGCCTATATCTATACCTTCCAACCATGTACCTAGAAATATTCAGTGCAATTTGTCAAGAAATGAAGATCATTTAAACAATAATTTTGATCAACAACTTGCCCGATTTTGGGAGCTAGAAGAGCTACCAAAAAGGCCTCTCCTGAGTGATAGTGAGAAGATATGTGAGCAGCACTTTCAGACACACACTACCCGCCAAGAAAATGGACATTTCTCGGTGAAGCTTCCACTTAAAGAGTCTACTGATGTTCTCGGTGACTCCTATCATAGAGCAAGACAAAGATTGTTTTCCTTAGAGCGAAAATTCAGCAAAAATCCTAATCTCAAGAAAGCCTATTGTGAATTTATAGCAGAATACCAGTCACTGGGCCACTGTACTCTGCTGGAGCAGCCGCCGCCGCCACGCCGGCGCCACTACCTGTGCCACCATGCTGTAATGCGCGAGCAGAGCGAATCCACCAAGCTGCGCGTCGTGTTCGACGGCTCCGCCGCGACATCTACTGGCGTCTCCATAAACGACATCCAAATGGTTGGCCCTAAGGTACAAGACTCCTTATTCTCGATTCTGCTGCGATTTCGCCTATACAAATATGTATTAGCTGGAGATATCGATAAATTCTTTCGTCAAGTCGATGTCCACGACGAAGACAGAGACTTACAGCTTATTCTTTGGCGCGAAGAAGATAATCTCCCCATAAGAACACTTAGGCTCAACACCGTGACCTATGGCTTCGCCAGCGCAAGCTACTTAAGCACTAAATGCTTGTGGCAACTAGGAGAAGAGTGCAACGACGATAAAGTCAAGGAAATAATTCAGAAGGATTTTTATTGCGACGATCTACTAACAGGAGCTGACACTAAAGAAGAGCTACTACACATACTGAATACAGTCACTGCTATGTTGAAATCCGGCTGCTTCAATCTCCGAAAGTTCAGGTCAAATACCCCTGACATCTTTCCCATCTCCAGTGTCGACCTGCAGAGCAAGTTAAGCTTAAGTGATGCATCCAGTGCCCTCGGCTTGGGTTGGAGCCCACGATCAGACTCTCTTCAATTCACCATTGAAGCTCCAAGCGCCGAATCTACAGAGAAGACTACGAAAAGAGCAATACTATCATCGTCTTTCAGCATTTTTGATCCTCTTGGATTGCTTTCACCGTCCACTGTCCAGCCGAAGATGCTTATGCAACAGTTGTAGCCTTCCGTCTCTAAATGAAATGGCAATACCAAGAAGAGTTCTATGTGAGAATCCACAAGAAGTTCAATTACACTCCTTCTGTGATGCATCCATGCATGCTTATGGCGCATGCATATACCTACGATCGACTGATAACGAAGGTAACGTAGCAGTTCATTTACTCTGTGCCAAATCAAGAGTGGCGCCTACTAAACCGCCTCTTACCATACCAAAGTTGGAGCTACTTGGAGCTCTACTTGCCGCAAATCTCACGAAGACTGTTTTGGACTCCCTGCGGTACCCTATCTCCACGTGCACACACTGGTGTGACTCCAGTGTCGTACTCGCATGGCTCAACAGCACTCCCAGCAAACTGAAGAGTTTTGTTGCTAACAAGGTCGTAGAAATCTGCGAGAATACAAACCTTTCTTCATGGCGTCACGTGCCCACCGCTGCCAACCCGGCTGACTACATCTCCCGCGGCGTCCCTACCGAGAAGCTGCGCACTCTACAAGACTGGTGGTCAGGCCCGTCCTTCCTCAGCATGGATAAAAATCATTGGCCATCACAAGAAAAACCAACTAAAACCAACTTACCTGAGATGAAGGTTCTACTCGTGACGACCGCAAGCAAGCCACCAGTCATACGATTTAAAGATTTCTCCGCTCTCAACAAAATCAAGAGAATATTTGCATATGTACTAAGGTACATTCAATATCTAAAAGATAAAAATATTAGAAGAGGTCCTCTATCAGCTCAAGAGATGAACACTTCATTAACATTATTAGCCAAAGAGGCTCAAAAACAATCATTCCCTGAAGAGTACAATAAACTAATAAAAGGTGAATCCATACTTAAGGGTAAAATATCAGCTCTTAGCCCATTTCTCGACGAGGAAGGTGTTATGAGAGTAGGCGGTAGGCTTGATCGTTCCAATTATAACTACAATAAAAAACATCCTATAATTTTAGACTCTAAACATCATATGACCATTTTAATCTTTCGCCAGGAACACAACCGCCTATTGCACGCAGGTCCACAGCAACTACTGTACTCTGTCCGAGAGTCCTTCTGGCCGATCAACGGCAGGCAGCTCTCCCGCAGCACAGTGCGCTCTTGCGTCGTGTGCCGCCGACACAAAGGGCAAACTCTTACACCTATGATGGGTAATCTACCTCCCGAGCGAGTAACTCCCGCTCCACCCTTCCAGTCCATCGGGATGGATTTCGCAGGGCCCTTTCACATACTAAATAAAAAAGGTCGTGGTGCTCGAGTATCCAAATGCTATTTATGTCTCTTCATCTGCTTGAGGTTCAAGTGTGTGCACTTGGAGGCCGTTAGCGACCTCTCTAAAGACGCATTTATTTCATGTTTAAAACGCTTCATTTCACGTAGAGGAAAGCCCTTAGAGATATTTTCAGACAACGGGCGTAATTTCGTGGCAGCGTCCAAGGAAGTAGGTCAATTCTTAAAATCAAACGCGAAAGGAATCAGCGATCTTGCAGCAAACATGCAAATCAACTTCAATTTCCATCCACCTTACGCTCCTCATTTTTCTGGTCTGTCGGAGGCCGGCATCAAATCGGCTAAGCATGTAGTTAAACGAGTAATGGGCAACACCAATCTAACCTTCGAAGAGTTGTCCACGTTATTTGCGCAGGTTGAGGCTATAATGAATAGTCGACCCCTGTCCCCACTTTCTTCTTCCCCTACAGACTTCCTTCCTCTCTCCCCAGGACACTTCCTGATCGGCCGGCCACTAACCGCACCGCCATCGCCAATCATCGAGAGCAGCGCAAGTTGCTGCACAAAATATGAGGAAATTGAAAAAATGCGCCAGCAATTCTGGACACGGTGGCAACGGGAGTACATCTCAGAGCTCCAAACAAGAACAAAATGGCGCGAAAACAAGGCAAGGTTGGCTACTGGTGACCTGGTCCTCATTCAAGAGGATAATACGCCGCCGCTATGCTGGCGCCTGGGGCGCATTGCGAAATTGTACCCTGGAGAGGACGGCATATCCCGCGTCGCCGATATTTCAACTACCAGAGGCACCATCAAGCGGTCCCTCACTCGCCTCTGCCCGTTGCTTGACTGATCCAAAACTTAATCAGCTTCCACGACGACGGAAGCCCTCGTCACCAACTTCTCCTCGTCCACGCTCCCCTGCTGGACTTCACCTGCCCCGGAGTATGTTCGCGCCAACACTACGCGACCAGAAATCGCCTGCGCCGCGCTTCCCATCACTAGCGCGTCCCGCGCCGCCATGACACCCCGGCAACGCGTCTGCGTCGAGCGAGCCGCGCCCTCGCCCCTTTTGCTCCGCTGACCGCCGAGAACTACACACGCGTCCACGCGCCGAGCCCCGTGCGCTTCGTAACGTGTCCACCATTCGCGATACCTAACTTTACCGTTATAAACTAATTACTGTAAATTCAAGAGAATTAAAGTTAATAAGTATAATTCAACTAATCTCTTTTACTGTGTGAGACGTGAAACCCGCGCGCTTACAGCCACCCTTAATGGCCTGGCCACGACTTTTGGCTTAGTGGGATGCAGCGCGGCAAGCGGTGGGCGGGGCGTTGTCCATGTCACGTACTCCTCAGTACTCCTCAGCGTTTAGCGGCAACAACTGAGGTGGACGTATTTAGAAATTATATTTTTTTTTTATTGACATGGCGTTAACATCTTACCCTATTTTTTTTTCTGTAGGCCGTAGGTATAGGTTCCATACTAAGTTACCCAATGACCTTTAAAACATTTTGATCATAATTATGTATAATATGAAAAACAATAGTTAGTACTTTATAATATACCTTATCAGAATCAAAGCGAGCGGGTAACCCCTCAACACTGGGGCCTGCTAGCTCCATTATTATTTCCTCTTCCTGTGTAAGGTTTAAAATATCTTGGCTGTGATCGCCGTATTTCCGATTTAAGGTTTTTTCAAGTTTTCATACTTCGCCCGCAACGTCTTCGCGTTCCTCTGGTATATACCAGAAGTACTGTTGAAGTCTTCGACTAATTTAGACCAAGTTTCGTCCTTCATCTGGTTGTTGACGACGTCTGTTTTTTTTATTTTTTAAGACATTAGCGTATCTTTTCACTAAAGTTGTTAATATGTAGTTCCGTCTCGGTAGATGCAAACTTTTGGCACCCTTTTGTGCACTTATCACTCATTTTACTACACACAATTAACAAACGATAATACTTTTCGAAGAAATTAAATACCACAATCCACAATTCCACATGAAGACATGAATAATAAAATAACGGAATTAGACATGGGCGTTTTCGTATTTAGTTGCTAACGGATATGTAACCGATATTCAGTTTTCATATCGATATCGAAAACCGTTTTCAGATATCGATATCAGTCGTACGATTTGCACAAGTAACTGAAACGAACGAAATGCAAGCTAACGACAAACGCAAACTCCCACTTTTACTCACTGATAACGAGTAGCCGCCGGAAAGTTGCTAACTTATGGAATCTTTGTTGTAACTAAATAAATAGAAACTAGACCTTATTGCTAGCGCGTTAGGATATAGATATTACGCACGCACTATAAATAACCAAATAACCAATCACTAGCCGAAGTTACGTAATATTCGCTTCATCACTTTTACGCCAGTAAAACATTGAATGGTAAGACAGAGACAAAGCGAATAAAAACCGTCGATGTCATATCCTCGTGATGTGAAGTTTGCGTTTTGTTCGTTATTACTTATTCGACATTATTCGTAGTTCGTTCTCGTTGTTGCGCTTTGGATAAACCATAGCTCGATGAAGTTTTTGTGAAAACGGTTATGTATATTTTTATTTTCTTGTACCATAGTTTATAAAAATAAAAGTGCAATAAAGTACTATATGCTTTTTTTTTTCTAATCATAAATATATCTACTAACTGAATATCTATATGTTTTCAAAGTTAATACCATATCTTTTTAAATAAAAAATAGTTTAATGCGCTAGTTCTGATAAAAGGCTCCATTGAGTTACGAAAAATTAATAGAATTTTTATAAATTAAATAGGCCAGTAATTATAAAATAACATTTATTTAGAACATAATTAGTCAGTGCTACAATAATCTATTAAATATTAAACATTTAAACACAACTTGAGCAATGAAAGTCTCTAAATGCTCTCCTTTGAGTTACAGTTGGTCATAAACCTACACTTTCTTTTTGCTGCTAACCTATTAATGACAAATTAGACAATAAAATCTAACACAATGTAAAATAAAGGAAAAATAAATATTTGTTTGGTAACAAAATGGCACGTTAATTAAAGAAACTAATGAAATATCTTTGATTTCTTATCACTAGATTTGGTAGACATCACTCAATGGAATTACGAGATAACTAAATGGAACAAGTAAAGCTTTGCTCACAAGAAACAATTTTTACCTAATAATATTCTGTATAACAGGAAGCTACTCTAACTACTTATAAGTCTTTATTAAAACATAAAATAAATATCTATTTGGAACAGTAGGTACATAACTGAAGTAATAAGGGAATATTCATGTTTTTTTTTTTGTCTTAAATTAATAGTTTACTATTTTATAACGTAGAAAAAAATGTTAATGGGCTTCAAAATACTCTAGATATTTTAAAAAATGAAATTTAAAACTTTTAAAAAATTTAAGCAGTTCAAACGCCGCCATTTTGCGCGTGACGTCACATGACACGTCCAGTGGGTGTTTACCTTAGTGTTTATTGTGGACTTTTCAGTTACTTCGTAATATTTACAGTTTTAATAACTTTAAAACCATGGAAGAAGTCAAAAAATTATCTTATAAGTATTGTATAGTTGTAGAGTTTCGACGCTGATGAATACAATGTCGTGTCAGATGACGTCACATTTCGTTCGAACAATGGTGGCGCGTTTTGGAAGTTTGAATTTCGCTCCCTTATTTTGCACTTTTTGAATATTATTTTAGGGGTTTAAATAATAAGTAAATAAAAAAAAATCCTTTTCATTATAATATTACGATAATAAGTATTCGAGAAAAAAATATTTTAGGCCATTTCAAATTTTATGCATATTCCCTATTAAGACGGTTCACGCGTGTCGGCATTTCATACAAATTTTCAAGTTCTTATTCTTCGATGTTTATGAACCGATTTTAATTAAACTTGGTATACATACGCTTCAGAGCCAGGTCTAAATAGTTTGTATAGAACATTTTCGAAAAAGAGTTTAGATAAAGAGTGAGGACAATTTTATGTTTTTTATGGAATCTCAAAAATCACTCTATCTTTTCCCCTGTACTCTTTTTCGAAAATGTTCTCTACTACCTATTTAGACCAGGCTTTGAAGCGTATCCATGCCAAGTTTCGTTAAAATCGGTTCATGAAAATCGAAGAATAAGGACTTGAAAATTTGAATGAAATGCCGACACGCGTAAGCCCTCTTAAGAAAAACTAGTCTCCTAAACATTCGTCACAAATGTAGTCATCGTAAGTTCCGTAATAATTTGCTTCCATCCCAGCACATTGCCTGCAGTACCAGGATGAACAGCACATACATTTCCTCGAACATTGAAACGGTTTTTGTTCTGTACATTTACGGCATGTTATAGAACGTGTGACTACTGTTCTAATGTACTGAAATTTGCCTTTTGCCTTTGAACTTGTGTCAAATTTGACTTTTTTAGTTGGCCTGCTATTGCCGTCATTCATTTCCATTAAATCTAATGTTGGTTTTTTAAGAATATCGTTTTCAATGTGTTCACTTATAACCTGAAATGAAATTGATACTATATTAATGTAGGTAAAACTAATTAATGTACGTATAATTATGTTAAGTATACGTTTAATTATTAATCTATATACAGGGTGTCCCGTAAATAATGGATAATCTCTTAAGGGGTCATTGTACTCATCATTATGAACAACTTTTACTATGGGACCAAACCTGAAATCGCGAAAAAAAATCAGCTGGCCAGTACATTTATCTACATCAAACTCGTCAAAATGTAGGGAGCAGCTGATTTTTTTTTCGGGATTCCAGGTTTGGTCCCATAGTAAAAGTTGTTCATAATGATGAGTACGATGACCCCTTAAGAGATTATCCATTATTTACGGGACACCCTGTATATAAAAATGAATCCCTGTTTCCCTTGGTCACGGCATCACGCGTGAAAGGCTGGACAAGGTTCTTATGAAAAAAAAAAGTCGGAAATGTCGGTCTCAAGGGTAGGGTTAGGGTAGGGTAGGGGTACGGTAGGGTAGGGGTAGGGTAGGGTAGGATAGGGGTAGGGTAGTGGTAGGGTAGGGGTACGGTAGGGTAGGGGTAGGGGTAGGGTAGGGTAGGGGTAGGGGTAGGGGTAGGGTAGGGGCAGGGTAGGGTAGGGGTAGGGTAGGGGTAGGGTAGGGGAAGGGAAATCTGGAAAATATTAAATAGCGGTAAAGCAGAATAGTTTTTGTGTGATAACACAAAGCTATTGTGTGAAAGATGAATAATATAGTCGAAGTAAAAAATAAAACCTGTTCTTCATGAAAACATTGTTTTGAATCTTGAGTATCTGGTAAATTATAAGTCACTTTTTGTTGTTGAAGCTCATCTTGAATGTTTTGTAGATCAGTCAGTAGTTTCAATTCATCTTCGGTGAGTGGAATCACAATTGCAGAATTACATTCGTTCGTTACGTTTAAATCAACTTCGTCTGTCCTATTTTTCTTAATATTTTTCCCAACCTTTTCTTTAAAGATGTGGGTTTTCAAGGAGTAACAATTGCAGAGTCCTCTTTTGACTCCGCAAAAGCAAGACAAATTCCTGTACTGAATTTGCCCTGCAGAACTGGAAATTATTTGGTGTATTTGCATAGTACCAACTAAGGCAGTCAGATTGTCAGGAACAATTTTAGTTATATTTTCAATATCGGAATTTGATATTAGCCAGCATTTCACAGATACCATACAGTTATTCAGTATATCATAAGCTTCTGAGCCGTTTGTTACGTCTTTACCAAAAGCCACTTGACGATCTAATGCTCTTTTTGTAGATCCACCAATTCCGTCTGCCACCCCTTTTCCGTGGCCCGCTTCAGTGAAAGACCAGGTAGAATATTCAAATCCCATCCGTTTAGTAAGTAAATTCAAAAGAAAAAAGTTATTTTTTTGTCTGTATTGAGACGTGGGTCCATCGGAATATACATGGACTACCTTCGTCTCAGACATCATTTCTTTTACATATCTCAGCACCGGTATTAAATGAGCCCAAATTGCCGGAGGCTCATGAGAGTTATTATCGGAAATAGTACAAAAAGACTTTGCTTCTTTGTTCCCCATGTAAACCATTCCAGTGTGAAGGGTTATTTGATTCTTCGACGCTCCAAAATGTGTTGCCTGAATTTCTTCGGAGAGCTTACAAAGATAATTTTCAGAAAAATCGCAAACAATTAATATTTCGTTCGGTGTTAAGTTCTGTATGCAGATTTGATATTGTCTATGTTGATGTAACCAAATGAAATAATGTTTCTTAAAAACAGGAATATTTTTCTCGAACAGTTCTATAAGTTCAGCTACGGTAGCGCTCTTTCTCAATTTTACAGTCTTTTTGATTACAAAAGTTTTTTTAATACCTTTTTCAGTTTTCTGGTATTCGTGGTTCACTCTCTGCCATTGATACCACTCTGTTTGTGACTCTGCTTTACCTGGCTCTAAACTGTAGTTCAATTTACATCCATTACACTTTGGACAATTACCCATCATACATTTTTCTGATTTTAAATCACAGCACAATTCTTTCAAGACGTCGTTCATACTTGGATAAAAAAAGACTTTGTTTTTCTTTAATGCATGCAACATCATTTCAGTGTTGTTATGCTTTATGCATAAACAGGTTTCTCTGTTTTGAATATTTGGGGTCACAACATAAAAGGGTTTATATTTGAAAAATTTAGAAAAACTCCGTTTTCCTCCTTCTTCTCTGTATATTTTATATAAATTCAGTAGGGTATCAGTTAGATAGCGTATTTGTTTTGTAGTTTTGCCAAGTGTCCGACATTCTCTTTTCCCTGCTGTTATTCGAGTTATATCATATCTGACATAAAATCTCTCAATTTCTTTTTTAATACTGTCATCTTTCTGCTTCCTCTGAGATAATCTTATTTTCCCCCGAAGTCCCAATATATTAGCCACGTAAGTTTTCTTTCTAGCTGCTTGTACTTCATCGCTTACTACCATCTCTTTGAAAATTTTCTTCTCCTTTTGTGACTGACATTTGGCGTAAGTGGTCTTTATGGTACTTTCCATGAATTCGTTTCTTGCTTTGACTATTTCTAAACTATTTTCTAATTTATAAATCTTTTCGTCGGTCTCTTTCTTTTGCCTGTACAGTTTTTGTTTATATCTGTTCACTATCTTTGTCAATGCACGTATCCGTTTCAACGCCGCATTGTACTTCTTAACTACAGCGTTATTACAGCGTTTCTTTGTCGAAGTTTCTTCTTTACTGCGTGTTGTTACTTCTTCATTTACAGTCTCTTCTGCACGAAAATCCTTTTTTTTTTGTTTTTGATGGCGTTTTTGTTCTCTCCATACTTTACGTTTTTTTCTTTCTCTTCATCAGATAATTCAGTTACTTTCTTATTTTTGGACTTAACATATTCTGCATGTTTTTTTTTCATAGCCTCATATTTTTCAGGATCATTTTTTAACTTTTCCCTATATTTCCTCATACGTTCCGCAGGTGTCAAAGGCATTTTTTTTTATTCTACGCAACGGATTTTGATGCGGTTTTTTTTAACAGATAGAGTAATTCAAGAGAAAGGTTTTTATGTATAATTTAACGCGTGCGAAGCCGCGGGCAAAAGCTAGTAAAATAATAAAAATAACCTACCTAACTACCTCCCGAAGCAATAAAAATTTGTTATATTTGTTACTTGAAAACTAAACAGATGTGAAAAATAAAAAACCTACCAAGTACCTAGTATTTATGAATGTTAGTCTAAAATCTGAACTAATATGCTATGCTACTAGTCTAAGATCTGATTATTTATCTGTTTGTTTTAATTATGTAAACCAATTTAATTAATTCTTACATATTTAAAAAGACAAATTTTTAGCGAGTAGCGTAGGCTAATTGTTTGACGTGCGCTGCAAAAACTATTGGTTATACTTACATAAAATCACAGTCAAGGATGATCATGTAAGTACATATATGTACATTTTGTTTTAAATTATTCAAATCGGACCTTTCGTTAAGAAGTTACGACGGGTATAAAATGCTTAAAATAAGAAAAACGTGGAATGTCCGCTATGTGGGCTTACAGCCTTACCTAATCTTTATTTTTTATTTACATCATGAATATTGATAATGATCACCAAAAGAAAAATAGCACAAGTGAGGTTACAGGTGAAAAAAGGCATGGTACAAAAAAATAAAAATACGCCCATTTAGATATCGATATGGTATGATAATAAACACGTAACCGATATAAGTTACGTTTTGATATATCGAACCCATGTCTAAACGGAATGGAATATAATAAAATAATATAACAATAATTATAATGTGTACATATTCTTGTCTTGTATAAATTCACTATATTGTTTCTAAATTTCAAGATTTTTATTTATTTTCTAGACTCGAGAAAAGTTTAATTGCAATAGGAAACGATTTGCCAAGTGCCTGCTCCGGGGCCTCCATCAGCGGCATCATTACAGAAAATCGTCGCATCTAGTAAACGACAAGTGTTTTTTTTATAAAATAAGACTCGCAGTAATCGTACTCGCGCTCATCAATCGAATAATTATAAGAACCAGGAGGTAATTTTCAATAGCAGTCAAATCCACTTTATGCCAAATTGAGAAAAGTGAACTTTTGTATGCCGTCATGATGTACGCTGTTGTGACGCTTTGGATGGTAAGTATTGACTACTATGGAGTTCAGGATTATTAAACAATAACATAAATAAAGTAAATGCTTCTATTTACAGAGAAAACTGTGATTAAAAAACGGATTTGACTTCTTTTGTTTCCAAGGTGTGGATTTGACTAATTTTGTTAAAAAGCTGTCAGGATTTGACTAATTTTGTTAGGAAGCTGTCAGGATTTGACTACTTTTGAAAAATCCAACTAAACGATTCAAATAGGGTTGTCACTGGTTCTATGTTTTAGGGAAAGTACTTAAAAAATAAATAAAACAGTTGACATGAAAATCAAGTGATTATTTATTTTAACACAATTTAAGACGTATTTATTGAACTTAGTGACTATTAGCATCAAATCTATTATCATCTATCTATTAGCATCTTCATTCAAAATCGGTTTTCATTATATAAATTTTTCTATCTCACAATCATATCACACAACATATTATAAACAATAAAGATTTATATCTTAAATTAAAATCACTCCCACCCAATACTATATTCACTTAAACACTACGATAAACATAATTTGATTAATGTTATGTAGTATCGAAATGCTTCAACAAATTTAATGTTAAGCATTGATCAATTTATGTTTATAAACAAGAACATTTTGTGAACATGAAATAAAGAAAAAAATATTTAACTTAATAAAATTATTCCAAAAAAATTGTGAAGCACCTTGTGTTAGTGATATCTATATCATATCGCCAACACAAGGTTCTTCAACATGTTCTTCGCACATTACCTCCTCGTCATCATCCATATCATTAATATTAGCATTATTCCTGTGACAGTCTATAACAGTTTTGTAATAGTCGAGGTCCTCTCTTTGCATCCAGTCTTTACCAAAATGTTTCGTTAGTAGCTTATCTACGTCATTAATTTTTTATTTTTTTATTTTGGGAGAGGTGGTGATAGGTTCTGGGAATATGTCTGAAGACGCCCCGTGACGGGGAAAATAAGTTCAACCTTTTTTAGTGATCTCGGTGCACTACTGCTGAACCATTTGGAAACCATTCCTATAGTAGTGGAGTTCTTGTTTTGTCCAGAGCATCCATCAGCCTTTAGTCGGAGTACCTCTACATCAGTGAAATTTACATTGTTTTGTAGGCAGTGATATAGCGCACTAGATAGTTCGTTTGACCCCTTTGCATGAACATCTTCGGTCCATACATAAGAAAATACATTTTCTTTTGTCAGTTCTGCATGAGAATGACCTACAACTATTGTATAGTTGTAAATGTACAACTGTCGGGAATAATAGGTACTTTGGTCAGGGACTTTAGGTAACGGTTGGTTTTTACCACAGTCAAAAGATAATATTTTTACTGTGGGGTCATTGTCTGCCAGGAATGTGAAAAATGATTTGCTTCTTTTTTCGTGAATTGTCAGTTCAACTTGGATTTGGGCCTTGGTTGAATCGTCCTTCTCGATTTTTTCCTTCAATTCTATGCATGTCGAACACATATCACTTCTTGGATGACTGAAACTTATGTTAAACGTGTTAAAAATTCTTCTAAAATATGACTCTTTGCAATGAGGGAACTGTGCATTTTCTTCGATGAACATTTTGAACATTGATGCAATGCTTAACTCCGATGGCAGATAGGTACGCCGACTTTTAGATCGGCAGTAGTGCGATTAAACACCCTTAAATTTCTTTATAAATGAGATAATTGCATCTCTCAATCCCACGTTTTTCATCGACTTTCTATCCCCACCGCGTCTTTCTACAGCCATCAAACCGGTATCTTGGTGTCTCATTAACACTCCTCTCACTCGACCCTTTTTAATCGATAGAGCATTCAAAAAAAAATTACGGCACACTGGTATCATCACCCCCTTAGAATCTCTTATCTTGTAAACAATGCTCATATGTTTCGCATTGCCTCTTCCATTTACTAATCTTTTACGGACAGGGATAACAGTTTTGCAGGATTTTATAATAAAATCATCTTGATACCGTTTATCAGAGTGAGCATAGAACTGATCATGAAATCGTTTGATATCTTGCATTGATATATTAATACATCTATATGCCTCACTGTTATGTCTACACGGGTATCTCGAAGGCAAATTGAAACTCGAAGACCTGAAAAAGAAAAAAAGCCTACATTAAAAACAATTTATTTTGCTTGAAAAAATATTAACATTAGATACGAGTGAAAACGTTGCACAACCCTACCTTCGGTAAACAAACAAAATGTTCAAGAAATTACTGACCTCTTCTTCTTTTCTCCGACAGATTTTCTCTTCTTGGCCTGATGGCTAGGCATTTCCTCAACACTTTTCTCCATTTTATTCACGTATCTTTTCGGGTTTTCTAATAGAAAATCACTAATTAACACGACACAAAAAAGAAACGTTAGTTACCCACGCGTCGCTTCAATGTATGGAAACTGCAAGATGGCGGTTGGGGTTTGGAGCGACGTGATTCGCTCATGCGGATTTGACTATGTTTGAAAGTAAGCTGGTCTGGAATAGGCTAATTTTGAAAGTAACGTTAGTTTTATCTCTTATTTTTAAGGGCTTTAGGCTGGATTTGGCTAGTTATGAATGTTATAAGGCAATGAAGAATTCTGTAAAGAAAAATGTTGTGTTCTTACTTTAAAATCTATGGATTTGGATTTGACCACTTTTGAAAATTACCTCCTGCTGTATGCTATACTATTGCGGGTTAACGGGAACGCCCTCTGTTAGTTAACATACTGTATAAGCTTATTCACTCCTAAGACTCTATTAGTATTTACAATATATCAAAGAAGTGGTCTGCATGCACTAAGCAAGATATCTACCTCGGCAGGCTCATAAAACAAGGGATCGTCCAGAACTACCCTATTGGGTAATCCCAAACGCTCAGCATTTACTTGAACGCCGGGAAATGTTCCTGTAATTTTAGGAATTACTAAGCAGTTAACAGTTTTATTAAATTAACTAATTCTAGACTCACAATATTGCAACGTTCTGTTATTTTACACGTTCCATGATTATACCACTAAGCTAACATTAAAAGAACTTATTTGTGTTGCTGTTGTAACAATAGCCTTTCTTTCGGATTTTTTGTTATAAATGAAGACTGGCTTCCAGTGTCCAACAACGCACGCGCTAGGTGAGTTCTATTGTTATGTGTAAGTATTAATAAATATTTTGATTTGATTTGATTTTTGATTTGATTTAATTATTTCAACTCGTTCAGAACATAATAAAACTTGGCCTGGCGAACGAGCTGACAAACTAACAGGAAGACTACTAGTTGACGGCTGAGTTGCTTCTGTACTTTCGTGACTACATTAGTAATTGAACGTACTTATGCAAAAGGGAACCAACCCACACAATGAGTTTCGAGAAAAAATGTTTTTCAACAAAATGTTGCGTAGAAAGTAAACTGTTCATAATTATAATAAGATTACTTTGCAAGCAATGTAAGATACTGCATTTTATGAATGTACCAGCTTTTGCCCGCGGCTTCGCACGCGTGGATGTCGGAAAATATCCCATGGGAACGTTCATGTGGAAAACATAGGGCCGTCCGATATAACTGTGCAAACTCAAATCGCTACGATATATCGTTACCGTGTATACCTAGTAGGCATAAAAAAGAGGTAGGTACAGAAACATTTCTCAACCCCTATTTGTACTCCCTCAAAAACGCTGTACCATATATTTCTTTATTTCCTACCAAAAGCATGAATTTGAATTTTCATATCCCTAACTTAAGAAATGCTGGGTTTCCCATACAAAATTTCATCCCTTATATCACCCCTTATTGGATTATGTTTTAAGACAAAAAGTAGCCCATGTCCTTTCCCAGGATGCTATCTATCTATCTATCTATCTATCTATGCTGTATGCTATGCTATGCCTTGCCAAATTTTATCGAAATCCGTGCTGTTTTGTAAATTTTAAAATAAACCCCTATTTTACCCACTTAGGGGATGATTTTTAAAAAACGCTGAACCGCATATTTCTTTATTTCCTATCAAAAGCATACATTTTAATTTTCACATCCCTAACTTAAGAAAGACTGAGTTTTCCATAAAAACTTTCATCCCCTATATCACACCCAGTAGGATTATTTTTTAAGACAAAAAGTAGCCTATGTCCTTCCCCAGGATGCTATATAAAGCCTTGCCAAATTTTGTCGAAATCCGTGCAGTTTTGTAAATTTTAAAATCAACCCCTATTTTACCCACCTACGCCTCACTCGCACATAATCTTTCATTATTAAGATTAAGCGATGTGTGATCAAAACAAAACTATGTAATGTTTCTTTGAAATAAAAAGTTTTAAATTTTTTTTTTACCCCCTTAAGGGATGATTTTTCAAAAACGCTGACCCGCATATTTCTTTATTTCCTATCAAAAGCATACATTTTAATTTTCACATCCCTAACTTAAGAAATACTGAGTTTCCCATACAAACTTTCATCCCCTATATCACCCCCCGTAGGATTATTTTTGAAAAAAAAAAGTAGCCTATGTCCGTCCCCAGGATACCATCTATAGCCTTGCCGAATTTTATCTAAATCCGTTCAGTGGTTTAGGCGTGAAAAGGTAACAGACAGACAGACAGACAAGAGTTACTTTCAAATTTATAATATTAGTATGGATGTGAAAAAAAAAAGATGTTTTTATGTAAAAAGTATTTTTTTTTTTAAATAAATTATTTCTGGTTCCTTGTTCAAAAAAAGCTAATATGTGGGTTGGTTCTTTCTTACAATATATAAACATGAGAATGTCATTGGTGAAAATGACAAAAACTCGGCTTTTTTAAGGAAATTTTATTGACAAATCACTTACGATACCTAAATAGTTATATACTCGCTCCATCTGGAGCGAACTCATCTGGTTGAGGAATCAGCCGGTTGATTCTGTAAAAATCTCACCGTGAAAACTTAGGTGAAGTGAGTTTGTTTTTGCTAGGAATTGACACTATTGACAGCTCACTCCACGCTCACTTCACCTAAGCTATCACGGTGAGATGTTTACAGAATCGCATTGCAGATGGGTCAAACTTTGTATCTTGTGAAAGCTACTAATTTTATTATTTTTACTCATCTGGTTCACCTACCTCGAAAACAGGTAGCCCTGAAGAACCTTCCGGAGCATTGTCAATTCTATCGTCTCCCACAAGATTAATATAAAAGCCATGGGAGTCTTTAGGAATGAGGTGCAGAAGGCTTTTCAGGTCCTTTAACTTAGCCTCAGGAACAGGTTTCCCGTTTGGCTAAAGAGGTTCCATTACCTCCCTAGTAAGGACAAAAGTTGGCCTACCGCGTACACTTTTTTCATGTTAACCTTTCTGTAGTCCTCGGCCAAATTAGACCTCATAAAATTGTAAACATTTCCTACTTTTTATGCATTATTTCCTTTGTGTCAAGCCAAGAGACTTTATGACAGTTTTCTTCCTATTTGTAGTGTTTTTTTCCAGCTTCAATGAAGACAAGAAATCTTCAGGCTTCATTCTATACGTGCATAGTTTTATTTATTTTACAGTTTTTCATAACCTGCATGTAATCTTCAGGTATATCCTCAGTTGCCGCTGGGGTCGCGGATTGTTTGAAGAAGTTACCGCGGCCCTGGCATAGGCAACTGAAGGAACACGGGTGGGTTTTAGTCAGTAAAAGTCTGACACGCCCTTCCGCTCCACCCAGAGCGGGAGAAGTTATTTGATGATTTCCCACCCTCAAAAAAAAAAAAAAAAGGTATATCCTCAGTTGTTTTTTAAGGAAGATTCAATTTTACCGAAATCAGTGTCGTTGGGAAGAAAGCTGTGTCCCGATTCTAGAAATTATCGTATATTGATTTGTTCAATATGTGGATGATCGTAAAGCACAGCTTTTATAAACATAAAAAAATATACGCGGTAGATCAACTTTTGTTCTTACGAGGGAGGCAATGGAACCTGTTTGGCCAAACGGGAAGCCTGTTCCTGAGGCTAAGTTAAAGGACCTGAAGAGCCTTCTGCACCTCATTCCTAAAGACTCCCAGGGCTTTTACATTAATCTTGTGGATGAAGGGTTAATGGTTTAAATAAAAGAAATAAGCAGGATTAACAGCGATATAATTAAAACTTAGAAGGGCACACAACGTTCCTAGCACAGCACGACAACCAGAGAGAGTGACAAGTGACACTGACAACTGACAAGTTTGACAGATTGCCATATATTGTGTTTACAGATCTACCATCACTGGCCCTTAAACCAATATAGTCCATGTAATAAACATTAATGAAACGTACATACATAATGCACACAATAATTATGAAACTGAAACCTAAACACAGATCAGCTGTAAACTTAACATCTTATCTCTAATAAATTATTAATAAATTAACCATTACAATCTTTGCAATTAGACAATATTTGAATTACAAATATATGGTGCATTTCTTTTGTCAATGGCTTAGTTAATAAATCTGCTAACATTTCTTTAGTAGATAAATATTTAACATCAACTGAACCATTACAAATATGTTGTCTGATAAAATGGTGACGAATGTCAATGTGCTTCGTTCTAGAATGGAACATAGTATTTTTGCATAACTTTTGAGCTGACTGATTGTCATTAAAAATTGTAACTTTACACAATGCGCCCAATATTTCATGCAAAAATTACGAAGAAATAGAGCCTCCTTACAGCTGTCAGAAAGAGACATATATTCAGCCTCTGTGCTTGACAAGGCTACAGTTCGCTGTTTTCTGCTTTCCCAGGTGTTAGTATACTCATAGCTTTATGATACATTAATATTTTTGTATCCGGGCAACACTTTCTCTCTCTTCCGGGTTTGCGTGTCGAGCATACAATAAATATTTCTCAGTGTTTTGTAATTCTATAAATAATAAATAAAGAACCGTTTCAGTACTAAATAGTGTTTATTATCAATCGACCAATTTCTTAACATGGTAGCAGAGCGTGGTTACTTAAAATACAACAAAGATTGCAAAAGTTCAACAAGATTAAAAAGTTCGTACACGTCAAGTGAAAAAAGAAAATGGAGCGTGCAAACAACCAAATTATAATACCGGTATTCGACGGCAAGGAATATGCCAATTGGAAAATCCGATTGATAAAGTATTTACAATTCAAAAAGTGCAACGAGGTTATAACCTGCAAAATTGATAGTGCTGCTGATGTCAAAGAAAAGGAAAAATGGCTGGAAAAGGATGTTCAAGCCACTAATTATATTTATGGGGCGATAACAAATAAACAGTTAGAATACATAGCGGAATGTAAGTCAGCTTATGATATTATTTGCAAATTCGATTCGATGTACTTGAAGGCATCGACATCATTACAAATAGTTTATCGAAACAACCTTGAAAATATTAAATTGAAAAACTATACGGAATTAAATTTATTTTTCGACGAATTTGAAAGATCAGTTAATGAATTAAAACAGGCTGGTGCTAGTATTAGCGAAAGTGAGAAATTAAATTACATGTTCAGAGCATTGCCAAATGAATATAGTCACATTGGCGACTTGATAGACGTATTACCAAAAGAAGACAGAACAGTAGAATACCTAATGAGCAAGATAAAACTAAAATATTTGGCAGTAAAACCAAATACAACTCAAGGAAAGTCAGAAGCTCCAGTAGATAAGTCAAATGCATTTAAAACTGAAACGAAGTCGGCCCCAAATTCAAATCTATGTTTTATTTGTGGGAAACCAGGCCATATGAAACGTAACTGTTGGTACAATCGAGGACACCTAAATAGAGGTACAAATTCAAATAGAGGAAGAGGTCAAAGTCATTCAACTCATCGGGGACGTGGTCGTGGATTCAATAATCATGGTCGGGGAAGAAATTTTAATCACAGTGCATCAAATACACAGAATGAACAACATAATTTCCATACTTCAGTTATTCAAAGCAACAATACAACAAACCCGGAAGAGAGAGCACCAAACTCTAGTGAAAATAAGTCAATTAATAATGAAATTACATGGTTACTGGACAGTGGATGCACAGATCACATTATAAATAGTGATGAATATTTTGAAAAGTCAGTTTTATTGAAGAATCCAGTTAAAGTCAAAGTTGGTGATGGAAGAATGCTAGAAGCAACAAAGGTTGGTGACATCAAACTATATTTTTCTGTTTATGATTCAAGGTCACATGTAACTGTGACAAATGTGTTCTATGTTAAAGAGATGAAGGCGAATTTATTTAGTTATGCAAGGATCACAGATAATAGTAACACAGTAGTATCAAAAGTACATTGGGCAAAAATTTACAGTCCAAATGGTAAATTAATGGCAATAGCACAAAAAGAGGAAAGGTTATACAGAGTGATCAGTTACATTGAAAATAGTAAAATACATGCAAATGTGAGTAAAAATACATTGACAGTGAAGGAAAAATTACATCGTACACTTGGACATGTCAACTTTAAATATTTGGATTTTATGTGTAAAAATCAGTTGCTTGAAGGAATACCTAAAGAAATAGAAGCAGAGTATATGAAGTGTGCTATATGTATTGAGAACAAAATGCATAACTTACCTTTTAAAAATAATAGAAGAAGAGCTGAAGATATAGTAGACATTGTTCATACAGATGTAAACGGGCCACATAACACAATAGGATACGATGGTGAAAAATACTTTGTGACATTCATAGATGATTACAGCAAATTGGCAAAAGTTTATTGTATTAAGACGAAGGATCAAGTCGCAGACTGCTTTCTAAACTATGTAAATGCAGTTAAAAATTTTACTGGAAAAATGATAAAAGAATTAAGATGTGACAATGGGAAAGAATATATGAACAGTAAGATGTATAGTTTTGCAAGAGAAAAAGGAATAATGATAAAGGCATGGCCACCATATGTACACGAGTTGAACGGAACTGCAGAGAGATATAACAGGACTATAATGGATATGGCTAGATGTTTACTAGCAGAAGCAAAAGTAAATAGATGCTATTGGCCGGAAGTGATTAAAGCAGCAGCTAATCTAAAAAACAGGAGTTTGGCAAATATTATAGTAAGGAAAACACCCTATGAGATATTTTTCAACAAGAAACCATCACTTAAAGAATTAAAATTATATGGAAGTAGAGTTTATGTCAGAATACCAGAAGAAAAGAGAAGATCAAAATGGGATAAAAAGGCAGAATTAGGAATATTACTTGGATATGTTGAAGTTGGTTATAAAGTATTAATAAATAATAGAATAATAGTTGCCAGACATGTTGATATTATAGAAGAAGATGTTATGTGTATGGGCAACAATGAAGATACAGATTCAGAGGAAGAAAGACAAGAAAAAGAAGAAATAATAGAACAATTTTTACCGGAAGAAACTCAAATAATTAATTCAACTCATGATGAAAACCCAAAGAATGATTATGACAATGAAGATAAGGCACAGGGAAGAACAAAGAGACAAACCAAACGGCCAGTCAGATTTGAAGAAGAATTCGGATATCACTGTATTTGTGCAAACTTTTGTGATGCTATGATTCCAGGTACATTTCAGGAGGCGATACAATGTGATGAGGCCAATCAATGGAAAGATGCAATGGACCGTGAAATGACAAGCCTTGTTAAAAACAATACATGGACACTAGTGAGTAGACTAGAGAGCAAAGAGATTCTAGATGTGAAGTGAAGTGGGTGTACAAGAGAAAACCAGGTAACATTTTTAAAGCTCGCTTAGTAGTTAGAGGTTTTCAACAAAAGGATAATATTGATGATACATACTCACCTGTTGCCAAAATGCAAACATTAAAATTGTTATTATCTTATTCTTGTCAATATAGTTTACATATTCATCAAATGGATGTAGAAACAGCCTTTTTAAATGGAAAAGTAGTGTCAGAAGTTTATGTTAAACAGCCACAAGGCTACGACGATGTTTCAAATAATGTTTATAAATTAAATAATGCGTTGTATGGCTTAAAAGAAAGTCCAAGAGCTTGGTATGAATGTTTTAACGATTTTATTAAAATACTAGGTTTCTATAGAAGTAAATATGATTATTGTCTTTATGTAAAAAGGGAAAACAATGTAACAGTCTATATACTTTTGTTTGTCGATGATTTATTAATTTGTTGTAGAGATGTATATGTAATTAATGATATTAAGAAACAACTGCATAATAAATTTAAAATGAAAGATTTAAATAAAGTGAAAAGCTATATTGGTATAGACATTGACTATAATTTTGATAACTCTATTAATGTCTTAACATTGTGTCAGAAAAACTACATAGCTTCTTTAGCAGACAAGTATAATATTAAAAACTCTAAATTGTATAAAACACCAATGGAACTTAATTTAAAACTATCTAAATGTAATGTAAATGATATGTTAAATTTAGGAATTTGATAGGTGCACTCTTGTATATCAGTCATGGTACTAGGCCTGACATATCTTACAGTGTTAACTATTTAAGTAGATTTCAAAATTGCTATGACGAGACACATTTTAAATATGCTTTGAGAGTTCTAAAGTACTTGTATTTAACAAAAGATCTGAAATTAACTTACAAACAAAGTCTTAAAAGTGAAAATATTGTAAATTGTTATGTAGATGCCGATTGGGCAGGAGATATCATTGATAGGAAGTCAACTACAGGTTTTATTATTGAATTATTTGGAAATCCAATTTATTGGAAATCTAGGAAACAAAGTTGTGTAACTAAGTCTTCTACCTTTGCAGAATATGTCGCATTATCTGATGCTGTAACTGAGATAAACTTATTAAAAAATGTAATAAGTGACATGTTTATTAAGATTTGTAGACCAATTAGAATCTATGAAGATAACTCAGGAGCTCTTGCTATAGCTAAATATGGTAATTTTACTAAAAATTCTAAACACATAGAAGTACAATATCATTATGTTCATGAAAATTATAAAAATAAAGTTATTGAGATTGTAAAAATTGATTCAGATTCAAATGTTGCAGACATACTTACCAAATCTTTGGGAAAAATTAAATTTCTTAAGTTTAGACTAAAGCTGAAATTAGAATAAAATGTTTGAGTAACTTATATAGGAAAGTTAATAAATAAATAAACAAGAAAGATAAGTAAATAAATAACTAAGTAAGAAAGTTAAGTTGTTAATTAAATAAGGGGTTTTTAAGTTTACTTTTATAGTTTGTTAGTATTTAAGATAAGTAATACATGTTAAAGAAAGAGTGCAAAATACTAGTTTAAATAAGTAGTATATAAAGAAAGAGTAGAAGTAGATGTTTTAGAGTTTTGTTAGTGAGTACTTAAGATTTAAGATAAATAATACATGCTAAAGAGTGTGCAAGCTATTAGATTAAATAAATTTTATGTAAAGGAAGAGTTGAGGAGTAGGTATTTAAGAGTTCAGATAAATAATGTTGCCTAGTATTGATTAAAGTAAATAAGTGTAAAAGTGTTAGTTTGGATAGGTAAAGAAAAAGTTTAAATTCATTGTTAAAAGTCTATTACAGTATGTTAAGTGAATATTATTAAATACATAAAATATAAATGTAAGGAGGCGTGTTAGTATACTCATAGCTTTATGATACATTAATATTTTTGTATCCGGGCAACACTTTCTCTCTCTTCCGGGTTTGCGTGTCGAGCATACAATAAATATTTCTCAGTGTTTTGTAATTCTATAAATAATAAATAAAGAACCGTTTCAGTACTAAATAGTGTTTATTATCAATCGACCAATTTCTTAACACCAGGAAACTACAGATTTGCCAACCTGAAATACATAACCAGTATAAGATTTTCTATCGGTCTCGTTCCTTCCCCAGTCGGCGTCTGCATACCCTGTAATATTAAATTCACCTTTATGAAAATTTAAACACGATTCTTTTGAACCTTTGAGATAGCGAAGTACTCTCTTCGCTGATGTCCAATGTGTTTCATTGTAACAGTCATTAAACTGGCTCAGATAGCTAACTGCATGGGTAATATCTGATCGTGATCCTACTGCAATGTACATCAGTGATCCTATTAAACTTCTAAAATCAAATTTATGCTTTAGATCAACATTTGATTTTTCAAGTTTCAAACCAACCTCCATAGGGGTTGCCACAGATTTGCAATCTTCCATTTGAAATTTGTTTAAAACTTTCTCAATATAATTTGTTTGATCCAAAGTTATTTTATCCTTAAACTTGCAGATTCTCATTCCTAAGATATACCTTGCTGGCCCTAAATCTGTTATTTCAAACTCATTTTTGAGTTTATTTTTGATATCAATTATCTCCTTACATGTATTAGGTGTTGACATCAGCAAAACGTCATCGACATACAGTGCAATTATTATAAGTTTATCATTACTGTGTTTATAATAAACACATGCTGCCAATGATGACTTATTGAAATTTAATTTGTCACACAAAACCTTATTAATTTTATCATTCCAGGCTTTAGCTGCTTGCTTTAAACCATAAATTGCTTTATTAAGCTTAAAGACTTTATTCTCGTTGCCCTTTTTGGTGTAACCTTCAGGTTGCTCCATAAATACCAATTCTTGTAGGTCACCATTAAGAAACGCTGTCTTCACATCCAAATGCTGGATATCCATGTTATATTCAGCAGCTAACTCAACAGTGTTCTAATACTTGATTATCTGATCACAGGAGAAAATGTCTCATTGTAATCAATCCCATATCGCTGTGTGAACCCTTTTGCGACAAGTCTGGCTTTATATCTAAGGAGTTCACCATTGACACCTAATTTCTTTTTGAATACCCATTTACACTTTACAGGCATCTGACCATCAGTTCGATCAGTAAGTGTCCAGCATTTATTGATGATAAATGAATCATACTCATCTTTCATCGCTTGTTTCCAGCCGTCTGCTTCTGAACTACTCAGCGCCTCCTGTACTGTCTGTGGTTCACCAGTATCGCTGGTACGGGATATTTCTTTGACGAGATGCGCTACTATGGAACCGTCTGAATGCGAACTCGAAGACGACTCTTCTGCATCTACATCAGGAATATAAGTTTCATCTGAAGAATGTTCTGAATAAAAGCTTTCTTCACTATCAGAATTATCTACTGTTATCACACTACATCTTGGTTCAAGCTGACTTGAAATTGTGTCATCAGAATGGACCTCATTAGAGATATTCTCCTGTGTAGATGATTCTGTAGTAGGTTCAATATCATTCTTTACATCCAAGACTACTTGTGTAAACAACTCTTTGGAATGATTATCATCATTTGACACATTAATATTTTTAATAAATTAATCTTCTATAAATGTAACATCCCGAGCCTTTATACAATCTTTCGGATTTTCAGGGTCTAATAATCTATAGCCCTTAGTATTTTCGCAATATCCTACAAAAATATATTTCACAGCTTTGGGTTCTAGTTTAGTTCGACGGTGTACATGTAAATAAGCAATACAACCAAAAGTACGCAAATGTGAAATGGATACCTTATTATTCGTCCACTTCTCCTCTGGAGTGCACCCTCTGACAGCTTTAGTGGGGGAACGATTCTTAACGTAGACAGCTGTATTGACAGCTTCAGCCCAGTATTTCTGACCAAGGCCCGCTGTTTGCAACATACATCGTGTCTTTTCCATAATACTCCTATTTGCGCGTTCAGCAACCCCATTCTGCTGTGGAGAGTATGGTACTGTCGTCTGGTGTACAATACCCGAGTCCTTCAACAGATTCTGAAATTTTAAATTACAATATTCAGTTCCATTATCACTCCGTATAATTTTTAATTTCTTATTCGTCTGATTTTCTACTAGAACTTTCCAAGCTTTAAATGTATCAAACACTTCATCTTTCCTTTTTAAAAAATAAACAAAAGTCTTTCTAGAGTAATCATCTATAAATGTAAGAAAATATTTTGCGCCACTAAATGATGTAGAAGACATCGGACCACACAGGTCAGAGTGAACCAACTCTAGAACTTCACTAGCTCTGTTAAAAGAATTCTTAGGAAAAGATGTACGAGTCTGCTTTCCTTCGATACATGATACACATTTCTGAAAAACACTATTATTATATGAAATGCCTGAAACCATACCTCTTCGTAGTAACTCCATGCTTCGATGATTGAGGTGTGCCAGACGACGATGCCATACCTGCTGAGAAGGGTTCTCTTCCTTCTCGATGACAGCAGGCATTGCTACAGTTTTTAAACTTTCTTCACATACAGCCGGCTGGTCCACAATACACGACTTCTCAGCACAATCACTATCTGAAAGACTGAGGGGGGCATCGCATTTCATAGTAAACTTACAATTTAAAGTAGTTGACTCTACTGTGTCCAGTCGATAAAGACCACCACTTAGCATAGCTATAGCTATCATGACCTTATTGTCATAAATTTGACACATGCTAGAACTAAACACTACTTTAAAACCTTTTCTAACCATAGCACTCACAGATAACAAATTAACAGATAAGTTTGGTACATAATAAACATGACTTATTGTCTTTATGTCACCATTTGTCATATTAACACTGACAGTACCTCTTCCAGCAGTGTATAACTTGTCACCGTTAGCTATATTTACCTCTATTGGCGTTTTATCACTCACAAAATCACTCATGACATTTTTGTCCCCGCACATATGTTCTGTAGCACCGCTATCTATGTACCACGAACCATGCTTGATGTTTGCTGACAGCGCAATTAGTAGGGCTTTCGATTTATCCGTATTGGTCTTCTCAGTTTTCTTTTGCTCGGACTTAGGACAATCTTTAATAAAGTGTCCCACTTTCTTGCACCTGTAACATCTTGGTTGTTTCCGAACAAGCAAGGCGGAGCCAGCCTCACTCTTGTCACTTCTACGGATGTTTTCTTGCAACAAATTTCCTTTTACTATTTCACTGGAAAGTTTTACATTTGAATTCTCCATTGCCATTATGAGCGGATCATAATCTGATGTCAAGCCGCTTAACATTATTACAGCTATAAAGTCATCTTCTAGTGGTGATCCTATTTCATTAAGCATTTGTGACATCTCGGTGATTTTGTTGATGTAGCTCTCCATATTTTCGCTCTCATTCAGCTTGGTTGCAAATAATGTTCTGAGGAGCCCCAGCCTACGACATAAACCCTTGTCTTCATAGGCTTTTGTCAGATTGCTCTATGCTTCATGTGCCGTTTTCGCGTTGCGTATGTGCGGAATAACTGGAGATTGAACAGCTAAAGCGATTCGTGCTAAAGCCTTCTGTTGTTTCTTAGCATCATATGCTTCATTTTCCACACACTCCCATAGATCTTCCTGTATTAACATCATATAGTACCCAATTCTATCATACAAGTGAATAAAATAGTGCAATACGCGTGTGAAAGTGTTATCTAAAAACAAAAATGCCCAACAATTGCGCCGCGTGTTGTTCAATGATAACAAAATTTTATATGGAATGTTCAAAAGTAAAATGCAAAAAGCAATACCACTTGAATTGTCTTAAAATAAATACGATTGTGTTTGAGACATTTACGCAAGCATACAAGGAAAAATGGGTATGCCCGGAATGTGTATGCTCAAATCCTAAAAGAGGGAACAACGAAACACCAGTTCGAGGGAATAATATACCCACTATCATCACCTCTCCCACGAATTACGTAAATACTCAGAGGGGAAGTAAGGCTTGTGTTATTGATGCCGATACTGTCATGTTGAAAGAATTGAGAGAATTTCGAATCGATGTGATGGCTCGTATGGATAGCCAAGCAAATACAATTGCACTTTTGTTGGACCAATTTTCTGAAACTAAAGCCGATTTAGATACCATTGTTAAAACAATGAGGGTACTGGAAGAAAAAGTCGATGCTAAACTGACCCAGGATAAACGGACACAATACATTACAGATGAGATAGTCGGGAATCCATCCACTTTTGCAGACGCTGTCAGTCAACAGAACAAATCTAACGAAGACATATCTCAGAAGTCACCTATATTACAACAGATACGACACACCAACACCAAATCACAAAAGGTAAATAAGGATGGGGCCACAAAATCTGTTGAGCTGCCTGCAACAACCACGATTATTACCAATTTAGAAGCAATTGACGTTGAGGTGGAAAATGATCAATCTGGCTGGACGACTGTACAGTATAAAAAAGTCAACCGGCAGCCAAAGGATATCAGAGTGGGAACAAATACCGAGTTGAAAGCTTTACAAGCCACGGAACGGAAAAAACACTTGCATGTGTGGCGATTACACCCAGATACCAGTCTTGAATCAATGACTAATCACGTGAAAAATATATGTGGGCCGGATGTACCTATAAAAGTAAATAAATTAAAGCATAAAACCGAGCGAGATTATTCGTCGTTTGTTATTGGAGTGCCAGAACAGTGGTTTGATAAAATGAACCAAACTGATATATGGCCCATAAACGCTGAATTCAACGAGTGGATTTGGTTTCGAAAGCATACCAAAATTACGTCAAATTAGTACCATCGAAATTTTTTACCAAAACGTTAGAGGTCTGCGAACTAAGTTGGACAATTTTAGAAATAACATAGCTTCATTAGATTCGGACTTGTTTGCAATTACTGAATCGGGTTGCAATGATTCCATTCAAGATTCTGAAATTATCCCACTGGGATACAATATACTTCGTAGCGACCGAACGGATGGACGAAAGCAGGGAGGTGCGTTTCTTGTGGCCACACACCGGTTCGAGCTGCGGCGAATACATGTGCACGACGTATCGATAGACACCTGCGTTTTTGAAATAGTTTGTGCGACGGTACATTTAAATAGTAGATTTTTATTTCTGTGCTCTGTTATCTATATTCCCCCAGGTAGTTCTGAAAATGACTACATGATTCTGTTTGCAGTAATAGAAAAACTATGTACTAGATATAAAGAAATAATTGTGTTAGGTGATTTTAATTTACATTCGTGTCCTACAAATGTAACTAATTATTATGAATGTTTCTTGTCCTTTTGCGAATTCACTCAAAGTAATAATGTACCCAACTGTTTAGGTCGTCAATTAGATCTGGTGCTGAGTTCTGGGTTTAGAGGGAAGGTGTCAGTAGTTGCGGCAGACGAACCACTCGTGCCTGTCGACGTGCATCACCCGCCGCTCGAAGTGAGTGTGAGCTTCGAGCCCGCATGTGCCCTCCACCCTGTCGACATTGTTCCCGCTACCTCGTCTGCCGCGGCCGTCTCTGCGACCGATACCGACTCGCGTGCTGATGCATGCGTACTCAGTGATAGACCGCAATGGAACTTTTATAAGGCAAATTATCAATTGCTTTATTCTTTAATGATTTCTACGGAATTGAATAATATGTACGAGATGCATGACTTGGACGATATATTAAACTTCTTCTACAGTAAAATTAACAGCATTTTAGATGAATGTTTCCCCAAGAAAAATCGTAGTGTGAAGTCAAGGTACACTTATCCTAATTGGTACACGAGCGAAATAATACAAGATCTAAAAACAAAAGCTAGACTTCACAAGACGTTCAAGGAAACAAAGGATTTAATTGTTTACACTGAGTTTTCTAAATACCGAGCACTTGTTAAAAACAATATTAATACTGCACACAAACAACATCAAATTAAAATACAATGTCAGTTTGCGAAAGATCCAAAGTCATTCTGGCAATATATACGGTCTAAGACCAGCACAGCTAACAGACAAACTATTATTAAAAATGGTCAACACCTAACGGATCTTGAATGTGCCAAACAATTTGCGATGTTTTTCAAGTCAGTATACGGTAATGAGCCACCAAAACTTGATCCACAAGCGGCTGCGGCGGCAGCGGTGGGGGCCATGAGTGTGTCGCATGTGCATCTAAACTCGCTGAGTCTTAAGGACGTTAGAGATGCACTCGAGCGCCTTAAACCGAAGCATTCAGCAGGCCCGGATGGTATACCACCCTTTCTATTCAGGGATTGTAGTAGAGTATTAGCGGAACCTCTGCACTATATATTTAATACATGTCTCCAATCAGCGACGTTTCCAACTCGATGGAAGATAACGCGTGTCATTCCAGTCCCCAAAGGTAAGGCAGGATCGGACATCAGTGGATATAGACCGGTGGCAGTGTTGTCGACACCTGCCAAGGTTTTCGAGTCAACCATCCAGCACAGCATGCAGGAGCAGGTCCGCGCTCAGCTATCCGATGCGCAGCATGGGTTCCGACCGGGGCACAGCACTACCACCAATCTCCTTAACTTCATGTCACAGGTGGTGCCAGCGGTGGATGCTGGTGTGCAGGTTGATGCTGCTTATTTTGACTTCAAAAAAGCGTTCGACACCGTCGATAATGACATATTATTACGTAAGTTAGCAGAAATCGGTTGCACACCACATCTATTACATTTCTTAGCCAGCTATATGCAAGGCAGACAGCAGTATGTAGACTACAGTGGCTGTGAATCCGATCCGTATTATACCTGGTCCGGGGTAAGGTCAAGGCAGCAACTTGGGGCCTCTGGAATTTATAATAATGGTAAACAACTTACCAGAAGTCGTCAAAAATGGATCTTGTTTGTTATTCGCAGATGACCTCAAGTTGCTGTTAGAAGTCCAGACAGAGTCTGATTGCAGACGTTTGCAGGATGACATTGATAGGATAGTGGAATGGAGTCATGAGAACAGGCTCTACTTCAACGTATCTAAGTGCTCGGTGATAAGTTTTACCCGCGCACGTTCACCTCTACTCTACGAGTACGTAATGGATGCAGTACCGATGCAACGAGTCACGCAGGTACGTGACTTAGGGGTTGTTCTCACTCCAGAATTGTTGTTTCGTGATCATATATCTAAGATCTGCAAAAAGGCATTTAGAAACTTGGGGTTTGTTCTGAGGCAGACGCGAGACTTTACCAGCATCACAGCCATCAGAGTCCTAAATGACGCATTAGTCAGGAGTCATCTGGAACATAGTGCTGTCATATGGGCTCCACATGAGGCTAAGTACTCAGTGATGTTGGAGCGAGTCCAGAACAAATTCACACGCCACCTGTACAAAAAACTTTATGCAGTATACCCATTTTACCCTTTGATGTACCCTACTCTATTCGTACTGGGTATGGTTGGGTACAATCAACTCAGGGTACGACGGGAATTTGCACTGGTGTCGTACATAGTGAAACTGCTCCGAGGCATAGAGCACAACCCAAGAGTGCTGCAGCGGTTGCACTTGTACGTACCGGACCGTTATGTGTGGAGGCGACGCCCCCCACCATTGCTGGTCGTACCATCAGCCAGGACCAACTTGCTGGCCAAGACCCCTCTGACTCGAGCAATTCGCACCATCAATCTTATTCAGGTCGAAATTGATGTATTTACATGTTGCTGTGGTGAATTCGCAAAAGTACTATTATATAGATTATGTTATTTAAACAATGATTTTTAGATATATTTTGTAGGTACTTTAATTTTAATTTTAGGCGTGTGACTCAGCTATCGCATTAGGATAAGTCCTGTAATGGTAGTTTTAAGGCATTTCAATAAATAAATAAATAAATAAATAAAATCTTCATCATAAATTTCCACGAGCTATAATTATCAATATAGGTATAGTGTGAAAGTAATAGGTTGTGTAACGTGGTTTTCAGTGGTATGTAATTAAAATCCAACTCACGGTTTATAGGTATATATTCTCCAACAATCCTCACACACACCATATGATTTAGAAGGCACAAAATAGGAAATTAGCACAAGCACAAGCGTAGCACAATAGTCAGTGAATAGGGAAGATAAAACAGAGTTCAGATGAGAAGATGAAAAGATGAATCACAAGCAGTTTAAGCAGTTCGCGACAGTATAAATATGCGAGCGAAAGGCATGCGCTCTGCGCCGAAGGTAGGTCTCGACTGGTTTGACATTGCGCGGTGACCGCTGCGCCTTCGTGCGCACGCGACGTGTTCAATACCGTTAGGTTAGTGATGTCCAGCGAGTCGATAGTTTATCGCACTTACTATCGATTATCGACACCGACCGACTGGTGCTATGTATACATAATATCATAGAATAAAGACATCTTTTATTCTATGATGCATTAAATAAATGTAAATAGATATCAATGTGATTTTAATATTAAATAGATACTTTAATATGTGAGTAATTGTAAACCAGTGTTGTAAATATGTAAGTATTAGTTAAATAATATAGTAAATTATTATTAATTAAATAAATAAGTAAGTAGTAGCCTACAATCAATTCCTTTTAATTTCTCCATGGAAAGAAAATTTGTTGAAGATGCAGAGCCCGCCATGTTGTTGACGAAACCACTACACCGTATTTTCGTAGGTTAAGATTTCGCCGGTTTGTTTGATTTATTTCGCGTTAAATACATTCAAATTTATACTTCTGCGACGCTCTGGGCCCATAACCTGAAGGGTTAATGGTTTAAATAAAAGAAATAAGCAGGATTAACAGCGATATAATTAAAACTTAGAAGGGCACACAACGTTCCTAGCACAGCACGACAACCAGAGAGAGTGACAAGTGACACTGACAACTGACAAGTTTGACAGATTGACATATATTGTGTTTACAGATCTACCATCAGAGACGATAGAATTGATGATGATCTGGAAGGTGATGAAGCGTGTAAATAGCCTCATCAATAGCGTGGTTTTAGGACCAAGAAAATTACTGGCGGAACAAAAAAAATATGGCGGGACCTCAAGAACAAAAAGTAGGTAATTTCTGAATGTTGAATCGACCACATCAAACCGACATCACATGGGATGAAATATGCAGCAATTTCAGCCCACATACCTTTTCAATCCAGAGACCTCACTCAGATCCAGGAAGACGAGCTCGATGACCATCGATGCACGCGTGTCTCTTCGAGTAGCTGCCGGCCGGCAAACTAAATCTCTGAATATCTCCTGATTTATTCGTCGAAACTCCAAATCCAACACAGCACTTTATGTTCTTGCCGAAGCACAGATCCACACCTATTTATTTCTTGAAAAACTAAGATTTCACCATAAAAGTATTTTTTTTCAAAAGCGGAGCTAGCGACACATAATATATATTTTCGATTCACCGAGGCGGAAGTGCCCAAACGATTCAAACTTATCTCGAATGTCATCAATTGTCTCTGACTCAGTCATAAAATTCTCATCCGCCCTAGAATCGAACGACGATATACTTTTCGACAAATTATACAATCGATTTATGCGTTTAAATAACAATCCCTTCTTTTCATAGTCAGCATATCTTCCGGCTCAGTTTGATTGAGCGACATTTTGTTAAATAAAAACAATCACAACAGAGAAAAAATACCTACTAGGCGGTTTACAATAGCCGCGTACCTACGATCCTACGAACGATAAGTAGGTACCTATCTATTGTACACAAAGCCGAGAAGCGGCGATTAACTACCTACAAAGCGAGATTCTAAATGCGAAATACCTACACAGAACGAAGAAAACGCTACCAAATAAATAATAATAATATAATAATATATAATTTATTTCGGGTAACTAAGACCCATAACATAAATACCTTACAGACTATCATACATATTTATAAAAAACACAAAACTAAACTATTTATTGCATACGAAGTGACGGCGTCGTATTGCGCTGCGTGGTGTCGCGTAACCTTCCGCGGAATCGCCGATACATGACACCCTTCGGCCAAAACTCTTCCTTGAGTACGGTCTCAATATATTGAGTCGGAACTCGCACCACAAACGATTTGAAATTCGTGTTGTGGCGCGACGCCAACTTCTCGACCCTTAAGGTCCAGCTGGTCTTCGATCGAACATACTCCACGATCTCCTCAACCTTCGTGGTGTGATGTAACCGGGACACATAGAGCTGCGTCGTAGGTATTGCCGGACGCAGCATATTGGGTCCTGCCAGCGCGGTTCCGCACTGGTTTCGGCTAGGAGGCTTCTTCCTCTTCTTCCGCTCCACTTTCACGAAGCCATCCTGGTCACAGCAGCTCTTCTTATCCCACTTCGTGGTCTGCGCCACAGGTTTGTGCGTGGCGACGATAGCAGAATAGGCACGTTTAGGGGTCGACGTACCTACATGAGTCACTACCTCGACCGGCATCGAGTCAGCGACGGCGGCGGTGCATGTTGCAACGCGTGCAATATCAGCAGCGGGTGACGCAGTGGAGCTCACCGACTCAAAACTGCCGATGCTAGCGTTTCCCGCTCCGCGACGTGTGTTCACGTTGGAGGCATCAAATACGTAACGTGTTCCGTTCTATGTAATAATTGAACAGATTTAACTCAAGTCTATTGTCAATTATGTTTATGCGTTTTATAAGTAATAATTTACCAAAAGTTTACGTAAAATTATACCTATTGTGCGATATGTATGAATAATGAACTGTGAACCTAAATGATTTTTACCAAATAATTACGTAAGAATCTAGGTATAAGGTCATTTATCCGGTAAATGAAGGACCAAAAATATGATGAAGCGTGTAAATAGCCTCATCAATAGCGTGGTTTTAGGACCAAGAAAATTACTGGCGGAACAAAAAAAATATGGCGGGACCTCAAGAACAAAAAGTAGGTAATTTCTGAATGTTGAATCGACCACATCAAACCGACATCACATGGGATGAAATATGTAGCAATTTAAGCCCACATACCTTTTCAATCCAGAGACCTCTCTCAGATCCAGGAAGACGAGCTCGATGACCATCGATGCACGCGTGTCTCTTCGAGTAGCTGCCGGCCGGCAAACTAAATCTCTGAATATCTCTTGATTTATTCGTCGAAACTCCAAATCCAACACAGCACTTTATGTTCTTGCCGAAGCACAGATCCACACCTATTTATTTCTTGAAAAACTAAGATTTCACCATAAAAGTATTTTTTTTCAAAAGCGGAGCTAGCGACACATAATATATATTTTCGATTCACCGAGGCGGAAGTGCCGGAAATCAGCACCCAATCACATAGATAATACACTATTATACTCGAGTCCTTTATTTTCGTTAGCTCCATCTATGGGCCATGTTGCGAGTAACTCGAGAAAGTGTCAGTAATGAGGGCCGCTGCTTCCATAGATGGCGGTGCGACGATTCAAATCAGAAATTCGAAATTACATTATTTGATTATTTTTATAATTGAAAAAGCCATTGACGCTTCACCAGAAGGTTTTTCAGGGCAACCTGATTTCGGGGCAGATAAACCAGATAACTGAAAACAATAAAATTAGTAGCTTTCATAAGCTATAACCATCTTGACCCATCTGGTCCCATATCTGGTTGGTGTGGACCCATATAATCGGCTCAACTCGCTCCAGGTGGAGCGAGTTGAGCCGATTACATTAGTATTTAGGTATCTAAGCGATTTTTCAATAAAAAGACATGGCTAAATGGAAGTACGGGCGACTGCCCTAGCAGTCTATTAAAATAGTTTTAGGAACTGTATAAATCATGATACCCGGGGAACTATTACTAGCAGTGTGGCAATAGTGTAATACTTTTCATCTTCAAACTTGCTTGCTCGTCTTTCTAACCCTTCTTTCAGTGCCACTCGTAATGGATCCAAGTGGCTGCACGTTCTCTGAACCTCTTCTTTAATTAAAAACTTTTGTAAAATTTTTTGTGTGTGGGATTACCTCTGAAATGCATGAATATGTAGAGCTAACTTTTTTGGTGATCTCTTCAAAAGGCTGAAATAGAATCACACACTGCCGCAATAACATCCACTGTCTTTCTGACAGATTTTGAATATTAATGGAGCCACTGTTGTCGGAAATGTACAAGCTGATAGCTCGTTTTTGCTCTTCAAGACGTTCACACATGTAATATTTACTATTCCATCTTGTGATTACATCTTGCACAAGTTTGTGTTGAGGCAAATTTAGCTCTTCTTGAATTTTGATGAACTTTTCTTGTGCTTGAGTTGAGTGATGAAAATGTGTGACTATTTTTCGTCCTTGGGCAATGGTTTCCTCAACATCCTGTTGGACTTGTAAGGCATCGACAATAACGCGTTGTAAAATATGTAGAAAACACTTCTGACCGGTGAAAGGGCTGTCTTTAACCGCTTTCACAATGTTACTTCCGCTGTCTGTCATTATAATATGGATTTTTGACGTTATTTGCCAGACGTCTGCAATTTCCTCAAAATATGTGCGTTTGAAGCACTCTGTGCTGTAGTATGAAGTTCATCCAACCAGTGGATAGTGAAGCTCAAGAAGGATAACAAATTATTTATGTTTGTCCACATGTCAGATGTGACCGATAAAGCCTTGGCCTTTGACAGCTCACCTTGAATAGTCTTTTTCAATTTTTCATAAAGTTGAGGAATAACAGTTTCACCTACGTGTTTTCGGTTGGGTATTTGGTATTTGGGCTTTACCAACTGCATAAGACGATTAAAACCTTTATTTTCGACAACAGAAATTGGTTGGTTGTCTACTGCTATCATTTCAGAAATTAAATTTGTAATCGGGACTGATCTAGGGTCGTCTATTTTCCATTTGGAAATAAATGAATCTTCTAGTGTGCTTTGAGTTGTTGCAAAAGTTTTAGGATTTAAAGGTTGAGCACCACTGGTAGACGGTTGGATGTCATGTGCAGCCGCAGGCTCTTGCTGCATCGTCTCGTCATTTGGAGAATTTTGGCTTACCTGACGCACAGGTCTTTCAAGACTAGTAAATTCCGTAGGGTGCTTCAATTTAATGTGGTTGCTCAAAGCTGAGGATGAAGCCTTTCGGCCGCTGCCACCCCGTGCAAGTATTTTTTCGCAAATCGTACATTTTACTTTGCTGCGGTCTTCTTTACTTTCCCGAAAATAAGTCCATATACTCGATCTCCTTCTTCCGCTCATTTTTACGTACACAACAATTAAACCAAGTTGGAGAACCACTCTCCGACCGAAATATCCACAGGCTCAGGAATAGAGGAAGACATAGTAGTAGGGGACTTCAAGTTAGGGCAAATTTAATAAATAGATTATTTTAATAAAACTCATAGTTGGGCCATTATTTTTTTCCAGGGCCCAAATTGAGTAACTATGTCGTAAAAATAATTATAAAACCAATTAGTTTATTTTTTATTTTTTAGGTTAATTTAGTTTTATCAATATTTAAAGTAAACAGTACAGGCATTAGCAGCGATGTTTTTTTACTATTTATTGTTTTATTTGATATTAATACAAGGAAAGGAGTAGAAAAACAACAACTGTGTTACTTACTTAGAATAATCAGTTTTACTGTAGGAACTTTTACCTCAATTTTAAAAACCTATCAGACATAAACTTAGACAAGAATTACAATAATCTTATAATGTAAAATCACAATCATCTCAGTCTAATATCTTATTTTCTAATTAAGTTTACCAATGCGTTACGTTATTTTAATTTAAGCTACTGTAATTTCTCAAAATATGCCTTAATAATAGCAATTTAAGCTCAATCTTTATAGCATAGGTTGAAAAATGGTAGATAAACAAAAAAATATAAAATTTGTGGTGGTTCAAAATTATATTAAAAGCTTTATAGCTCTTAACGTATTCAGAAAAAGAGGGACAAAAAAGTAACGCAGTAGTTGGATAAGTAACACAGTGGTAATCTTATCACAGCACTAGGTGTTTTTTTTTCGCTTTAACTAATAGAAACGCTCTAAAAACAATAATAAAGTAGGTATTTGAAATAAAATATTATGTATTGTGTATTGGTATGCGTTTTACATTGACATGTATCTCTGCCATCAACTGCTGGGGGTTTTACGTAAAATGGTCTATGCTTGGTGAAATAAGAGTATGAGCAACACTCAATAGGATTCTCCCTTTTGAAAGAAATGAAAAGATTCTTCATAGTATCAAGCAGATATCTCTTCTGCGCCTTATTTTTTTTGTAAGTCACGGTTTCTCGTTTCCCAGCAGTGATCCTAGAAACATCACCACGATCAAAAAATTGACGAATCTTTTTTATCAGAGTAGCTTGTCTAGGTATGGTCTGCCTATTTTTTAACTTATTGATACCGAGAGTTTCTTGAACAATGGAAGTTTTCAGCCTGGAATCTTTTATGAAATGTTCGTCAAAAATACGCCTGATAGCTAAAAGGTCTTTAAGTTTCTTTATTCTGGAGTAATGGTTTTTAATAGCGTTAGACAAAGCTATGTATTTTTTGTCTCCGCCCTCTGACTTTTTTCCTTTTTGTCTTTGGTATCTTTTCTTGTACTTGTTACATTTTCTTTTCAATTTCTCGTTTTCTTCCTCCAATTTCTTATTTTGTCTGTATAATGCAGATCTGTCTCGTCTTACTTGTCTTCTTCCTCTTGACCTTGGAGAAACCGGAGTTCCTGATCGTGGTGTTGAAGCCGGTGTATTATCTAGAATAACTTGCACTCTTTTCAGACGTTCTCGACGTTTCTTGTTTGCCACCTTCCATTTACGCTTTGCAGATCTATGTTCTCTTTCTGTCATATCCTTTACAAGTTTTTTAGTAGCATGATATCTCTGAAGATGTTTTCTTTTAGCCTCAGCATTTTTCACAGGGTCCTGTTTCAATTTTTCCCTATAACGCCGTTGTTTTTCTGCCGGTGTTAACGCCATTATATTGAAAATAATATACTGTAACAAAATAACCCAATAATTAATTAAGTGAACTGTAAAATAGATAAATACACTTCGAAAACTGTTTACTTTGCAACTGCGTTACTGCACCTACAACTGCGTTACTTCTCCTGGTAACGCAGTGTAGTGGTAACGCAGTTGTAAAAATAACGTGTATTCTAACATTTGGGTCATATGATAATAAATACCTGATTATTTTTGAGTGCATGCAAATATTTACTTATTCTATTACAAAACGCAATAAAAAAACAATCAAATATTTAAAAAACTCACCGTTTGCCGTCGGTAACTCAGCGGCCGCACAATAAACACACGCACCTCTCCGGACGACTCGAGCTCGACTGAGGCGGCCAGCGTCTAGGCCACGAACACCCGCCTCAGCCCGCCAGCAATTCACATTAAATCAAACGAACTTAGTCGAAAATGCACGAAAAAAGTCGAATTTAAGACTCACTTTTGCTTGGTAACACAGAGTACTTACGTTTTCTTACTTCAACAGAGACAAGACAAGAAGTATTTCGTAAATAATACACGGTTAAAGAAAAGATAAACTTATTAGCCTGTTAATAAAGTTCATATTTACCTTAATTTCCGTAGATATTTTAATTTAATAGTGCTGTGAAGAGTTTTAATGTAATGTCAATGTATTTGAAGCGAGTTGCTTGCTGGGACAGCCTGATTTTGTATGAGATACGACTGCGTTACCGAGAAAAGCGACTGAGTTACCGTCATTTACGTCAAATTATAACATTTTTCACTAATGTTTATGTCTTCTTAGAGGGATATTATTATTACGTTTCTACCAATACCGATTTTATTTTAGTAATCATAGTTTTTTTTAATGTAATAGGCTCTGTTCTTGAGAGACCGATTATGGGCCCTGGAAAAAAATAATGGCCCAGTTATTTAATTTAAATACCTTATGTTTAACTAGTCTAGAGGTTCGAGCACCTCAGGCTGCATCGCAGTAGCAATTTTTAGCAGCGCAGCTGCGATGCTGTGCATCCCAGATGCCATGTTCTCCAGTGCTGCTGCCTGACGGGCAAGAATGCCATGCAGTGGATCATCCCTGGTACTTTTAGTTACTTGGGGTTGAGGAATTGGTGGGGGCTCTTCATTATCCCTACTGTTCTCCTCGGACGTGGGGAGAGTTTCATACACCTAATAAATTTGATAAAATATGAACACTTGTATTTGTTTTGAAATACATATAAAGAATGATAATACTTTGAATATAAAAGTGTTTAGTAACCTGCAGTGGATCTGCCACTCCCTGCAGCCATTCCACCACCACCACTCCAAAAAACTCCACTAAGCTTTCCTCCAAAATATATAGTGGAGCCGGACAAGGTCTACCACCAGTGCCAGCCCTGTATTTTTTTAGTTTTAAGGCTTTTGCCTTTGTATCTGACTTCCAGTCTTGCCAAGTCTAAAATAGAAGTAAGATTAGTAAGATGACACTCTGACCGTAAGATTAGCTAAGCTTCATTACTTAAGTAAGAGAGTTGGTAATTAATTTTCATTTCCAGAAATGCCGATTTATGATTAGATACCTACTCTGAACCATTTCTCCGGAGTCTTTGTAGACCCAGACCCCAACGCGTTCAGCTGTTCTGCCAGCTCCTCAAGAAGTCTTTTGTTGGCACGGGCTGCGTCCGGTCCTGACACACGGCCCCTTTTTTTTTGCGAGAGATTGCCGCCGCCGATCGCCTCCGTGAGAACACGGCGGTGCTCTGCCCAAGCCGGGCAGACCACTGTATGATCCACCGTGTCCTCCGGGCGATCCACACAATCTTGACACCCGGGCGTTTCCTCCCGCCTTACGAAACAGGAACCTCCCGAAACAGCCGTGTCCGGTGAGGACATGCGTCAGGCGGAAGGTGAGGACGCCGTGGCGCCGCTCTAACCACTCCTCAAAGAGGGGACTTATCGCTGCAATTGTGGCGTGCCCAGACACACGGCCCTTGGCAAGGTCTTCATGCCCCTGCATAAATAAAAAAAAATAAAAAAATCAATGCAAAGAGCATCTGCCGTTGCTCCAATAAGACTCTTTTCTGCAAACATTTTCAATGAAGTTTTAAGAACATAAAAATGAGCAAATAGCCAGAAATAGTAATTGTTCATACTGATAAAATACTTACACCCATTTTTCTATAAAAAAAACTTAAGTATTGTCCTTTTCACAAGCAAAATTTGAATTCTAAGACTTGTTTGAATTGAAAACTTGAAAAGAAAAAATATTTTCCCGGTTTGACAGAAAGTTGAAAGTTGAAGTTTACAAAGCAAGTTTAATAGAAATCTGGTAAATTTTATAAATTAATAAAATCATTCTATACTGTTTTTTTTTGTTCATAGTTACTTGATGTTCGTAGTTGCACATAATGTAATGTCCAATAAATATCGTCTATGTACCACTTTTAAATTTTCTACCACAATTATCTATTTACTACCATTTTGTAGCGTTCCCTTTAAATAATCGGTTCAAAAAATAACCCTTCCACACGGATCTGTGAATAGCATATTGACAGTCCTACGGTTCAGAAATCAGGTTATCGTACATATGTCAATGTCGATACGGTAGGAAATCGTATCTTTGTGAATAGCTATGCAAGTCCGGCAAGAACTACTCAATGTCGTGACCACTATGATGAAGACAGTTTGTGCACAACTTATGCTTAGTCACTTCAGACAGCTTATAATAATAGAGCCAATCAGACACAATGTTAAAACCATTCATAGCACTTTCATAAACCTCAACTCTTGATTTGCTTGAGAACAATAGAGTGGTGTCATCCGCATATGACATTATGATACCATTTTGGAGTGGCAGGCTACACAGTTCATTTATATAGATTAAAAATAACCTTGGGCCCAAAATGCTGCCTTGTGGAATTCCAAAACAACTATTAAATTTTTAAGTTCAGAACTTGTATACTGATCTGTTTTTACACATTGATGACGATCGCTGAGAGAAAATAGTAGAAGCTGTGCGCCTCGTATCCCAAGTGTTTTTAGCTTGTTCAAAAGTAAAGTACAAGAAATAGTGTGGAAGGCCTTGGCAAAGTCTAGAAAAATCCCCATTGAGTGCATACCATTATCCAAATTGGTAGTTAATTTGTGTATGCTTGGCTAGTTGATCTTTTGGTCCTAAAACCAAATTGACTATCTGAAAGCAGTCTTATTATCTTTCAGATATTTTATCAATCTACTGTTAATAATTTTTTCTAAAATTTTTGAGAGGCCTGTTAAAACTGAAATGGGTCTGTAGTTATTCACACAGTTTTTGTTTCCAGACTTGAATACAGGTGTGATCACAGCTTTTTTAAGCAAATTAGGGAATATTCCTTTGGATAAACAAAGCTGAAAAATGTTTGTTAGCGGAGGGGAAGTAGGTCTTTAAATCCTAGGTAAAAATTAGGTATGTAGCACAAACAACTTTTAACCCATTTATTATTCTTACTACTTCGTTAACGTCAGTATCCAATAAAACAAAACAGTTTAGTTTAGGGGATGTCGTACTTGGGTTTTGAGGGGTAAAATTACTAAAATTTAAAGATTTTTCGCCAAGTTTTTACCAACGTTAGCAAAATAATAGTTTCGATTGTTCATTGCTTCGGATGGGTTTATCTCTGTTGTTATTAAATCTAGCGGAAGTTCGGGATTTTTCGATCTAAATGTATTAGTTTTTTATAAATTTCCAGACAAGTTTACTATTTTTTCCCGCCTTCTGTAATTCATTTTTATCATATTGATTTTTTAGTTTTTTCTAAAGATTATTACAAAAATTTCGAAACCTTTTATATGTAACAGAAAGTATTTCGTTGTCAGGTGCTAGTTTCAATTTTCGGTGAAGGCGTAATCCAGGGTTTAATACAACTATACTTTCTAGGCATTGTATTAATGAATGTGTTTTTCCTTATTGCATATTGTAGCGAATCTATGAAATACTTTAAAGAAATATTTGCATCGTTTGAATTTTAAACAGGGTCAAAATTTGTTGTCGCTTCGAAGACAGGCATACATATTTACATATAAAAATAAGTTATTTTGATTTATAATTTAATTATTAGTTGCTTTATTTGTTAAAAAAAAACATAGTTCTGATTAATATTTAGGTTGGCAGCACTGGCGTCGCGCCATTATTGTTCCGTTGCAAACTTCCGGAGCAATGGTGGGGCGATACTTGCCACACCAATATTGGAAGGGTGATCAGGAGTTGGTCGTCGGACTTAGTGCGGATAACATCTCTAGAATTGTTATAAAATAGTGTGCTTTTAGTGTGGTTATATTTTAAATCAGAAAATAAAGTTAAAAATATTATTTACGTGTGTGGTTTGATTAAAGTGTATAACATCAGAAGTGGTACGAAAATGCGCCCAGATGCCGTGAGCCGCAACGCAAGCACAATCGAGGAAAAGATGTGCTCGTCATCGAGCTCTGGTTCACCTTCGTCCAGCAGCAGCAAATTGAGTTGCTCTGAAAAGAGCAACTCAATTTTGGTTATAGTTTTACTATTCATCACAATATTCAAGGATAATTATAAACTATCATATTATAAAACAACATTTAAAGCTATTGTTTCACCAGTTCTTGTTAATCACTAATAATATTCTAATTGCATTAAAATTCTCACTTGTGTAGCGTATTGTATCCGACATTCAATATGACAGCTCCTTCGCTACTCTTCTTAACTTGAGGACTAATCTTAATCTTCTCCTCAGTTCTAGAAAGTGCAAGTGAGACTTTCTCAAATAGATCTACGTTATATTGGAATTGCTGAAATTTCACCGGAAACGCGTCTTCCATAATGTTTGCGCTTTCCAAGAATGCGACTTGGTCATTCGTTAAGGTGGCGGCTCTCGCCCAGCCCAAACAATTTCGGGTCGGATTACCTGCGCCTGCCTCTATAGGTCTTAGGGCCTCAGGGAGATTCCACTCTCTTACTCCTGGTGTTGCAGTGACACGCAAATCTTCTTGTATGCGTCGTTTACATACTACGGGGCACGGCATTGACATATATTTCCAATGCGTATTTGGTCCCATTCTCTCAAATGTGCCAGCATCAGTAGGCCATGCGGGCATAGCTAACTTATATCTAATTGATGAACTATCAACTATGTGTCCTAATGCCTTGATGTAAGACTCAATTGGTGTAGGTAAACTGTGGTTCCCTGAAAGAACCTGTCCTGCGAAGGAATCCTCATCATATGTAGATGAGCCATCCTCTTGCTTCAGCGTAATCAAACGAGCATATAAGCTCATAGTGCAATAGTAGACCCATGCCGACTTGGCTACACTTTTGGCGAAGAAAGGTTGGTTGGACGCAATAACGTCATACTCCTTCTCGCATAGAGGGATAAAACCCTCAGCAGTGATCGCGAACTCATTGGTTCTGCGATATGGGGCAACTCCGGGAAACCCCATCATGTCAATGTCTGAAAACATCGGCTCATTCTTGGGTTTGGTCGCGACTGTGGATAACCTTGTAGGTTTAGGTCCTGTACTATTCGGGTCCCTTGGTGGTAGTGGAGGTGCGGCTGCATTTTCTGATCCTTTGGATCGTTTTACGAAAATCTTTCCTCTCTGTCTCTTGTTGGTCCCGCTCGTATCTGGAGCCTTCTCTCCTGTCTGCGTCTCGGTTTGCATGTTTGAATTACTAGTAGTTGCCATCGTGGCGAGTCCACAAATCTCTTTCAAAATTTGGGAATTCTTTTATGGCAATCAAATTATCTTTTAATGGAGTGACAGTATTGTTTTTTATTATGTGCCCTAGATATTTTACAGAGTCCTGTGCAAAGTTACATTTCGTGAACTTTAATTTAAAACCTTCTTTTAAAATTGCATCCAGTAACAAAGATAAGTGTTCAATGTGTTTTTCGAACGTTTCAGAAAATACTAAAATATCGTCGATGTAATTGACAGTAAAGTTTGACAGTTTATGCTTTCTTATAATGCTACTCAGTATTCTTTGAAAAATAGCGGGAGAGGTTTTTAAACCGAAAGGTAAACAAGTCCACTGAAAGTGTGCTTCTTGAGTAACAAATGCCGTTTTGTGTCTATCTTCAATTTTAAGAGGTATGGACCAGAAAGCTGAGTTTACATCAAATGTTGAAAAAAATTTACATTTCCTTGTTTTAACCATTAGATCCTCGATTAGTGGAAATGGTTGCGATTGGGGAACTACAATTTTATTTAATTCGCGAAAATCTATACAAAGCCTTGATCTCCTACCATCTTCTTTTTTAAATGCTAGTGTTACCGGAGCGGCAAAAGGGCTATATGACTCCTCAATTAAATTATTTTCTAGTAATTTTGATATTTGATGTTCAATTTCTTTCATATCCTCAATAGAGCACCTATACGGCCTTTTACTACAGTATTTATCTATCAATAAATCTATATGGGCTTCGTACCCTTTAACAGTGCCTATATCAAATTTGTCTTTAGCGAAGACTGTATTATATTTGCATATCAATTTATCAATTTCTGATTTTTCCTGATGATTTAAATTATTTACTGAAATATCAAAATTTTCAACTATTATATTTTCATTAAAGTTTATTTTATACTCATCAATGATAGTTTCTCTTTTATATTTCTTTGTAATATCCACACCTTTTTTTTCGTTACATATATCTTGTTTATTCCCTATATCACTACCTGTGCTGCCAGGAATTTCTTTAGTGTTTATAGGTTGATTTTCTTTATTTTCTATGTAGTCTCTATTATTATTGGTGAGGACATTTTGGGTGATATTTAAATTCGCATTTTGAGTTAAATTAAAGTTTTGTATACAGTCCAACCCAACTAGGAAATCGTAGTCGAAGTTGTCTTCATCTATTACAAAAATATTAACATATTTTTCAATTTCGAAAATTTTAATTTTTAAAGTTACCATTCCTTTTGATTTTTTTACGCCATTAATTGTTTTTAAACCTGCATTTTTATCCTTAGTTGGTATTTTTTTTAATGATAATAACCTTGAATTTATTAAGGACACATTTGATCCTGAATCATAGATTCCTGATGTTTCCAAAGTGTCATTTATTAGTAGTTTAATTTTTATTAATGGCGGCACTATTAGTTTTCTGGATCAATTTCATTTAATTCTATCTCTAATTCTGAATTGTTAACACTCCTTATTTGATCTTTTTTTTGCCTGTCGTTATTTTTTATTTTGAACCAACATTGAGATTCTGGGTGGTAACGTATACCTTTATTCTCTTTTTCACATATTTTACACGGATTAACTGAGGTCTTCACATTTTTCTCTTTAATTTTACTTTCGGAAGTTCCTATCTTTTTATCAAATGTTTTTTTGTTTACCATATGCTCTAAACTTCTTAAATTTTGAAATAAATCTTGAGTTTCCTTTAAACTATTCCTATCAATTTTATCTGCAATAAAATTTGGTAATCCGGTGGCAATCAGATCAATTAGAGTGAGTTTATCTATGGACTTATTTATTTCTAATAGTAGTCTCTCTTTCTTTAACGCATACTCCAGTAATGAGCCCTGTCTGTATTTGAATAACATTGCATACCTGATCGGTGACCAACCCTTATCCGCATATGTTTCACAAAAGTTCTTTTTCCACATTACCCATTCTGAATTTATAGTATGCTTTATAAGCATGGAACTGTACCAGTCTAAACAAGAATCTTCTATAAATAACCTAAAAATTTCAATTTTTTTGACATCTTCTTCTATTCCTATACGGACACATTCCGCTTCGAAGGTAGTCATCCACTGCGTCACATTAGTAATTTTGCTATTGAATTTTTGTATAACAAATTTTTCTACCATTTTCCCCATATTATAGGGCTTCGATGAATCTTTCTTTATCTCTGCGAAGCTTTCCATTATTCTTGCTAAAGATTCTTCTGAAATTCCTGATGTAGAAGTTTGTGGTTTTGTTATTTCCTCCAATAGGTATCCCATAAACTGTTTATTTCCGTCTTCATCACAATAAACCGTCTTCATCTCCGGGTCCATGGATATCCACACCTGTCGTTTCTCATGCCGTTTTTGTAGTGTTGTTTTTATTTTCTGATAGATTTGTGTTTGTCCTATTGCAGTGTGTAATTTTACGTTTTGTAACTTATCTGGGATCGCAAACGTTCGGCTATCTGAATCCGTGATTGTCGTTACACAAATTATATTTGTTTTCACATCTTCACTGGCTTTGACCATGAACTCGAATCTTAATTTTTCCATTATTCCTGGTAACCAGCTATACAAATGTTGTTTTATAATATGATAGTTTATAATTATCCTTGAATATTGTGATGAATAGTAAAACTATAACCAAAATTGAGTTGCTCTTTTCAGAGCAACTCAATTCTGCTCTGCTGGACACACGCGTAGGAAAAAGAGACGCACCAGGCGTGCGTCCCCCGCAGTAAGGCAAAATGTTATTTTATTTTCAGTGATCCTTGATTTTGACCCATTATTGGATGATAATGAAATGTGGATAAATGTTGTGGAAGTTAATGCGCGTGCTTTTCCCTGTGCTTTTCGTTGGTATGATCGCGTCCTAAGCGTTTTTCAAGCTTTGCAAAAAATCCGTCACTATTGGGATCCACTTTTAAAATTAATACAGATTGCAGTACTGTTAAATTATACAATAAATAGGCAAGAAAATTAATTCTAGAATCTGTAAGTGGATATTACTTACACAAGAATTCGTTTGAAATAGTACACAAACCAGGGGATCAAATGCAACACGTTGACGCCTTGAGCCGAAAATCTGTTGATACAAATTCCACCCCCATATGCAGTAAAAGTGCTGAAGCAGATCGGTTATTGACAGTTGAGTTACTAGACCCAATTATTGAAAAATTAGAATCAGGTCGGGCCGAGCTTATTATGAAAGTGTACAATGAGTATTAGTTGATAATTACCTTATTAAGGTTACGACTATAGACTATGGTAGACGGTGGGATATCCCTGAACAATGTATTTGGCAAATTATTAAAGCTTATCATGACGACCTTGGCCATTTTGCCGTGGATAATTTCCCAAAGTAAAAAATAAAAATAGTATCCAAATATATTAAAAATTGCATTCTGTTTACTATAAAAAAAAAAATATCCATAACAAAAAGGAGGGCAAACTGTTTCGTATACCTAAATATGCAAAGCCTTTTCACACGCTTCACAAATCACATCGGGATCCACTTGTAAAGACCACGCGTAAAAATATCTACCTCTTGGTGACTTTGACTCTTATACAAAATTTGTATCTATTTCTCCTGTTCGAACGAGTAACACTAGAAATCAAGTTGTTATTAGCGAGTTAGACAAAATGTTTAAGGGTTTTGGTAATTCTAAGCGTTGCTGGGATCTAAGCGATATGTGATGCTGGGAGCTTTTCACGTCTAGGTTATTCTTTATGTACTGTCAGGACAAAAATATACGACAGCATGTTTTAGCTACTTTGACGCATTGAGAAATATGGGTGCTAATATCAGATATAATAAGTGGGACACTCATAGTGCCAGTATACAGTGAGGTATTGATGGTACTATTAATAAAACCTCCTAGTGACGTAGTCTTTGGATATCGACTTCTAACTGATGCTGATATGTTGGCACAGGAAGATCAATCTGTTGGTTGGCACAGGAAGATCAATCTGTTGACGTCACGTTATTGAGGAATAACGTCAAGTCATATTCAGGTCAGTGCAGACAAACAAAAGCAGGCTTTCGATTCTAAAAGAAAATTAGAGTAACAACGTCACCGATTTGGCACATAAAAGAATTCCCAGTCAATTGGATTGACGGGCGAAGTACTAAATTATTAACATTTTTCAAAGTGCCTTTCCAGGTCATGACCACTATAAAGGATATGCGTGGCGCTGAAAGAACAAGTTCTATGAGGGGACCACGTGTGTCGAAAATATGAAACCTTGGATCAAGTTGCCAGACCTAGATGTTGAAGGTTTGGAAATGGCCTAAGATGTTGTCAGGTATTATTAAACACACGTAATGATTCAATTTATTAAAATTTTATCATTTAAGTATTTACTACTAATTTCATAAGCTGTCTAGTGCATTTGCTTCTAACATATTTTGGTATTTGGATTTTTTTAAGTTGCAGTATTTATTCGTGTAAAATAAATCTGTAACAAATGAGTTTGGGGTTTGTAGTGATATGCAACTAGGGTTGGCCAAAGGCATCGCCTAGGGTAAATTGCAAACTCTAAACATAACTGACCGCTGATGGAACAGTTAGATACATAACAACAAAAAAAAAAAATGTAAATACCAACATATGTCATGTTAACAATTCTTTTGAATTGGGGTCTTTCTCTGCTGGCCGCTGATGGAATAGTAGAGTAGACGCTCAATTCAAAAGAGGATTACCATAAATGTCATGTTATTAGGATTTTTGAGTTGGGGTCTTTCTCTGCTGGCCGCTGATGGAATAGTAGAGTAGACGCTCAATTCAAAAGAGGATTATCATAAATGTCATGTTATTAGGATTTTTGAGTTGGGGTCTTTCTCTGCTGGCCGTTGATGGAATAGTAGAGTAGACACTAAATTCAAAAGAGTAATCGCAGCTTCACTCTTTGAAATATTGTGAGTTATTGTTTATACTTTGTTCTCAGCAATTGCACCAGACTGGGACGCTATCCGAGGACGGATGCGTGCGCAGGACGGCCGGATGTTGTCGCTTCGAAGACAGGCATACATATTTACATATAAAAATAGGTTATTTTGATTTATAATTTAATTATTAGTTGCTTTATTTGTTAAAAAAAAACATAGTTCTGATTAATATTTAGGTTGGCAGCACTGGCGTCGCGCCATTATTGTTCCGTTGCAAACTTCCGGAGCAATGGTGGGGCGATACTTGCCACACCAATATTGGAAGGGTGATCAGGAGTTGGTCGTCGGACTTAGTGCGGATAACATCTCTAGAATTGTTATAAAATAGTGTGCTTTTAGTGTGGTTATATTTTAAATCAGAAAATAAAGTTATAAATATTATTTACGTGTGTGGTTTGATTAAAGTGTATAACAAATTAATATCGCGTATGTCATTTTCATGGTTTGTCATATTGACTTTAGTGAAGCTACGCATGCAGTTTTTTCTAGGTGAACTTATTTGTAATGGTAGTAAAACAGCTTGATCTGTAAGCGAAGAATTAGTAACCAATGTTTTTGGATGGATTTTTTGATTTTAGAATGATATGGTCTAAACATGAGCTGCTCTGATGCGTGGGGTGATAGTGAGCTGGTAATAGTCCATGAAATGATCAAATATTCAGATAATTATGTACATGGGTATCGGTTTTTCCGGAAGCAATGTTAATGTTAATGTCGCCCAAAAGCATTATGTTCTTAAAAGATGTTATGTTTTTAAAGTTTGTGTCAAGTGAGTCTAAAAATCTGTCCATATTTTGAGAAGGAGGCCTATAAATAGCCATTACTACAATATCGGGACTAACTTTAATTATTAGAAAGAAAGAAAGAAAATATATTTATTTAACACAGACTAATTGGACGTAGTTATGCTACAACGTTCCAATCCACACGCAGGTCGAACTGAGTAAATCGCGTTTTTGTAATTTTGTGGTACGCTTTTTTTTGGTAGCGAGTACAACTAAGTAGTATGTATCACTTCAACTAAATAAATAAACATTATTTTATTATATACTTGTCATTAAAATTTATTAATATTTCTCATACAAATTTTGAAAAAAATGCACTTGGAACGTTTTTGAAAAAAGGCTTTTTGTATGGAAATAGCTTTTAACATAATTTGCAAAAACGATCCAATATCTGAAAATTGGTATATTTTGGTAGTTAACATATATTTTTTCTAAAACATAAGTATAACAATGAAACAACATTATTAAAAAAAAAATATTAAGAAATAGTTGTATCAAAGCATGGAAAATCATCACAATTTATTCATCATCCAGATCGAAATCCAGCTCCCTTCCAAATCCATCGACATCGTCAATGGCGTCATTAGACGCTTTCAATGTTTTATAAAAACTAAGGCAATCTGCTGGAATAAACTTGTAAACAGATCGTAAATCAGCCAATTTAGCTGGAGCAATGGGTTTCCCGTTAGGCCATAACTGTTTCAGATCAGATCTATGTATAGTCGAAATCTCTCCTTTTGTCGTTTTTTTAATGTTAAGTTCGTTATAATCCTCATCAAGGGACGTTTTCATAAAAATAGAATATAATTTAGCTTTTACAATCTTTATCTCCTTTGCCAGCAGCCAGTTTAGTTTAGTTTTATCTGTGAATTTCTTACGATTTACTATGTTTTTCTCAATATCTTCAGTGCTGTAAAAGTCATTTTTGTCCATTCTATATACTTGAAATGGTTTTTTTTTTCTAGCATTTTTCATAATTTCTATATATTCGTCAGCTGTATAAACACGTTGTTGCTTTTTAAGCGCAGTTTCAACTTTAGAAAAATCGGTATCGTTAGGTAAGAAACTATGCCCTGACTCAAGATACCGAAAAGTTATCGTTTTTAATGTAGAATGGGAGTCTAAGATAACCTTCAACATTAAAACAATTTTTATGTTTCGGTTCTGTCCACCGCAACAATCACTCCATAGTATAAGATGTTCTTTAGTAGGAGGTAGTTTGTTTTCAATATATTTGGCAAGGCATGATCCCACTTCCTGAGCGCCTCTTCCGGCTTCACCTTCCACCCAAACATAACAGTGCCCTACATCATCTGATGCTGAATGTATACCGCTATTATATAGCCAAAGCTGACGTTTATAAAAAATTACGTTTGTCGGTATACGAGGCAGGGGCAAAGTTTTTTCGAGATCAAATGATAAGCATTCTATGTTTGGGGTATTTTGTGCAGTTTCAAAGTCGCATTTCATCTGTTCCCTCATTTTTTGTGCCTTCTCTAAGTGTAACGATTTCTCAGCCTCTACTTTTGTTTTTTCTGATCCACTAGTGTTTTGTAATTGCACCGCAAACAAATCACACTTATTGCACGTGTCTTTTTTTAATGGTTTACACCTCAAATTAAAATTAGTCAAGAAAATTTTCTTTACAGTTTCAAGAGAGGCACATTTCAACTCGGTGCCAAATTTTTCAACAAAAAGTTTCTTGTAAATATCATAAAGTTTCGATATTGTCATGCCAGACTCTAAATATTGGATCTCATTGTTATTCTCCCTACGATAATGCGATTCATATTTAGGTAATTTTGAAATAACTTCCCTAATAAAGTTTAAGTTCTGTTCAGTCAATTTATTCCAGCTTTTGTCTTTCATGCCTCGAAAGTCATTTATTTCATTATTACGAATCTTGTATAATGCTATGGTAACTTTTTGTGTTGTAATTTGTAGAGTGTGCAGGAACATATCGCGACAGACTTTGACATCGTTAAATTTATAGGTGCGATGAAATTGTTTAGGCTTTTTTTTGGTAACAGGGACAGAAGTCATGGTGTAGCTCCGTTTTTTCGGTTCCTCTGTGACACATGACTTAATGTACATTAACTGAGCATTGTAAGATCCAAGAGTTACATAAGTCTCAAATATTTGTTTTCGATCTTCCAACGAAATTGCACTGGCACATATTTTAAGACATTTGCATTGATAATCCTGAAATACTTTTGGTTCAATTTTTTTCTGTGATCGTACAGTAGTATATGATAAATTATTATACTTTTTAAACTTCCTTTCCGAATTGGATTCAGGATGCTTACGTTTGCGGCCTTTTTTCGGTCTTCCAGCCTGGGAACTAGATGTTATTATTACTTGGTCATTGCTTTCATTAATGTTTTCTTCATTTGAGCTATCAAGTTCCTTTTCAGGTGAAATGTTTCCTATTTTCTGAACTTCAATGACAGGACTTAAAACTTCACCATGCTTATCTAAGATAGTTTTTTGAGGAGTAGGTAAATTAGTTTCATCTTCATCTTGTGTTATAGTGTCATGTCTTGTATCATTTTCTCATTCATAGTTGTTGAATTCAATACCCTTTTCTGGCTGCATTCTTCACTAATTTTTACGAAGCTCTCAATGTGTTCATCTCTAGTGTTGTTATTGGTTTTAGTGTTATTGTCGTCGCCACTAACATTTGATTCACAGTCTGTTTCAGAGTCCGTTAAATTACGAATCTCAAAGTTTGGATCAGCAACACTATCATCACTATTTTCAATATAATCGGGTGAATCATTTTCAAGACACATTTCTTGTTCATTAAGGACATTAAAAAGCTTCTGAGTTTCAGGAGACATACACGGAAGAGGCGATGCATCCTGTTCTACATCATTGAGAGCTGTTGTAATTTCTGGAGTCATATATGGGATAAACGATGAATTAGGTTCTAAAGTAATCGTAGTTAATTCTGTACTATTCACAGAAGTTCCATCAGCAAGAGTGAGTGGCAGTGGTGTATCTGGAGTGCATCTATCTGAAACTATATAATTTCAAATTAATAGGTACTTAAACTACTGCTTTATAGTAAAACACCGACCAAGTGCGAGTCAGACTCGCGCACGCAGGGTTCCATACCATAATGCCAAGCCCTTACGAATATCGACCAAATAACAAGATAAAAATCATGTTTGTTGTTTGAGAGCCCCCCTCAAATATGTATTTTATTATGTCTGTTAGCGGCAATAGAAATACATCATCTGACTCAAATTGTCAACTGTCTACCTATCACGGTTCATGATATACGGGCTGCTGCTGTCACCAGGCTGACAGCGAAGTCTTAGTAATAGGGTCCCATCTTTCTCCTTTGGGTACGGAAACCTAAATACCTAATTTGTCCACGTAAATTAAGTTTAAGCATTAAAAAATATACATATGTACGTACTCAGCTGATTTTTTGTTGGCGAAGTAGTTGAACACACGTCAGTCAATGGACTGTCAGTATAAGATACATCTGAAAACAACAAGATGAATTTAGAACCATCTACACAGAAATTTTGTGATTGCATAAAACTATACTGAATGCCACATAACTAACCTACCAATTTTCATAAAACTACTTACGTTCTTTGTTTTCTTGGTTACTTTTTACGTACATTCGAGGAGTAAGTGGTGAAAATGGTGGTGGAGTAATTGAAATCTCCGTAGTTGATGATAATGGAGTGTTAGGCTTATCCGATGCGATATCATCATTTCCTGGATAGTAAAAAAAAAATATGTTGATAGAAATGATTGAGAGAAAGAAATAATTTAATGTAAAGTAAGAAGATAGATATATTCTTTATTGCACACTGAAGAAGCAATTGATAACAAGTTACAAGTTAAAAATAGTTAATTAGGTTAATGTTTTTTTTTTAAATGTTTTTAACAATCCTACAAGTCCCACAGTAAAGATCTTACTGTGCCTCTTTACATTCTAATTAAGCTACTTTTGCAACGTTGGGATAACTTGGGCCGATCCCCGAATCAAATCGGACACCTCTGAGCAATCGGGCCAGCATTACGACTACTCAACATTGCTTAAATTGGTTAACTAATATCTCATTTTCTATAATATGTTTTAAGTTACTTAGTACCTAAGTACTTACCGTCGTCATCTTTTTGGCCACGACATTTTATCGTATCTCGCAAGCTTAATAATTTTCGTCTTTTTGACAACAAGATCATTAAATCCTTGTTATTCTCATTGTTCTTGTCATACTGCGAAAAATTAACGACTAAACTTAAACCACATTTTAAGTAAATCAAAACAGCACCAATAATTAACAAAAAACCGTCTGATCAATACACAAATTAGTTACTTACTTCTTCCTCGTTCATCGCGAACACAAACTACACTTTGTATTATTATCTAAAACACGCTTTTATTAAAATATCAATTGAGAGCAATTAGCCGCACGCACTTGTTTACATTAATATAGGTCAAGAGCAACTGTCACTGTGTCACAAGGTCACAACAAATAACAATAATATTATCGTAGTGCGCAATCTTTCCGCGCATCTCACCAGTGTATGGAAGCGGAGAGAGAAAACATACGACACACCAAGGCGTGGGAGTAGGATGGTAAATGTAGGTAAGCGCCGTGGTCGTTACGTGAGTTAAAATTTTATAACAAAATCAAAATTTGTTTCCTATAGTCGTAAGTTACATTCATGTAGTTTGAAACATTGTTAATTTTCATATTTTATTTACAAATCAGGAAGATAAGGGGTCCTGAGTCACACTGTAAGCCGTGTAATCATTATTCATAAAACGTTTCAAATGACAATGGAACGTTTTATTGTTTAGCTTTATTATTTTAGTGATAACGTTCCAGACTCCATAACAGATAATTTTTTTTTTCAAGTTGCCACAATATTTCGTTACCTAGTTGTATAATTATTATTTTAGACAAGGCCTTATTATAAAAAATACAATAGTGATGGATCGTTTAATGATTAGATAACTGTATGTTCCCACCAGTATACACGTTATAAATCGTTTACTTTTATTTACGCGAACACGATACATTTAAATGAAACTACTTTTACGGATTATTTCGCGATTTATTAACATTTTATTTAACCTGACGTTTCGAACACTTTACAGCGTTCGTGGTCACAGGTAGACTGAAGTTTACTTTTACCATTATGAATTATCGTACACATTTAAAGTACATGGAATGTTTTGAAGAAATAGATAATAAAAAGAAATAAAAAATAATAATATAACAAGATGAATGGATCATTATTTTTATGTTATTCAGTCCAAAACGAATTAAAACAGTACGATCCAAATGAATTGTCACTTTTTAAGATTTAAAATTGTTATTTTTAAAACGTTCCAAGTTGATTGGATCATTACTTTTATTTTATTCAGTCCAAAACAAAATAAAATAGTACGATCCAAATGGAATGTCACTTTTTAAGATTTAAAATTGTTATTTTTAAAACGTTCCAAGGTGATTGGATCATTATTTTTATTTTATTCAGTCCAAAACGAAATAAAATAGTACGATCCAAATGGAATGTCACTTTTTAAGATTTAAAATTAGTTATTGTTAAAACGTTTCAAGATGATTGGATCCTTATTTTTATTGCATTCAGTCCAAAACGAATTAAGACAGTACGATCCAAATGTAATGTCACTTTATAAAATTATAATTAGATCTTTTGGTTCGTTTTATCATTTAGACCGCTTAATTATTTCAATAGTTATTGTCGTCAGAGAGTCAGTGTCTTCAGCACTAGATAGGACGATCCAAAATACCTAGCTTGGGCTCAAAAACTCAATTTTGACCACCTTGTGGATTGGAACGTTGTAGCATAACTACGTCCAATTATGAGGCACACAAAATAATGTACTTAACAGTAATAAAAATAAATAAATGAAAAATAATGAACAATACAAAGCGATACACGAATGTGTGCCCCACGGCTGCGCCAAAAAGGCCCAGTTCAGCAAAAATGCTAGACAACTAGTGTCTGACGCTGGTTTTCAACTGGACCGATGTGTGAGGTAACAGATGTAAATCAGTTTTATACTACAACGTGTGTATGCATACTTGTCTACTTAAATAAAAAAAAAATTAAAAAAAAAAAACAAGCGTGAGCAAGGGTAGTGCTACTATTTACATTTTCGTGCAACATTCATCGACAGAAACACTGATACACACATAAGTGGGTAGGTACATACATTATATAATTGAGACATTTAGTGTGACCAAATCCAGCTTCTGTTGCTCTTCTATGAGGTACTGCCGTAAGCGTCGTCTAAAGCCGCCTATCGTGTTCATTACTCTAATCGGTGGTGGCAGGTTATTCCATATTTTGGAAGCCGCATAACGAAAGCTGCCTCTAAAAGCGGCTGTACCCTGAGACGGAGTCGTGAGTTGCTGCGAGCATTGCCTTCTCCCGCATTCCCGTCTACTCGTAACCCAACTAAGTTTTTCGAATAGGTAGTCCGGTTTCTGATATTTAATCACACCGAACAGAAGACAAGCCAAGTGCAATTTGCGTATTAAGCAATTACTATCTTGGGATACCGGTTCTTCTTCAATTGTTCGTAAATTATTTTTGATATAAACTACTAATCCATCGTTTTGGTTTATGTTTCTGTCTGTTTTGTATGAATAATAAACCATCAAGAGATGGTAAGTTTACTGTCTGCTTTGACAACCAACATTCTGTTAGAACGATAATATCACAGCTTATGTCAAGATTCTGTAATAACACTTCGAAACCGTTCATGTTTTGATTTATGCTGCGAATATTCTGTGTGAGTAGGGTTAACGTTTTGTCCCCAGAAGGAAGACATACATTACATACTTTAGATTCAGACACAGAAAAACTATCTAGATCACAAATTAGCTGATTTGTCATGATAGTTACAACTAAGTGGAAATATAAATAGAGGATAAACTACTGTATAAGTGCTGACTAAATAAAAGTATTCGGAGGCGCTCTTAGGCGCCTTCATAATCTATTGAGTTAATGTAGTTGACTTCTGCGTATTTGCGCGACGGGCAATCTGCATCACCAGTTGAATGGTCACATTTTCTCTTAAACCGTTTGCACGTCGCACATTGAGAGGGAGAAGATTTTTCTGCTGCATTCCTTGAAGGAGTATCCAGTCTCTCCGCAGTGGTTACAAGTAGGACTAGTTTCTCGGCAAAACTTGACTGCGTCACCAAATTGCTGGCAATTGAAGCACCTGGTGACTATCGTGAAATCCCTCACAGGGCATGATGTCCAATCAATCAAATTCGGCTTTGGTTTATCTTAATTTTCTTTATGCTAGCGTGTAGTTCCAAGATGTAGTTACAGGTAGGAAGGCCTTTCTTACCAGATTTATGGCTTAATTTGATGCTCTCATGGAAGGACTCACGAGTTATACTCGGAAACTTGACTGAAAGATTTGCTCGTAAATACAGTCAAATACCTCCCTTTTGGTAAGGGCAACGGGTACACCAATGACAGCGACTCTAGAGCGGCGCTTAGAAGGTTCTTCTATTGTAAGGCCCGATGATAATATTTTTTCAGAATTTTTCAGTTTGTCAATATCGCCTTTATTTTCAGTGCTAATCAGAACGCCCCCATTTTTCACCTTTCTCAGGCCACGGACATGAAGCTTAAGTTGTTCGGGGGAGATTATCTTTTGAACAAGTGACTTGGTGTCGTCACTTCTTTGAGTCTTATCGCTGGAATGGATGGCGACTGATCTCAAATTTGCAGGACGGACAAAGTTATCGAAACCTTTCTTCACCATGCTAGCATAAGAAGTATGTTATATACAGGGTGACTTTGAAAACATGCGACAAAATTTAAAGGGGTGTTCTACCCATCATTATGAACAACTTTTAATATGGGACCAAACCTGAAATCGCGGAAAAAAAATCAGCTGTTCAGTACATTTATGTTCGCATAATTCGTCAAAATGTACTGAACAGCTGATTTTTTTTTCGCGATTTCAGGTTTGGTCCCATAGTAAAAGTTGTTCATAATGATGGGTAGAACACCCCTTTAAATTTTGTCGCATGTTTTCAAAGTCACCCTGGTAATTTAACCGAGTTGTTAATTTTGCTACAACTGGAATGTACAGATTCACAATTTTCTTTACTATTTGTTGAACATAAATACTGATTAATTCTTGTGTAAAAGAAATCATGGCATGGAATAACCTTCTGTAGAAGTTCGCTCTGACATTTGTTCATCTACGAACTGTTGCGCATTTAAAAGAAAACATTCGTCGAGAAATCGACGCAATTGAGCCGAGCTTACTGCAGCGTGTGGCGCGGAACACGAGGCTCCGTTTTGAACATTGCGTGCAACTCGATGGAAGACATCTGGATGACCTAATCATTAAAAAATGAAATCCGCATACTTTACCATTACTAATTAAACGATTTATGTCAAATACTTATTTTCTATTTTTATTTTTGAAAATATAAATCTACCACCAGACAGACACCCTGTATCTTTTTACACTTGAATTAGTTACTTACATGTGATTTTTATTAAATTCATAGCTTGTATCTCACTGTGTGGTGTGTAGCGATTTTGAAATTATGTTTGAAGTCAGGTGTCATTTCGGCAATTTCAAGATCTGTTTTAATTTCTTTATTGGTTTCTTTCAAAAATTATAATTATGTCTGAAGTAAATAGGATAAAACCATTGTCGAGTCTGGAAAAGGATTTATTCCTAAATATAATTCAAAATGTGATGCTATTTTAACTTCCAAACAAACCAACGCTACATTATTGCTTTGAATAAGACATGCAATCTGCCTAACCTTTTCCCAACTATGTTGGGGTCGGCTTCCAGTCTAACTGGTTGCAGCTGAATGCCAGTATTTTAAATGGAGCAACTGCCTGTCTGACCTCTACAACCAAGTAACTGGGTAATACGATACCTACCCCTTGGTAAGACTTTCAGACTTCTGACGACCCGTAACGAAGGAACAAATTTTACGGAACCTCAATGCTGAGGATCGGAACCACATACGACGCGTCACCACGCTATGCGTCCTTCTATAGCATGGACCGCACAGTCAATGCTGCCTCCAATAGCCTTCTTGACCGCGTCTGTCATCTTGCCGTTGCTCTGTCTTGAGCTCGTTTTCATGCACCACGTTTCAGAGCCATTTAAAAAGATGAAAAAAAAAAAACAACTATTATATTGTACACACGTACAAAACACATTTTAATATTTCCTCAAAAGGGTCTGAATGACTGATCGACTGATCTGGGGGCCTACTCCCTAAGCACGAAGCTCGTAGTTTCCGACTTCGTTACGGACGTTTCCTACTCCGTATCACATACGGATGGATGATTGGTTTGGGGCCCGAACGAAGTATGAATTACAACATGATTTACGGATGGATGATTGGTTTGGGGCCCGAACGAAGTATGAATTACAACATGATTTGCCAGTTGTCCCTACTCCCGATGTGTTATTGCCCGTCCGAAAAATTTAACTTTTACACTTGTTTTGATGGATCGTAATGTCAGACGGACGGATGAACGGACTGACGGAAAGACGGACGGACTTAGGGAGTAGGCCCCCTGACTCGACGCCTCCGAGAAAATTCCGTAAGCCAGTCAGCAAAATTTTCTTTATATCGACGCCACCGAGATAATTCCGTAAGCCAGTCAGCAAAATTTTCTTTATATCGACGCCACCGAGAAAATTCCGTAAGCCAGTCAGCAAAATTTTCTTTATAATTTTGCTTGTGGAAGAACCTCTTTATAACTCGCTAGTGGCTCCCACCGAGATAATTCCGTAAGCCAGTCAGCAAAGTTTTCTTTATATCGACGCCACCGAGAAAATTCCGTAAGCCAGTCAGCAAAATTTTCTTTATAATTTTGCTTGTGGAAGAACCTCTTTATAACTCGCTAGTGGCTCTGTGTCCGCTGTGTGTGTCCCGTCTGGTGCCACAAATCTATTATCTCTATCACTGTGATTAACTTTTTTATGTACATGACCATGATCGGACAGGCAAAAGTCTAACTGGATGCAGCTGCTTTCCAGTATTTTACATGGAGCGACTGCCTACCTGACCTCCACAACCCAGTTAGTGGGTAATACGATACCCCATGGTAAGAGTGGTTGTCAGACTGTCGGTTCTGACAACTTGTTGACGAAAGATTTACGAATGACAAACGGAACCAGTAATAAAAACATAACCAGTTCGGGTCGGTTTCCGCTATCACCAAAACATCTCTGTCCTGTGGTCCTGGATTTTTCTTCACGCTAGCCGGCGTGATAGTTTCCGCGACCTTGTCTGCAATTGACGCTAATTTTTCCATGTCTTCTTCATCAGTTACTGCCAAAACTCCACGTACTGATGGTGGTAAAGCCGATGTCGCCTATTCTGCCAATGTCTAAAGTGAGCTAGAAAAACAAATGTGCACGAGAGAGAAAAAAAAAATTGGTTGATCCAGTTGATACAATAAACTTGCTAGATTAGTACGGGACTGAAACAAACAAAAAATAGAAATAAATAAATATTATGATTGTTAAAACATCAAATACACGTTGTAAGCAAAGTTGTAAAATCAATAAACATTTATTTTTAAGGCTGCAGTCTTGCAAAATTCACTCGCGGCGAATTATTTGCGCAACTTTGTATTTTTTTTTAAACAAAAGTAATGAAATAACATGAAATATTATTATAGTACGTGAATATCCATAATATAAGTAATAGCTGGTTATTTTTTTTAAGTTCATCTGGGTGGATTATGTTAGGTAAATCAAGCGTTAAATACAGCTCTTTCGAGCCAGCAACGATTCGAGTTATGTTTGTGCACTTGCATTGGGCAATACAAAGGAGATTGTCAACTTCGGTCCAAGTGTGTTGCAGACGTACATTGTAATTTAAATGACAGGTGTCACCGAGTACAACATTTTTTATTATGGCAGCAAAAAAAAATATCCCAGAGGAATTGACAATTTTGCATGTGTAAAAAAAAGTAGTAGTTAGACTTTTTAAAAATAGTAAAAAGGGTGAAAGAAGAAAGAAAAAGATGAAAAAATGTTTATTTTATTTATTTTTGTTACCAACATAGACAAAAGTGATTTTAGATTACGTTATCGATGAAGAATAATAGCTATCTATTCTTCATCGATAACGTAATCTAAAAACTCTGCTGGGCGGTTAATATTATCTTCGTGCCTGGCCCACCCCAGAAACCATACTACACACATGATATGGGCGCAGCAGCCCAGTGTGCGTTTCCCTATAGGACATGTGCAGTAATAATGTTTAATACGATTTAATGCTTGCTCACTTTTGTTAATCAATATATAGCAGTAATATACTTTGGAAGATGTATGCCTGCTGCTTATTTTGATTCTCAACAACCATACATTGGTTTCGATAATGTTATAATTAGATATATCGTTCAATTGATCAGTATCGCGATAGACTTCAATTGTATAAATGCCATGCCGCACATGTTCGCTGTAGTAGCTCCTTGCCAACTTCAATTGATAAGTGCCTAGTGCGAATATTATTAAATCGTCTTCCGACAGTAGCGGAAAATCTTGCAGTTGAGGTAAATCCCCTGACATTCTTTCAAATGCAACTCTATGTCTGTTGAGGTTTTTGGCAAATACATAATCTGCTAAGTTGTTAGGGTTATTTACGCGACTGTTAATTATATCGGCAAAAGCTTCTGCATGACGGTTATCAACCAGCACCGGGTGAAAGGCATTTATCAAGGCGGCTGCATTTTTAAAATCCACGAACATGTGTGACATTGCAACATTAAAATACTCCTGTCTGAATAACTTAAAATCGCGTTTAAAGCGACCATTCACTACTTCAACAGGCCACCTACAAATCGTCACCTTTCTTGATTTATTAGCTTGAAGCGTCGTTAATTGTTCAGCTCCCCTGTGTCTGGACTCTGGCATAGCAGTCACATAGCCTAGTGATTCCAAACCAGACACGCTATCTCTGAAACCTCGGTCCAATATAAATACATCACCACTTCTAAAAAACCAGTGAAACAAACTGTTTTCATTGCTGGTTATTTCGTTGACTATCGTTGCGTCTGACTTTGTGGCAGCGTGCGGTCCAGTTACGTCCAAAATATGTCCGTCGCAAGCAACCATTAAAAAGGGCTTGAGGAGATTGCGGAACTTATGAAGGCTGTATGACTTCTTCTGAAATAAAAAATTGGAGCTCTTTTGCACGTAAACATAGGTGCCGTCACATATGGTAATAGCTGATCTCTCTTCTCCAGTGTTATTTGAATTTCCATATAGAGCATTGGGGACTAGAAGATTACGAGCCGCTACTTCTTCTCTAGTCATGTGGTCAAGCCCTATGTACCGTGGTACAAAATCTTGAGACATACACTCTCTCGTTATTCTTATAAGCCGTTCAAAATTGGTCCTGCTCGTTCGAAAAAATGTTGACAATCTCTCATCCGATTCTCCACTCCTGAGTTTTGCTAAGTAAAAACCTAATGCTTTTTTAGGGTTTCTGCACCGTTCGCTTAAAGATGGAGTCTCTTCTAGAATGCGATTGAACTCTTCTGGAGTCTTCCCAATCCAGTAATGAAGTTCATGTTCGTCAGCTTTTTCTATGTTGTTGAAGTCTAGTAGTACTCTAAAACGAACACTTATTTTAAATAAATTAAATATATCTAGAATTTGTCCATGGTTGAAGTCATGACATCGGTTGGGGGCGTTGAATAACTCTTTCCAATGATTTCCACGTAAATGTTCCTCACACACTCGTGCACTCTGAGGAACATAGTAATTGTGGCTTGTAAAAAAAACGATTTTCAACCTTTCTGGAATACGACAGCGCGTTCTATTGTTACACCCATGAAAAATGCACGAGTTTGAAGTGTTTGGTGCTCTTGTGTAATCAGCGAAATTAAATGGAAGCCCCCCCAGTGCAGGCTCAGCTTCAGGTTGTTCTGCAGGTTGTGCCGGTTCTGTGGGTTGCAATTGCAACCTGCGTGTTTTTTCCCAGCAGCTTTGACAAACACTTTCTTGATTATTGAACGTGATCTGAAAAAACCATCAAGTTACATGCGTGAAGCTACCTATATAAATAACCTACCTAATAACATCGGCATCTGTGTTCTAGATTGCAATGAAAAGGAGACATAACCGAAGTCAAAATCTTGTTAAACCCATCTGTCGCATCATCGGGTTTATTATAGGACTCTGTAAATGTAGGTGATTTAACTACCAATATTATATTGTGGTTTATTTTTATGCGCGTCTTAACGTATACTTCAAGATAATTGTACATAATGATGTCTGTGTCATTGTTTTATTTTTAACTATTCCACCCTGTATACTAGCTAACTATAACTCCATTTACAATAAGATTAGACATTTAAGGGCGAGCGCGCACTGCGGTGGCTTTTTCTACCGCATAATCTGTGAAGTATGGAATGTCTTTGAAGTGCGCGCACTGCGGTCATGCGTTTTGTTACTGTAGGCCCCACCCAGTGCGGCAGAACTAACGGAAGCGCACCGCAGTACGAGCTCGCCCTAAACAAAACTTTTTGCAATCCGTGCAACCGATTTTGACTTCTATTCAGTAAGCATAAGAATGGCGTTAAAAGCAAAAACTTGATATTAATACCAACTGTTTACTGCAGCTGCCATTTGTCATGCCACCAACGCATGCAAAAAAGGTTTGTTTAAATATCTAATATTATTGTGTACGGGATATACATGTGAACTATACTATGTGTATATATAACGTGTAACGTTAAATGCGCAAAACTTCTTAAGGGGTCATTTTACTTATCATTATGAACAACTTTTACTATGGGACCAAACCTGAAATCGCGAAAAAAAAATCAGCTGTTCAGTACATTTATGTTCGCATAATTCGTCAAAATGTACTGAAATGCAGATTTTTTTTCGCGATTTCAGGTTTGGTCCTATAGTAAAAGTTGTTCATAGTGATGAGTACAATGACGACGATGACGATGATAACTGAAGAGGTTTTGCGCATTTAACGTTGTATACATATGCATTAGGCACATAGGCTGATACGATGATCTATTATTTTACTATATAATATAAATAATAACGATAGATAGGTATATAGATAGGTCTTTTGAGATTATTATTATTGTTAGACTAAGGTGATTTAGATGCTATTTTTTTTAGTATTTGCTTTATTGAACTCTTGGCATTAAACCAACCTTACATGCATATGATGCTTTGTTATTATGAAACAAACCGTTTATTAAGAGATAAAAACAGATAATTTCGATGACATTGTGACATCTGAATTAAGAAAATGAAAGATAATTAGAAAAAAGTAATCAGCGCATTTTGAAGACAAGAATATGGAAACAATTATGCGCTGAACAGATTTTCTAAATAAAATTTGTATTACCCAATGCAAGTGCACAAACATAACTCGAATCGTTGTTGACGCGAAAGAGCTGTATTTAACGCTTGATTTACCTAACATAATCCACCCAGATGAACTTAAAAAAAATAACCAGCTATTACTTATATTATGGTTATTCACGTTCAATAATAATATTTCATGTTATTTTATTACTTTTGTTTAAAAAAAAACACAAAGTTGCGCAAATAATTCGCCGCGAGTGAATTTTGCAAGACTGCAGCCTTAAACATAAGACATCTTTGACATCTTTTTTTTTTTTAATAAATCCTCTTAATCATTAAATAATTAGTTTCATTAATTAACCTTAGGTAAGATTAATCAGTCTTTTTACGTAGTATGGTAGTTTAATTATTATTAAGTATTGTTTCTGAAAAGCTTCTATTGTTTATGATAGGTCTATTATAGAATCTACCAAAGGTTGTTGACTCACCCGTCCAACCAGCCGCTCTTCTAATATCATCTATGTTTACTCCCTTACTATAGGCAGCCGACGTCGAAGCGTGGCGAGTGCTATGTGCTGAGAATATAGTTATGTCTATACCACTCTCTTCCATAACTTTCTTTACCCAGCGGCTGATTGTACTAGGTGTCACAGATTTATAAGGTTTCCTTGTTGAAATAAACAATAGATTAGAAATTCTTATTGATTTAGTTAACTTTATATAATTAATAACAGCTTTGGCTGGGCAAATATTATCGTTATTAAAGAAGGGAAGAGTCAAAAAGGGTTGCATCCTATTTGGCCCTGATGTCTTAATCAACTTATCAATCTTAATTAAAACACAGTCTTCATTAATCACAATATTGTTAATACTAATCAATGATATAGTCTGGGCCCTTTGGCCCGTAGCTAACATTAACAAGGTCACAGTCTTTTTTGTAATAGTTTTTAAATCATTTTTCTGACTATAATTGTTTTCAATATAATTTAAAACAGTAGACACATCCCATGTAATATTGTACTTCGGTTTAGGAGGTCTGAGCCTAAAAAATCCTCTGAACAGTCTTTTTATTTTGTCATCTGTACCTAAATGTGGACCTATTATCAAGGCCAGTGCAGATCTAAATTTAAACTTCCATAAGACAAACCTTCATGGAACCTCTGAGTTAAATGTTTGATGACATCTGTTATGGTAGGATTATTAATATTAATGTTATGTAATTTACAGTGCTTTGCCCATGTCGTTATAGCAGGAAAGTATTGAACTAGTGTACTCTTGGATATTGAACTTATCATAATTTCAACCGCTTCGTTGTTGATCCCCAATCTTAAGAATGTTTCCCTGATAATAGTCCTGCCATCAGTTTAATTTTCTGGTGTAGGGGATGACCCGTTCTGCAATTGTTCAAGGAGAGTAGATATTCAGAAGGCTGAAAAATGATAGGTTCCTGTATTATAAGATTATTGTAAATTGGGAATCATGGCTGAGTAGTCCAGTATGGTACTACTACAATGTTACTACCCGTTGCTCTGTCTGAAATAATTTTTTCTATAGTCTTGAGTACCATAGAAAATGGGGGAAAAGCATAGAATAAATAGTAATTTGACCAACAAATAGTGAAGGCATCCACTGCTACTGCCCCAGGATCTGGATGCCATGATAGTCTTGGCACTTGGAGTTAGTTCGTGAAGCAAATAAGTCAATTGATGGTTCACCAAATATAGAAACAATTTTTTGAAAATGTGTGTCATTTAGCTCCCATTCTGTATTACCTAATTCTTTTCTAGATTCAAAATCTGCTATTATATTGTCTTTAGTATTTATGTATGTTGCATAAATCCACAAGTTTCTAGATTCACACCATTGCCAAATTTCCTTAGCAATATGATGTAAGTGAGTATACCTAACACCCCCTTGTCTATTGATATATGATATTGCAGTAATATTATCAATTCTCAATAATATTTCACTATTTCTTAAATCTTTTGCAAAACATTTTAATCCAAAGAATGCCGCCAGTAATTCTAGGGAATTAATGTGACATTGAGTTTTTTCTTGACTCCAATGACCACTGGCAGTCTCAGAACCACAAGATGCAACCCAACCTGTGTTGGAGGCATCGGTAAATATTTCTAATTTGTAAGAATTTTTTCTTATAGGATTAGTAGATGATAGAATGTTATGAGACCACCATTCGAGATCGTGTTTACAATTTGAATTTAATATAGTTGAAAATTCATAGTTACCATTATTATTTTTTAATGTAAGATATTTAAGTCGTTCTAGTTCTTTGGTGTAAAGCATACCATATTTAATAGCTGGGCAAACTGATACTAATGTTCCAATACCTTGAGCCAAAATTCTTATTTTAATTTGTTTTTTATATAATACTCGTAGTTCCTTTATTATTTTTAAACATTTGTTTCTTTTTTCTGTTGTAATATCTAATGTCATATTAACTGTATCGAAAATAAAACCAAAGAACTTGCAGTACTGATTAGGTTTAAGGTTACATTTTTCTCTATTAATAATAAATCCCAATCTTTCTAATATATCAATTGTTGCAGTCATATTTTTTTAACATTGCTGGTAATCTTTACCTATACAGAGATAGTCATCTAAATAGACCACTAAAATAAATCCTTTTTCTCTTAAGAGCGTTGTTGCATTTTTCATACGTAAATCGAGAACTTGGGAGATTTTGAAGTGATTGTGGTCACATAATTTATTTTTTTAGCTTCTTTTAACTTCAATCATCGTAATTATCATATATTTTTATTTAAAGTCTATTAAAAAAAACTTGTTCAAATTGAATTATTGACTACGAAAACAGTCGATTTCGAAGGCGCGATTTCCAGATGACGCGCGAAGGCTCAACTTTGAACTAATCTTACACCAATTATTACTACTAATTAAGAAGGTAAAGTGGTATTCATTCGAAGAGGCATATCCTGAAATTTAAAATGCATTGAGAAAAGTTTGATTTTTAATTCATTAACTTGTACTTTAATCACGTCTAAGATAATCAAAAATCGAGAAATCGACTACAAAAAAACACGTCATTTCTCAGAATCTAAAAGTCATTTGGCAACACAAATCATTTTATACGTAAGAAGAAAGATTGTACTATATATGTGTAAAAAATAAAACATATCTGTCTTCAATCATTTACGAAAATATTTTTTTAAAGTGAGTATAAAATCGGGTGCATCGAACGGCCTAAGTCAGTCGCGCTCTGGCGCTCTTCGACGCAGGACCTATGTCGGTTGACCTCCCGCCGCCGCGCATGCGCCTCGCGTGATATATAGTCAATTGTAGTGCGACTAAATATTTTTAATCCTTTCATTTAAGTAATATTTTAAGAAGCTAATGTGGTAGGCACACTTACTTTAGGAGAATTATGTTACAATTCTTGAATTATGTTGTATTACTTGTAATATTGATATTGTAATTACAATATCAATAATACAATATAATTTGGTCAAAATGTAAATCCAAGATGGTGGCTGCGAAAATTTTTAAATTTTTCGTCATGGGGATCGTTCCCATTGTTCTCGAGGATGCTAAAGCCGATATGACGTTAGAATGTAAATCCAAGATGGCGGCTGCGAACATTTTCAAATTGTTCATCATGGGTATCGTTTTCATGGTTCTTGTGGGTGCTAACGTCGATAGTGTAGTCAAAATGTAAATCCAAGATGGCTACAAGAATTTTGGAGGATGAATATGGAGAAAAAATTTATATCAGATTTTTATTTGAAATCTCTACTGCCACAATCTCTATTGTGGATCCGTGACAAAGGAGACGGAAACCATGTCATATAAACTTGGGCCTGGGCCTGGGTTGTAAAAAGATGAAATTGGTGTCAATTTATAGCTACTATATTATCAAACCATCACTGAACATTTTGCGGATTTTCGCGGTCTGAGTTCCGAGTTAAAAGAGATGTAATAAAAGTGAGGTTACATAACGATCTACATATAGGTACTTAACAGCTGATTTTTGAAGTTCTTCAGCTCGACGACCACGTAAACTACAGCCTCTAGTCACTTCGCCACAATTTACACAACGATCCATGGTGCCAATATGAAATCGGTAGGCTGGTCGTAATATACAAAATAACAAGTTCAAGTCCAACGTTTATGCGGGGTTCTCCGTACCGTGTCCGGTGTGGTAGCAAGGTTCGTACAAGAAGCAAGATCAGAAGTCCGCAGAAAGAAAACATTGGTCGAGGAAAACATCAATAAAACTGTGGGAAATATACTCAAATCGCGACCGCACTAAACGATACGAAACGAGTGAGGCATAGATAAAGGCACTATATAAAGGTGTGTCCAAATATAGAGCGGCATTTGAGCGCGGCTGCCACGCGCGGCTAGCCGCGCTCTGATCGGTCAAGGGCCGCGCGCGGCGGTGTTGAGCGTAATATATCTTCTCGTCTCACATCAGTGATGACCTCTGGCACTGAAACGTGCTCGCTCACAACATAATGGGTCTCAATCATAATCAGCCTATAATATTCCCACTGCTGGGACACAGGGCTCCTCTCGGTGAGAGGGAGTGGGCCGTAATACACCACGAGGACCCAGTGCGGGTTGGTAGATGTCACATGTCTTCGAATTTTTGGTTCTAGGCGGTTTCCTCACGATATTTTCCTTCACTGATTTGAGAGTAGTGGTGATGAAATTATTTACACAAAGTGCCTGCCTGAGTTCGAAACCATGACCTACTCGTATGTCGGGATCGTTACCATTGGGCCACCATTGCATTGCTCTCTTGGGCCGCATAGTGCAGTCAATCATCCCTTCTAGGATGATTGACTTCACTATCGGCTTCATCCTCGAGAACTATGAAAACGACATCCATGACGAAAAATTTTAAAATTTTCGCAGCCGCCATCTTGGATTTTAATTTTGACTTCACTATTGGCTATAGTCGAAATCGAAAACTATGAAAACGATACCTATACAAATCCTTATCACTTACCACTGACGTGCGACGTGTGGTCGACTGTATAGTCATTAGGTCGACTGGGCACGTACAATACCTGCCTAGGCTAATAAACATTATAAAACCAACCCCACACGAACGCAGCAGTACTATTATTTATTCTGTGGCAGCGGGGTGACCTACCTATTTGAAATTTGAAAACAGTAAACCAAACATTTGCGCATGAGGCGGCTTTATGTATTTATGTATTATTGTTGGTTCAAATTCAACTGTTTTATGAACTTGATGCGGTTGCTAAACCTATAATGCCGCAAGAAAAATAAATAATTATAGCTAGCGCGTGGCGTCTTTATCTATATTGAAATTGGGCTTAAATTGAACTGTTTTACACAAAAAAACGATGATTTTGGACAAAAGATGGCTCCGCTGTTAACAAAATTTTATTCTGATTGTGTTCTCCCAGAAATTATAGATCCAAGGAAAAGTCGATCAATCCCCTTAGACAAATAAATAAAATAAATAATAAATAAACATCCTTGGACATTTCACACAACGCCATCTAGTCCCAAGCTAAGCAACCTAATGCTTGTGTTATGGTAACGAGATGGCTGATAAACTTCTTATATACATTTTTTTTTGTAAATACATACATATTATAGATAGAAAAACACCCAGACTCGGAAACAAATACTTGTAGGTCGTACAAATATTTGTTCCGTGCGGGAATCGAACCCACAACATGCTGCGCAGCAGTCAATTGCTCAGCCACTGCGCCAACCGTGTCGTCAAATACAAATACTCTTATAAAACTTCAATTACTTATAAGTATACAAATACTTAAGCAAATAAGTAAAATGAGTTTAGTTTTTATAAGTACCTACATAATATTATTTTCTTCATCCATATTTGTATAAATTTAATTAAAATACACTAATAATGTTTTGTGGACAGTCTTTTTAATTTCTCCGTAAACCTCTAGCTTTTACTTCAAAAAAATATAGGTACGCCATAGCTACAGATCAAGATCGTTTAGTCGTCGCAGCATCGCAACTGTGTGCCGTACATGAGGAAAAACGCACACACGCGCACTCGCTACGCGGCGTCGAGCGTCAGATGTTTAAAATCCGAGCGCGAAAATAGGCGACCACAGTCTTAAATAAGCAACAATTGGTTTCATAATTTTGGTAAAGGTAAATGGAGCTGTGCATAAACCAAATGGTAAGACGTTAAATTGATAAAGGTTTCCTTAAAAAGGAATCTTAGGTACTTTTTGCTTTCTTTATGTATGCTGACCATGTAATAAGCGTCTTTTAAATCAATGGAAATTAAAAAATCATTTTTCTGCAAGATTTTACACACTGTTCTATAGTCTTCTAACTTAAAGTGTTCTGTAGGTATGAAATTATTTAGCTGTTTTAAATTCAAAATAAATCTGAAGGATCCATTTGATTATTTAATGATAAATATTGGTGAACAAAACTGATCTTTATGAAATTGACAAACTTCTATAGCTTTTAGATTTATAAGCTTATTGATTTCTGATGATATTAGAATAACCTCTTGTGCAGAAAATTTGTCATTTAATGGAATTTTGCTTTGGTGTGGTTTTGTTTCAAAGGGAATTTTGTTACCTGAGATCCAATCTAGAATAGTTGAATCACTGGTTATCTGCTTCCACCTACTAAAATGTAGTTGAAGCCTGCCCACCTGATGACTCACTTCCTGCGCTGACACTCCTTCACTGGTGGCCTCCTGTCTGCCTGTCGTGGTGCCTGCTGTCCTCGGTGATGCACCCCCCCCCTCTTCTTCGCCTCGCCTCGAGGAGGGCCCCGCCAGTTTAAAGATCTATTTTGTGCACCGCTGGATTTTAGTTCTGATGTGGTTGGTCGACGAGTGAATTTCTTTACTTGAGGTATTTTCAATTCTTCTCCTGACTTTTGCACTGACTTAACAGTCTTAGGTCCGTATTACAGAACGTCACTCAATACTCAAGCATGACTTAAAACTAGATTCAAGCCATTTGATTGGTTGAAACTAGTTTTAAACCAGTGCGGGGCAGTGGTCCAACTGCTCTGTACAACTAGTTGGACCATGGGTCTTTACTAGGGGCAGTTGTCCAACTTTAAAAATAGTTGGACCACAGCACCTTTTGAGAGTTCCGTGATTCAATTCATTTAAAAAATAACTTGCCAACTCTAAAAACCTCAACTGCATCTTTATGTGTGTATGGTACCTACTGGTTTACGGTTATATTGAACCTCTTTGCAGTAAAATAGCAAAATTAAAGGCGGGTGACTAATTTTTAAACTTTATTTTTTTACAATGTATTACAACATTCAACGAAATTTATCTAAAGCATGACCTACAGTAATATCGCCTGAAATCAGTTGTAGCTGAATTTCTCTTATATAATCATCATTCTCAATTTGGACCTTACGTCTTTTGTGTGCGATTTCGCTTGATAAAGTTGTAAAATTTTCTAAAACATTTAAGAGACGTAACATTGTAACATTTTTTGCATTAATGCGCCGACTTAGTTTTGCATGTGAGCTTTCTAAAATGTTATTAGTCCTATGTCTCTCGCTAAATACGCTTATAAGCTGAGAGAATTCATCAAAATTTCCTTTAATCCAATAACGCTCTATATATTGAATCAGTTTGTTCGCTTCAGTACCACTTTCTTTTTTTATGTAATCCCAGCCTTCTACAAATTTATCACTATGCAATAGTGGAAAAACTGAGCATAATGAAATAGTTCTTTTGACTCTTTTTGATTTACTTTTTGAGATACCTAATTTTTTTGCTTTTCTCCAAATACATTGTGACCAATGATAATAACAGCCTACAATTTTAACTGTCGGACAAAATTCTTTAATGCTGTTCAGAATAGACATTTCAAAGTCACAATGTAATATTTTTGGATTCCAATTTAACTGTGATCTTAGCATTTCAAATAACGCAAAATAAGTGGATTGCTTTTTATCACTTAGAAAAGCAAAAACCAAAGGCGCAACATTAGTAGACTCATTTGTGCTTCCCGTATCGCCAAATATAGTAAATAATTGTACGAACGGTCTGGGGCAACATTTAAAGGTTCCGTCCGCAAAATACTCATTTATCTTTTTCATTAACTCTCTTGCTTTTAATGAACAAAAAACTATTATACGCGTTTCTTCATAATAATAGTCAGTAAATGGAAAATCTTTAAATTTTAGTGGTACTTCTATTACTTCCGTATTAGAAAATACCGTTTTTGAAACACCCAATGATTGGTTTCTAGCATTATAAAGGCTATGTTTCAAATTTGAATATGATGGAAATGTAGTTATAGTATCATAAGTTGTATTTTTGTATTTAGTTAAAGTATCGTTATACAGTTTTGGAATACGTTCATCGGAAACCTTTACTTGTGTTTTCAAGTTGTCTATTGATAGCGATATTTCATTTTGTACTTCATCTGGAACACAATTATCACAATGTGGCGTCGTGTTTACAACTTCTTCCTTTACCTAAAATTAAAGAAAATCTTCCATTAATTATTATTAACCGCGTTTCCGTAATAACTGTAGGATTGGACTGTAAATAGAAATTCAAGGATACATAGAATTACCTATAATACGTACTATATACTATTAATACGTACATTAACGGTCACCGATCCTTTGCAACTCATTTTCCTTTTATTTGCGCATCTCCAATATGCATTTCCACTTTTGTAAACACGAACTTTATAGTATTGACGACAATTCCATAGCATCACCGTTTCACCTTTTCTTTCCACATAAACACACGCAACCTCTTCATCCATTATCTTTTAAATATTATATTTGTAATTATTAGATAATTTTCTGTACGATTTTATTTCAATCAAAGTCTGTGTCAAAGTATAACAAACTATACTGACACAAATTGACACAATTATGACAAATGCATTATATTATAATTGATAACAACCAGACAGTACCTACCTATTTACTGCAAAGAGGTTCAATATAACCGTAAACCCGTAGGTTCCATACAACAAAGCTGCAGCAAAGGTTTTTAGAGTTGGCAAATTATTTTTTAAATGAATTGGAACACGGAGCTCTCAAAAGGTGCTGTGGTCCAACTATTTTTAAAGTTGGACAACTGCCCCTAGTAAAGACCCATGGTCCAACTAGTTGGACAGAGCAGTTGGACCACTGCCCCGCACTGTTTTAAACTACTTAATTTAAACAAAGATCTGTGCTTGAGTTTCCCGTGATGCATCATTTAATTTCTTAATAGACTCGAGCTTTTGATCTTTCATGCTCAATTGAAGTGCAGACCCCAGACACGACAGGGCTGTTGAAATCTGTTGCTGTCTTTTATAAATGATCTGGTCTCTCTTCCTTGCAACGTCATTTACTGCTGCATTAACCTCTAAATTCAATTTTGGTGGTTTCATTACTTCAAAGTTTGTGAATGGTGGATTGTCAGTTTGTATCTTTTCCTTCTCCTCTTTATCTAGGCCTTTTTTAACTATAACTGTCCATCGTTCTACAATTTGTTTATGTAGGTTCTCTCCTTTTGCTTCTGTTTGAGGAGCCATGCCGAGTATCTCTAACACATTGTCCTCTAACTGTTCTTCCTCAACCAGTTTGCTTTCTTTCATGAAGCTAAATCGCACGGGACGACAAAATGATGAAGAACAGGGTTTCGGGTTTTTCCATATGGTGTCACTGCCATTGATTAGTTTCAACGGAACTAATGATGTCATGAAGACACTAGAATCATCATTTCTACGCACTCAGGTAACCTGTCGAAAATTCTTTTGACTGTTAAATCTAATAATCCTTGAAGAGAAATTTTTGCTGATGAATCCGTCACTGTTATTGTTTGTTTGGAAGGATAACATCGTAATTTCGCCTGTTGAACTTTGTAATAAGATGGATACAAATCTTTTACGCCTTCACGTATGGCTGTTTCTCTCAATCTATATATATAAAATTCAAAGTCCTGACTGACTGATATATCAATGCACAGCCCAAACCGCTGGACCTAGAGACTTGAAATTTTGCACATAGATACCTTATACAGTGTAGGCATCCACTAAGGAAGGATTTTTGGAAATTCCATCCCTAAGAGGGACAAATAGGGCATAAAAATTTGTATGACAATTCTTATTCCTTGAGTTAATAGACTTGAAACTTGGCATGAATATTTATCTAAGTAAATTATAAAGTTTGTCTTTTTTAGTTTTCTTAAACCACCCTCTTAGGAGGGTTTGGGGGGTGTCAAAGTTTGTACGGAGGAATTTTAACGCGCGTTCAGATTAACTCGAAACTCAGTGTGTATACTTGAGATCAAAAATGAAGAGTAACGTGTATCAGGGTTTTTCGAAAATCTACCCCTAAAGGAGTGAATAGGAGTGGTCAGTAGTCAATTTTACAGGGCAGGTTTTACTGCGTGGCTTGATTAAATCGAAAATTGGTGTAAATGATCTTTCAGTCAAGTTACGGAAATATGCCAAACGATTTTTAAAATTCCATCCCTGTGGGGGTGAAAACAGGGAATATAGAACTTGAAACTTGGCACAAGTATTTGCCTAAGCAAGTAAAGTTTGTCATTAATAGTTTTTCCCTTAGAGGGAAGGGAGCGGGGAATGGGAGTGGGTGGGAAGAAGGTAATGGGAAGGGGAGGGGTTGATGAGGAGGAAAAGGGGAAGAGGAGGGTGTACTACATCCCCTTCCCACTAACCTCCCCCCTCTCTTACCCTTTCTCACAACCCCTTCACCGCTTTCCGCTCCCTCTCTACCCTCACCAACTCCAGCTCCCCTCAGCCTCTTCCCTTCTCTAAACCGGGAGGGTTTGGAGAGAGAGGGAGCGGAAAGGGGTGTAAGAAGAGGTAAGAGAGGGAGGCGGAGGTTAGTGGGAAGGGGATGTGGTAGAGGAAGGGAGGGGTGGTGAGGAGGGAGACGGGGAAGATGATGGAGGGAGGGGAGAGAGATAGGAGGGTGTAGTGAGGGAAGAGGGGGAGGGGTGGAGTTGGTGTGGGTAGAGGGAGAGGGGAAAGTGGTGAAGGAGGTGTAAGAGAGGGTGAGACGGGGAGGGGAAGGTTAGCGGAAAAGGCGAAAGGGTGAGGGATGTGAGAGGGAGAAGGGTTGGGAAGGGTGAAGGGGTAAGAGGGAGCAGTGAGGGGGATGATAGGGGAGGGTGAGAGGAGTGGGAAGGATAGAAGGGTGAGAGGGGGGTTACAATGAGTGGAGAAGGGTAAGAGGGAGATGGGGAGACGAGTGCCTTTACACCTTAAAGTTGCTATCTGTATAGCACTGATTCAATGAAGAAACTCAGCCTGACAGGAATGACCGAAAAATAGAAAGTCGGAAACTCGGAACGGAACAAAAACAGGAGTAAACTCCAGTCGTGCGTCGGAGCTGACACACTCTTTTTTTATTTTTTTGAACGCGCTAATCTCAATATAATAAAAAGAAAAGTCCTGACTGACTGCAATCAACGCCCAGCCCAAACCCTTGGACTTAGCTGAAATTTTGCACAGAAGTCCCCTTTATAATGTAGGCTGGGAAGGATGGGTTTTTGTTTCCGTGGGATATTTTCCGTCATCCACGCGGGCGAAGCCGCGGGCAAAAGCTAGTGTTATATATTGCCACTTAGATAATTTTAAAGAGAGAAATATGCCAAGTGCCCTCTCGGGTGTGAAAACTTGCTTGGCCGACGATTGATGAATTAAATTATTGAACTTATCAGCAGCTCCTGGATTTTTCAACATGAATTCTAGTGCTGAAGCAATATTCTCCTTTCCTTCTTGTCAATATTCTCCTTTCCTTCTTTTCAATATTCTCCTTTCCTTCTTGTCTCATCTTTATGATAGCAGCATATGCTAGCTCACTGGACTCACAATTTTCTTGATCTGTAATTCTCCTTCTTTTTTTGTTTCTTTCCTAGATCTTGAAATGGTTTACGAGTTGGTGCCTTTCTTTTTATCATTGTTCCAACTGATATTGCTGCTGATGTAGATGTGGAAGGTTTAGGAGATATGGCATTTACTTCAGAATCCACAATGCCTGAAGCAGCAGGTACTTTTATGCAACTAGGCCAATCAATATTAGTCTCAAGCCAGTTTTTGTGTTCCTTTAAGAAACACTCCCGTTTTCTGTTGGCTTGCTTCCATTTCCTTGTAATAGCTAGTGTAATCCTTCTGCAATATTCTTTTAATGTTAAATTATCTTCATCGGAGAGATTTAAGTTCAAACGAGAAACTACAGCATTATATAAAATAGAAAGTCGGAAACTCGGAACGGAACAAAAACAGGAGTAAACTCCTGTCGTGCGTCGGAGCTGACACACTTTTGACGACACGGTTAGCGCAGTGGTTGAGCGATTGACTGCTGCGCAGCATGTCGCGGGTTCGATTCCCGCACGGAACAAATATTTGTACGACCTACAAGTATTTGTTTCGAGTCTGGGTGTTTTTCTATCTATAATATTTTATTTTATTTTATTTTATTTGGGAAAACAGACAATCGTACATTGTATATTAAATCTAGTTACACAGTATGCTGTAAGTAAATGTACAATCCACTACGTTTCCACATGTTACTAGTTTAAAAAAAAAGATACAGTGTTGGGAAAATTAAGCAAAATTAAGCAGTAATTAACTACATTACATGTTTAAATAATAGGTACATAATTATTAAAATTTATGAGCAAGGCGCTTAATAATTTGTTCTCTAAATGTATATTTAGATAGGGCAAAAACATCAATATCATTAAAGTTATTATTGTAAGCCTGAACCAATCTCTGGAGCGGCGCTCTCTCCCCTGCATTTGTGCGGCAGGGAGTTGTAGCAAACAGTGGATACGAGCGCGCCTCACGCCTCGACACTGTTCTAGGTACAATATAGCATATTTTACTGATTAATTCAGAGCAATCAAACCTATTATGTACAAGTCCATGGAGCATCATTCCTTGGAGCAACAAGCGTCTAGAGCGTAATGTTAATAATTTAAACTTACTCAAAGCGTTTTTATAAGATAAACGTACGGTGCGACATTTGTACTGCAATGTACTGAGGAACTTACGCTGAACTCTCTCAATTGCAGTCTCATATTTAATATAATATGGATCCCAGATCATACAAGCATATTCCACCTGTGGGCGAACTAGAGAATTAAATAAATACAGATATGTGGCTGGTCGTTTAAAGTCGGTCGAAGTTCTCATAACAAAGTTATACATTTGAAATGCTTTAGCAGTAATTTTATCTATATGTAGATTTAAGTGAAGTTTACAATCAAGAAGAACGCCCAAGTCACAGATACAAGTTTCCTTAACCAAAGTCTTATCACAAAGTGAATAATCGTAGGCTATTACATTTTTATTTTTAGTAAAATTTATGTATTTACATTTGGGGATGCTTAGTTTTAATTTATTTTCATCACAAAAATCAGATAATCTATCTAAGTCTTCCTGCAAAAGGCTGCTATCAACAGGATTTTTTATTGTTCTAAATACCTTAAGATCATCAGCGTATAATAAGAAATTACTATTTAGAAAGCAGTTACATATGTCGTTTATATATATAATAAACATTAATGGGCCCAGAATAGATCCCTGGGGAACGCCTGAGGTCGCCAGAAATGAGTCCGACTTGTACCCATTGCTCACTACAGTTTGACTACGATTACTAATATATGAACAGAACCAACGCAGTAAGTTACCTCTGATGCCATTAAAGGCTATTTTGTTTAATAAAATTGAGTGGTCCACTACATCGAAAGCCTTTTTAAAATCAGTATAAACAGCGTCGGTCTGATAACCTGCGTCCATGTTATTGAACAAGTGATCTGTAAAGATCATTAAGTTAGTCACAGTAGACTTATTTTTAACGAAACCGTGTTGCTCAGGTATAATATTGTGTCTCAAAAATGGATAAATAGCTTGATGAACGAGTTTTTCAAATATTTTTGCAATAGAACAAAGAATCGATATAGGTCTATAATTCTCAATGTTTTGTCTAGACCCACTTTTATGCACTGGTATTATATTTGCTTTCTTCCAAGCAGACGGAAAAGTACCAGTTTGGATACACTTGTTAAATAACATGGAAAGAGGCATACAAATTGTTTCAGCAGTCCTCTTAAGAAAATAGGGTGGTATGCCATCAGGTCCCGGTCCCTTATTTATATCTAACGATTTTAGCTGTCTGCAAACTTCATGGACAGTGAAATCTAAAGTACAGAGAGAGCTGTTATTGCCATTACTCAAATCAGAAGCTGGGCACCATCCGGGAGAAAGACTAGACGGCTCATACACTGACTGAAAGAATGTTGAAAACAAATTACAAATTTCCACCGGGTCGCTAGAAGTAACATTATTATAGAACATGCAGGTCGGTATACCCGACTTACCTTGCCGATTAGCAACGTAAACCCAAAAGTGCTTCATATCAATGGTAATACCATCCTCGACACTATTTATATATTTGTGAAAACATTTGTGACATTCATCTTTAAAACGCTCTCTATACAAGGAAAATACTTCGTAGTCACTTATATTACGGTACTTTTTCCATTTAGACCAGGCTTTCTTTTTATACTTAAAAATGTGGATGAGTGGTTTGGAGAACCAGACCGGGAAATGCGAGTTTGGTGGCTTCGATAGCGGTATGCGGTTTTTTATTATACCATATAAACAGTTATAAAAAGTATCGATGCACACATCAGCCGAATTGCTCCCCAAAGCGTCTTCCCAGTTAATCTCATCGATGTCCTCGTTAATCACTGTGTAGTCGGCTTTACGGTAATTATATTTCGGTGTATGTAGAGGTTTGGATAAACTGATATTAATATTAAGGGACAATAGTGTGTAAAATGGTGGATGGTGGCTGTCAACCGGTAAAAGATCTTGATTAGGTCTCAAAACAGTGCATCTCGCATCAGAGATAAGGAGATCTAGTACTCGTCCATTCGAGTTTGCCATATGATTGAATTGATTGACATCATGAACAATCAAAAAGTCCCTCAAACGGTTACAAGTTGGTGAGGTGCCCAGGCAAGTCATATAGTCTTGAGCGGGATCCAATTTAGCCCATTGTGCCGTAGGTATATTATAGTCACCTAGCAATAATATATTATCCGTTTTTATTGAGCCGATTAACTTGTCCATATTATCAAAAAGAGTATTGTATACAGCAAAAGGTATGTTATTCGGCACATAAGCTGCGCAGATAAGGGTATGTGAAGAATTGTTGCTGCCAGGAATGATAATTGCGACTTGTTCAAGGTATTGGTCTAATGTACCAAGCTGCGAAGAAGGAATACAAACAGGGTTATATTTTCGCAATACCGCTATCAGTACACCACCGCCGTCAGATTTCCTAGTAGCAGTCCTATTCCGGTCATAGCGAAAAACTAAATACCGATTATCAATAAATTCATTGTTATTAATTGTAGGAATAAGCCATGTTTCTGTTAAAATAATAACATCGAAACAGTTAGAGAGAATATTCATATACAAAGTATTCAATTTCGTGCGAAAGCCTCTACAGTTTTGGTAATAAATACTGAAGTCATGGTATATAGTATTAGACATTGTAATTAGTGACAACTTATATAATACATAACAAAATTAGCTTGCTACAGGCTAATGACTCGGAGCATTTATGATGTTTTTAATATCATTTTTACATTTAATGGCTATAGTGGGTGAGGTTTCAGACTGTTTAACAAGAATGGTGGCATGCTTAACCCAGACAAACTTATAACTAAATTTTTTTGCTGCCTCTCGGGCCTCGCGTAGCAACTGTTTTTTCTGTAAAGTTAAGTGTTCATTTACATATATAGTATGTAGTGCGCCAGCGATGCCCAGGTCTTTAGAGGTAAGTCCTTTCTTCAGGCGGCATGCAGATATTATATTGTCCCTCAGAGTACGTGTTTTTACAGAAGCAATGATATTTTTAGGCCTCTCGCTGCTTGCCGCATGTGGCACGCGATGTATTGAAGTAATATCGTCTCTTGATATATTATGGTTGATCTTTTTACCTATATCCTCCAATAAAGCAGGTAAGTTTTCTCCTCGTCTCTCCGGGACATTGGAGATTTCTAAGTTACATTGCCTGCCCTGCTGTTCCAAGTAGTCAATCTTCAATTCGAGCGCTTTGACTACATCTGGACTCACACTCAAAGGTCGCCTATTAATGTTACTGAGTTGCTCTTGGAAGTCGTCATATTGGTCAGAGACAAGTTGAGCGGATATTTTTATCTCAGCGACTTCCCCAGACAGTTTTGAGACCGAAAGCTTTAAAGCGGAATTCTCAGAGCGTAGACTAGCCATTTCTTTTTTTGATTCTTTTATATAGGACTCCAAGTCACCTCTAATCGATGTTATATTATCATTGATTGCTGCCAGTTTACCATCCAAGCTTACTTTCCATTCATTGACAGTCTTTTGTAACTCCGCCTGGATAGAAGAAGAACTTTGAAGGTCTGCCCTAATATCTGAGAGCAGTACCTCACGTTCACACTCAGGTTGTATGTTTCGTTTGCGAACTGTAACTTTAGAGTCGACATTCGAGGGTGAACTAGTTACCAAGTCAGACTTAGCGAGTGACTGTACATGTTTCAGCGAGGTTTTAGGTTGTGCACGCGAAGTGCCAGACATGTCAAAGCCCCTACAGTTATAAAATAGCAAACAAAAGCTGAAGCGCGTATTGCCTGTAGTTACGTGCTAGGCGCTGCTTTGCGGTGAAGTAGCGGCACAGCAGTGGCGAGTGGTGGGGCGCGCTCAGCGCGACCGCTTGTTTCGCCCGCTGATGACTAACCTTGATGGCTCGGTGGGAGGTCGGGCGACTGCAAATCCAAGCGTCGCGGGTTCGGAGCTGGGTGGAGACACGAAGGATCGAAACTCACAAAAATATTTTCGACTCTTTCTTGCGCCGCCCACTGGGTGGGATTAGACTATTTAAACTTCACAGGAGCAAACGAGAAACGCAACTCAAACAAATTGACCAATCACAGAAAACTACGAGGATAACTGTATTATGCGTCCACTCTGTATCAATGCTTACGACGGAATAATATGTATGTATTTACAAAAAAAAAAAATGTATATAAGTAGTTTATCAGCCATCTCGTTACCATAACACAAGCATTAGGTTGCTTAGCTTGGGACTAGATGGCGTTGTGTGAAATGTCCAAGGATATTTATTTATTTATTTATGTAGCGCAAGGCTGTCACTGTACTTCCCCGAATTCTTCAAAATCATGACTTTCCTGTGGCTGCTTTAAGCGAGAGCTTAAAGCCTCCGGCCAGGCTTAAAACTAGGACTTAAAACTAGGGGTTTGAGCGACTCTGCACATCGCTGCGGTAAGGGTAGGGAGGACAGCCAGAGGGTTCAGGCTGGGTCGTGACGCGATAATATCCAAGGTACGAGGTACGAGAATGATCGGTGGGCAAGGGGAGTTTAGTGGCGGTTTAGAGGCTACAGGCTCGGCTGTACCGATTAGGTAGTAGGTAGGTACCTATTAGCAATAATTCTCGGTAATTGTTATAGGCTAAAAGGGTTCAGCTTCTGATAAAGTCGAGTATTTGTTGTCAACAATTTAAGAATTGTTTTTTTACGTGTAAGATGCTGTTTTTCTGGTAGGTAGTTTAAAAATCAATGATTAAAAAAGCGGCTCACGATGGCCTACACTATTTTGCTATATATTCTTTGTTATATTTTTCAAATGCGTAATTCAATTCATTTATAATCATTATAAATGAAGAAATAAAAATAATAACATTATTTTTCTTTTTTTTCTTTTTATCACACCTCTGCCATAAAAGTGAAATATATCAAAAATTGGCAAAAAAATAGGAGATTTTTTGTGTGAAAGAATAATTATTATGCGCAAATATGCGATAGCTGAGATATTGAAGTTTTTATGATAATTCCCATTCAAGTATTTTGAAAAAAATCAAGTCTATCTTCCACTATGTTCTATGACGTCATACCAATTATACCTCAAGGTAATGATTGTTTTAACCAATTCCATTCAAAAAATTTGACCAATTCGAAAATAATATGGAACGTCTATGAAACCCGATTTTCAGCCCACTGTGCGCCGTCGCTCCGGCCGTCGCAACTTTCGTACCCGCAAACTTAGACCGTCATAGCGCACCGACTAGTACTTCAGTCGGCAACACTGTATTTCATGCGACATATATTTATGTAGTTACTAAAGGCACACCCCAACCAAATGGGCAACTTTTTAAATATCTCCTTTGGATATGTCCATTAAAAACTTTTACAAAGTCTACTTAAAACATGTAACAAATAACTATTAACCAGTGGTTCTTCACTGTTGATAAGTAATCAAGTAGCCAGATTAACCATGAAAAACTCAGTGTTTGAATAATTAATATGTTTGCCCATATTTATTCGTTTGTTATGAATTGCCACATTAACAAGAGTGTAAGAAATAGGGTAAGAAGTATGATAAAATTGCGTTAAGAAAAACATAGTTTCTGTAATTACGAAACTTCTTCATGACGCGCTAGGATGTCACTCCGTATAACAACGTTGCTAGTGTCAGCGCAGACATAATGTAAAAAAATAATTATTTCTTGATGACGTCCTTTATATGTCAACATAGTGAATATAGTGATACTAAAAACTCAAGACTTTGACTAATAAATATGTTTGCCCATATTTATTCGGTTGTAATGAATTGCCATTCAAAAGTGTAAGAAATAACATAAGAAGTATGATAAAATTGCGTTAAGAAACACATGGTTTCTGTAATTACGAAACTTCATCAGGTTGCACCAGGATGTCACTTCGTATATCAACGTGGCTAGTATCAGCTCAAACACAATGTAGAAAATAATTATTTCTTGATGACAACCTTCATTGGTCAACATAGTGAATATAGTGATATTCACCATGTTGACTTATGAAGTTATGAAGGTCGTAAAACATGTGACAAATATCTACCAACCAGTGGTTTTTCACTGCTGTTAAGTAATCAAGTTGCCAGATTAACAATTAAAAACTCTAGACTTTGACTATGCACCTGGATGTCACTCCGTATATTGTCATAGCCGTGGCTATTGTCAGCACAAACACAATGTATAGAATAATTATTTCTTGATGACGACCTTTATAATCATAACTCAACAAAGTGTTTTATTTCGATGTCCATTCCAAGGTTCGATTTTGAATCACAAAGTTACAATGATTGGAAAACTGTTTTTTTTTATCCACTCAGTTTCGATACACATTACTTATCTGTAGGTACTGCTCTAACTAATTCACTGTTTTTGATAGTTATTACGCATATGATGCTTGCGGTATGATCAACTGCTGGGCCGCTGTGACTGCTGGTCCCGCAGGCCATAAAGATGTCAGTTCATTTCTTATCCATTTCTTAGTACTGCTGGTACAACATTGCCTTCCACATAGACAAATACACATTATCAGAAGTACAATACTGATCACTGTTATGATAATACCAAAGTTCTCCAGTTTAGCCTCAATGTCTCCGACATGTTTTGCGCTATTAACTCCTTGCTGAGCGGTAATGACTTCTTCGTTCTTAGTATTATAACTTCCCATTTTGTTTTATTTAAATTCTATTACTTATGCAACTCGTGTCTAGTGTAGTCTTTTAAGTATAAGAGCTAGTAGCCTCAGCGGTCACCACTATCAAAGGGAAAACTATTCTACCTGGGAAGACCGTATAAATGCAAACTCAAAGCCTCAGACTATTCACTTAGTATTATTGGTTTATAACAAAGACGACTATTTTATACTTATTACAATTACTGTTCAGAACTAATTCTAATCAAATGTCGCAATCGACGGTCCAGGAGCGAATGCCTCTGCGCAACCGCTCCTAGACAATTCACACCCAAAACCCCGCGGCAAATCCGGCTCTCCCATTGGCCCACGATATCAGCCGATGCCGTGGTCCAATCGTTCATTCCATCAATCTATAAACTAAAAGCTGATAGTTCCAAAAATAGAAATGAATCGTTTACACAACATTCCTTTGATTATATTTAAAACATATTATTATATAGTTATATAAAACAAAGATCCTATCAAAATTAACTCATTTCAACAATTTTCTTTCAAAAACTTAGAGCTAGCATTTATTAAAAGGAACAAAACCTAATAATTGTCCGTCCTGACATTGTTTGCGGCCCTGCACACGGCTCCAGGTGGAAACCTAACAATCGGGTTTTTAAGCAGTTGCTTAAACAAATTACAATAATAATTAATAACTACTAATACTTATTAAGGGCACACTATTTGAGTTTTCCTGTTTTTAGAATCAATTTTAAATAGTCAAATTAGTGTATTTAGGTCCTGAAAAAAATATATGTCATAGATACGTCCTTTCTTTAGAAAAATCTACGGTTGAAAACACGATAAATTTTAATTTGCTCGATAGAAAAAAAACCGAAAAGGGGTCGATTTCAAAGCCATTTTTAGTTTTATTTCCTAATTACAGCACAAAATAATATGAAAATTGCATGTACCATGAGGTAATAGTATTTCGGAGTGAATTCTCCGGTTGGATTTTTTGGTGTAATACATTTAAAAAAAAATAAACACAAAAATAGTAAATCGGGCTAAACCGGCTCGCGCTCAGTCCTGCGGGACGTCATCGAGGCTGGACACGTGTCAAAATTTTTAAAAATTCGCTCTCCCTGCAGTTGTTCAAAAAAAATCAAATAAAAGAAGAACACATTAGTTATGAAATTGCGACAGCTCAGAAAAAATATCTCGTAATTATACAGGGTGTAAGGGACAGCCCTCCGCAAACTGATAGGGTGAATTCAGTATGTCATACTAAGATGACCGGTACATGAATTTTTTTCAGGAACGTTAAGGGAATCCAATAAACCTGATTTGTTTGTGTTTTTGTGCACAAATTGGAGCGTCTATTACTGGTTGGGAGGGGTAGGTAATAGGTATGCGGCGAGTTCGATGAACTCTGTAGCTAGACAGAAAGTGAACAGCTGATTTCACGCGTCGTTGGTTAGAGTATTTCAACATCCATTGCTGGTTTTTTTTTTTGCTGTTTTTTTTGCAGTTTTTTTACATAAATAGAGTGCTGTGAACACACAATGCAATTTTACATTGAAATAATGAAAATGTAACTGAAAAAAAAATTGAAAAAATGAAAATTAATAAATAAAAGTAAAAAAACTATTTGTCCCAAATTAAATAAGAAATTGTATTGTATTGTACCTATAACTTTTTGTTATTTTAATTTTAAGGTAAATAGTATTAAGTAAACTAGGTATAAAATTATGAATTAATTAAATGTTGTCCTTTTCAAGACTTCTAATGTTAAATATTGTTAAGAAACTGTCCTACAATTACCATATAGAAGCTCATGCCGCCTGTGATACAGGTTTATCCTAGTACAGGCACCTAACATTATATTACCTTTGTAAATTATTTCTATGATTTTATGTTAATATTTTACCAATTATTGATACTGAATAAATATTCTATTCTATTCTATTACAGTTGAGTTCACTTTCAAATTCTGCGAATATTCTCATCATTACGTAAAGTTATGATACAAAAACACTAACAGAATCTGAGAATCAAAGGTTTTAGGAACATATACTACCTACTTATTAAAAACATTAACACCAAAATTGATTAAATTATTTATTTCTTGTGTTTACAATGCTTATTAAAATAAATCTGTGCAGCTTTCTTCAACTCATCATCCCCATCATAAGTAATTTTTCCTGCCAAAATTCTATTAATACCTCTGCTATATACAACCACCTCTGCTATATATACCAGCTATATACAATTACATTAATTGCTGTATCTAAAAATAAAGATTGCAGTTTTTCTTTATGATTTGAACAGTTAAAAGGAAAGACAATTAATATATCCGCTAACATTTTAATGTTAGTTTTTAATTTTATTACACGGCTCATCCTGAAAACAATTTTAAACAGTAGTATTCGTCTGCAACGAACTCGTCCGCGTACATATTTAGAATTTAATAAACAAAATAAATTTGAACGCGACTAATAGCACTAGCCGTCAGCGGTGACATCATCTGTCAAATCACTTTTCGACTTCGCGCGCTCGCGACAACGCGTAAATTTTGTGTATGAAAAACGCATAGAATAATACTCCAAAGAAAATCTAAATCTAAACATGTCCAGTTCGGATTCGGACATTTCGGACGATTTGTATCAAGAGATTGCAAGAATGAAGAAGAAATTGAAAAAATTGTCTCGCCGACGCCGCCGGCGTCGTAGCCGCCATGATGTCTTTGAAACAAAACGGCAAAGAAAAGAAAACGTGGGTAAGTACTCTCGTCTTCTTTCTAGGTATTGGAAAGCATAACTCATGCATTACTATCCAGACGAAACCACGGAACGAGATTCTAGATGGTTAATTCGTATTTACGAATCCATGTCTGACGGGCGAGTCTGACCGCCATCCGTGCTAGTACGAGATACTTCCGCACGAAGATCAGCTTTTGATACGAGATATCAATTCTGATAAATGTTCTACCAGATTGTGCGAGACACATGACGGTGGATCACATCACACCAAGACCAAGTCTTTGATATACCTACTGCAAGTATATTGGACTAGAGTTACAAGAAGTAACAGTAAGTACCTATTTCAGATCCAGTTACTGAAGAAGTAATCGAAACCCCAACCCCAGATGAAATTCCAAGCCCGGACAATACCCCAAACCTGGAAAATACACCAAACCCGGACAATACCTCAAACCCGGAACTAATCCCAAACCCGGATGAAATTCCGGAAGCCTTGCTAGTAGCATTAGGCAGCGAAAAGCCTAAAGAAGACAGGTATGGCCCAAACATAAATCATTTAATAGCTTCTCGATGGGAAACCATTTTACTCAATGATAGTGAGGAAGTGAAAAATATTTTAAACGAATATAAAGTGCCACAGAACTGCCCACTCCTGGACGCACCAGAGCTCAATGCTGAAGTCAGGGTGGCCTTGACTGAATCAGCCCGTAACCGAGACGATATGCTTAGAGCTAAGCAACAACAACTGGGCATAGCCCTTACCTGTTTGGGTCAGGGGATGACCAAGATATTATCTGGTCAGGATGTACCTGATGCATTGAAACTAATAAGTGATGGCACAAAACTTCTAGCATCTATTCATTACAAAGAAACTAATACCAGAAAACAGTTACTCGCACCTCTTTTGGATAAATCTTTTATAAAGATGGCAGAAACAATTCCAAGAAACCAATACTTATTTGGTGAAAACTTGGCCGAAAAGTTCAAAAATAGTAAAGAAATTGAAAGATCAGGTTTGCAATTAAGAAAACCCAAAGCTCCAATGTTCAGTCGTACGGGAAACTGGACTGCCCCCTCACGCCAGAGCTCACAACAGAAGAACACAATGCGGGGGGGGGGGGGCAGAAGCGTCCTCAAGTTCAGACTCAAACAAAGAAGACAAACCAGTATCAGCCACCCAAAAAGACATTGAAACGTGCACCGGTGAACCGCCCCGAGAGGGACTACCAGCGTGCTCGCCAACGTCGCTAACATCACAACAGGTAAAACATGCCGGTAATTTAGCTAGATACTTAAATTGTTGGCAGAAGATTACAAATGATGTGACTGTTCTTGATTGGGTCCAAGGCTACCACATACCATTCACATCTGTACCTGTTCAAACCAGGAAACCATCAAATGTTTTTTCTCAAAGTGAGGAATTAAACATACAGAGGTCAATTAATGATTTATTAAAATTAGGTGCAATAACTCTTTGTCAACCTGAAGAAGGTCAATACCTTTCAAACATATTTTTAGTACCGAAGCCTAATGGTAAATTTAGGTTCATTTTAAATCTAAAATCCTTGAATAATTTTGTCTCCACATCTCATTTTAAGATGGAAGACTTACGTACCTCTACTAGGTTGGTACATAAAAATTGCTTCATGACAACCATAGATTTAAAAGAATCTTATCTATTAGTTCCAGTAGCTGCACAAGACAGGAAATACCTTAGATTCAAATATAAAAGGTTGTATGAATTTACAGCACTTCCTTATGGTTTGTGTACAGCACCCAGTGTATTTACAAAAATATTAAAACCTGTGATGTCCTATATAAGGAACTTGGGATATGTAACAGTAATATATTTAGATGACATTCAATGTATAGCTAACACTTATGAAGAATGTCAAACTCAAACATACCATATTATACAAATACTTGAGTGTTTAGGTTTTATACTGAACTTTGAAAAGAGTAACTTAAATCCAAGCAGACAGTGTAAATTCCTAGGGTTTATTATTAATTCTCAACAGCTGACACTAAAATTACCATTTGAAAAAGAAGAAAAAATTATAAATATGATCAAACAGTTTATGTTACAAAGAAAATGCAAAATTAGATGCCTTGCTCAACTACTTGGAACATTGACAGCTGCCTGTCCAGCTATACCATATGGTTGGCGACATACAAAGCTTATGGAAAGAGAAAAATACTTGGCCTTACAGTCATCAAATGAAAATTTTGAAAGCTTTATGAATATCTCTGATAACATTATCTCTGAACTAAAATGGTGGTTGTTTAACATCCCTATATCCAAAAAGTCATTTGCTCTACAAAAAACTAAGTTAGAAATCTTCACAGATGCATCACTTACTGGTTGGGGGGCTCATTGTCTAGGCGAATCGATAGGGGGACTTTGGAATACAACTGAGAAAGAGGAACATATTAATTACCTAGAACTGAAAGCGGCTTACTTTGGCCTAAGATCCTTCGCTAAGAATATGGAAAATTGTCATATTTTGTTAAGGATAGACAACACTACAGCTATTTCCTGTGTTAATAAAATGGGTAGCATACAATTTAAACACCTGAATGCCATTACTCAAGAATTATGGCAATGGTGTGAAGATAGACACATATGGATTACAGCTTCCTATATCAAGTCAAAAAAAAACACAGAGGCTGATAGGGAATCTAGGAACTTAAACCATGACACAGAATGGTCTTTAGCAAACTATGCATTTACAAGAATTACCCAGCATTTCAGAACACCTGAAATAGATTGATTTGCCACCAGAATAAATGCAAAATGTTTAAAATATATCTCTTGGAAAAGAGACCCAATGGCCTTTGACATAGATGCATTCACATTACACTGGAGCAAATTCTTCTTTTATGCTTTTCCCCCATTTTCATTAATTACTAAATGTTTGGAAAAAATAAGACATGACCAAGCTGAGGGAATCCTTGTATTCCCTTGGTGGCCAGCTCAGCCATGGTTTCCCTTAGTTAAAAAATTGACTGTATCAAAACCAATCATATTTAATGCTAACAATGATCTGCTCTCATCTCCTTTTAGCAAAGAACACCGTCTGAGTAGGGCTTTCAGTCTCGCTGCATTTCTGAGTCCCGGGAAAAAAAAATCGAGACTCGATGCGGTCTCGAAATTCCCGGGAAAAACGAGACTTTCGAGACTATTTCAAAAGTGGCTTTCATACTTATAGGCTAGGCATTTAGGCAGTCAAAATAAGATATTTCAACCAAGTACTTTATTAAACATAAGTACAGTAACAAACTCAACTTATAAAATCAAAAATAATTTTTGAAAGTTTCTTTTGGTTTTTTATAGTGAACACGTAAGAAACAAAGGGTGTTTCATGTGGTTTCAGACAGAGAGGACCTGATTTTATTACAAAAGTATCCTGCGTTAGAAAAAGCTTTCTCTGCTTCTAAGCTAGTGAGGGGTTAGATATTAAGGCTCCTGCTTCCTAAAATACGGCGAAACTAAGTAACTTTGTAACCACCTTTTACAGTAACTCTAACTATAGCATCTTTCTGATAGAAAAAAATACACAGTAATCTACAATACATAAGAAGTGATTTCATGTGTCCTGAAATCTATTTTAGTTTGTAGAACTAAGGGAAAAAAAGGCTAAATCCAGGTCTATTTCGGTCTATTTTTTCGAGTTGTTACCATATTACTCGTACAGTTTTCATTAAGTGTTCATAAATTTATACAGTTCTTTATAAACTAATAAGGAATGATTTCTTGTCATTACTTTTTTAGTTTAATCAACAGATTTTTTGTAAATCGATAATCACTTCATATTTTGCAAGCGTTGTGTCATCGCGCTTCTCTTTCTTTTCTATGCAGTCCGACAGTGACCGCGCTTTTTGTGACGGACAAACCTTAAGTAATTGTAGCAATGGTGTGGCCCCTATTATCAAAGAGAGCTTTTTCCTCGTGAAAGGCTGATTGCAAGTCATGGATAGACATGGAAGTTATATTCTGACCTTTGTCTTCTTGGGGGTTTAAAAAATTATTAAGCTCACATTTCAGCTGTTCTCCTGTTGTTAGACTTGTGAGCTCCGCAATCGTCGCATCATTTGGGTCACTGTGGTATTTGCGGGATCATTTTCAGATGTTTTTTTAGTTGAGTGTGGATTTATTTAACCTTTCGTACAATTATTTTAAAGAAATTGTAATTTCATAGTTGCTTAACGTTTGAAAGGCGCTTGCATGCAGCTTTTTTTAAAAAAACTGAGAAGGACTACGCAAGTATTGTAAGACACTTGCCTCAATCAATCTATTTTCCTTAATACGGATAGGTACGCAGTGAATTGGCGAGACTTACGTTCAAAGAACTTTGTCGTATTTCTAATTTCTGTAAACAGAAATTTAGTGCATTTGTTAAAAGAGTACATAGTGCTTCTAAGGCCACTTTGATGATACCAAGTGAATTTGAGATTGCTTACAATGTATTATACTCCTGATGCAGTAAACTCTACTCCGGATACCTACTAGGTATATGAATTAGAGCTTTTCGGGCGAATATCTTTATTTTAAGAAATCATTCAAGAATTTCAGCTAAACTGGACTACCTCGTTTTGTTATCAATTATTAATTCTAGTTCTGTGTGGAACTCTTCTGTTACTTATTTAATACTACCAAGTGACTTAAGTCTCGAAAGTCTCGTTATTCCCGAGACTGAAACTATCAGTCTCGAGTCTCGAAAATACCAAAAAATCGTCGAGACTCTCGAAATTTTCGAGACCGAGATTCCCGGGATGAAAGCCCTACGTCTGAGCTCCCACCTTACCCTGGCTGCAGGACACTTCTCCGGACAGCGTTTCAACTAAGACATATACCTCAAGCTTCCTTGGAAATAATGATCGGATCTTTAGCTCAAGGTACTCAAAAACAGTATGATTGCTCATATAAAAAGTGGTGGGCACACTGCCATAGTAATAATATTGATATTTACAAAGCCTCTATACCGCAAATTATAGGATTCTTGTCAGAAGCATTTAATATGGGAAGTAACTATTCAACATTAAATACCCATCGCTCAGCATTGTCCCTGCTAATAAGCTCTGAAATTGGGAAGGATGAGAATATAAAGCTGTTGTTAAAAGGAGCATTTAGACAAAGACCCTCTCTCCCTAGGTATACAGAAATGTGGGACCCTGCAATAGTACTAGATTTCCTAGGTAAGATGCCAGTTGCTTTAAATCTTAAAGAACTTTCAAAAAAGCTAGTTACTTTATTAGCTCTGTGTACTGCCCACAGAGTTCAGACATTGGCATCAATTAAAATGAAAGACATACATTTTACATCTGACTGTGTTGTCATTAATATATCTGATGTTCTAAAAACATCTCTCAAAACTAAAACAAACACCACTTTGCGCTTACCATACTTTGAAAACCACACAGTGTGCCCAGCAAAAACTTTACAATTGTACATGCAAAGTACTAAGGAAGCTCGGGGAGATATACCTTACCTGGTCATTACCACTAAAAAACCTTTTAAAAAAGCTACATCCACTACAATAAGCCGTTGGATCAAGGAAGTCCTCACTGAGAGTGGCATTGACACCAGTATTTTTAGTTCACACAGTACCAGACATGCGTCTACTTCAAAGGCTAAAACTGCAGGTGTGTCTATTGAAATTATTAAGAAGACTGCTGGCTGGTCCCATAGATCAGCTATCTTTGCCAAATATTATAATCTACCCATTGTAAATGACAGAACTGACCTTGTTTTTGCTAATACAATCCTAGATTAAGCGCTAACAAAATACTGCAAAGAGTGTAATAAAAGCCAGTCCTTTATTACAATTGTTGTAGTATTTCACAAACAACCAGTTTTTGATAATTAATTTGTCATAGTTTTAATTATGATTTTAAATAATTATTTTTGGATTTGAAGAAGATTATATTACTTAATTCCTATTTAGTACCCAAGGGTACTCATTATTATCCTTAATTTAAAATTACTATTATCTATTATGTAACACCTGAAAGATACAAATTATTATAAGATTTGATTGTAAGAACATTGTGTACTTAATACTAGTTCCCACTTGGTACATGAAGCCAAAAGGGTACCTACATAAGTACTATTAATTTATATGTGTTAAGATTTACTAATAGTTGGTAACACCTGACCTGACCTGAAGGTCACATATTATATAGGTTTGATTATAGGAACATAAACCTGTAGCACCTGAATGATCTATGTTATTGCATGTTTTGTTTCTGGTTTTACTTGTGGTAAAAATATAAAGAACTGCAAAGTATAATTGAATTTCAATGTTTATGATTTTCTTATTCATACACAATTTTAGATAATTATTGCCATTCGTTGTCTCTGAACATCTACTGTTTAAAATTGTTTTCAGGATGAGCCGTGTAATAAAATTACCATCAGACGTCACTTAAGGTAAGTTAGTCTGATTTCATAATTTATGCCGGCTTGTATTGTGTTTCAATGTGTTCACTGATAATGTTTGTACTTCATAAAAACATTCTTTTAATTTCTGGGAAGGATAGCACAACCACCGTTTTGTTTGATGATATTCTTTTAATTTTATATATGACGGCGCGTCTAAAAGTTTTACGACGAAGTTGATTTTAGAACGATCATGACAGCTGTCAACTTGACGTAATCCCAGGTACTAGGAAGGCGGCCTCCCGCTAACAGTTTTGAAAGCTAAGCGTATTGCGGTAGATTGATAGAAAAGCCGGTGGGATTGATTATTGAGATTGTGATGTTACGAATGAGGGTGCTCACCCTGGGCAGTGCAGTGAGGTGAAGGATTTGCGCACGCGCTTACGTACCTGGGAGAACGTCGTTTACATTGAGAATATCATTGACTTTCATTTACTTACCATCCCCAAGCCCGCATACCCACGCAATATTAGGACCTCTTCTGGTAAAGACTATGTAATGCCTTTATATATTTATTATCATTTGGATTTGTAGAGAAAAGTGTTTGTTTGCAAGTTTTACATGATTTTACTACTCTTTTTAAACATTTAGTCAGGACCCAGCCACAAACATATTCTCTCTGCTCAGTGCCCTTATTTTCTTCTGTAACTGGAAAGGTGAAGAGGCTGTCTAAATTTTCATGAATAATGATTTCGTCGTTTATTTCTATTTTATCTGATCTTTTTTCAGTAACAAAAAAGTCTAGTTTTTGTAGGCATGTAATAACGTCTTCTTCACAATTAGAATTATAGGCATGTGGTAAGTTGAAATTATTCAATAAAAGGGCTTTATAGGAACCCTCAAATGAAGTAGAATTAGGTGATACATTTCGTGCGCCTAAACTTCTAATATTACCAAAAAAGTTTTCAATAGGGTCCTGATTGAAATTTCTTGTCAGAATGCTGTCAAACAAATACTTTTCATGTAATATTTTACAAATTTGTATCATTATCTCTATTGTTTTTATGAAATTTTTAACAGATGGCACCCATCGTTCAACAATTCTAACTTTGTTTCCGTCTTTTTCTTTACATACAACTACATATATAATACTTTCTAAAAACTTTTTGGCATCATACCACAACTTTATAAACTTTGCCATTGGGCACATGGAACGAGCTGCAATTCAAACTGTCGAACAAATTGTCAACCATCAAAACAAATGGAACGATTTGACGGCACTCTTCAGCATAGACTAGTATATATGAGACTCTTCAGGTAGATCACCCCTGGCTGTGAGATGTTCCGCTGCTACTGCAACACTGCGGCTAAAAATCTGGGCTGCAGTTTTTACCCTCATTTTTTTCAATTTTTCTGGGTTTATATGCTCTTCTGTGATTTTTTGAAGATATCGTAACTCTCCATAACTTTTATCTGCTTCATATAGCATTCGGAAATAGTCCCATTTTAATGTTTTTTCTTTCTTGTCTCCATTTATGTTAATGTATTTTAAATCTTTATTGAGCAAATTATTGCGAAGACCTTTTAATAAATGAGGGACATCATATAATGGTATAATAGTTTTTTTATTTACTTCAAAAATTTCATTTCGCCATTCTTTTCCTTTTTGTAGATAATTGGCTTTGGTATCTTCAATTAAACTATTGATAGTGCTCACATTAATTGTGCTTTGGTCACACACCGTGCAGAGAACTATAAGACCCGTACGCTGTACATTTGTGATTACATCTTTGACCATATTCTTTAAGTCGTTTTTCTTCAAAGCCTGTGTAAAATAATATTCGACTGGCTGCTTGTAATTTTTCTTAATACCCTTCACCATAAAAAATAGCCCTGTATAGTGATAATGAGAGCACTTTTTCATCGATAGTAAATCGCCGTCCTTTAGGTTTCTTACCTGGGAAATGCAAATTTTACAACGAAAATTATCCAAGAACTCGAAAATTAACCGTTGAAAAGAAAGACTGAGCAAACATGGAGCAAACTGTCAAACTGAATTCATTCAAATTTCAGATTTCTTTTTCGATCCAAAATAAAATCAGGAATTTAGTCAGGATTATACAAGTACAAAATATACTATAATAAACTACAAAAATATAATTAATTAAAAAAATAAAATATAATATTTTTGTAGTTAAGAAATAACTTTATGAAATAAAATACAAGCAAATTCTAAAGTATGTTATGCGTAGAATGAAACGTATAAAACAGTATAAAGAATAAAACCGTCACAATTATCATCGTCGGAAGATGAAGGTAAGCAAAAATGCATTAATTATTTGGTGATCTAAAAGTGAACAGTGAAATTATCAGTTTTGTAATGCTCTGGGATTGACTGCGAGTCAATAACTTTGACATTTTTCAAAACTAAATCATAAAAGTTTGCATCGGGGTTGACTGCGAGTCTTCAACGATGACAACAGTGAAATTATCAATTTTGTAATGCTCTGGGATTGACTGCGAATCAATAACTTTGACATTTTTCAAAACTAAATTATAAAAGTTAAAATTTAATATTGCATCGGGGTTCACTGCGAGTCTTCAACGATGACAAACTAGCACATAAAATACGTACAATCTAAAACAGATGTAAAGCCGGCTGTACACATGGGGCCAAGGTGTTGGGCAAAAATGATGGAAACCAAGATTCCTGTTCACACATTGGCTTACTGATCATTCTGCATTGGCGCTTCAAAGATGGACGTAGAAGTTCTTGCAGCCGCGGCAATTTATTTATACAGTGCGTTTAACTATTACTTACATGTGCACCAAAGTAGAGTGACTAAAAAGAAATGGCGCAAAAGAAGGTGGTGGATGGTGACTATTCATCGGAATAGAACGAGGTAAATGTGTTATTAGACTTATTAGTTATTATTGACATACAGGCTGATAATAATTTTGCAAAAAGTTCGAAGGTCAGTGTCACATTTACAAATAGGTAACTTGCTCTATGGAGTCCATGTATGTACCACATAGAAAAATTAAGCAAAATTAAAAAATTTGAAAAAAAAAACCCGCGACGGTAAAAATGTCATCGAAAAAGAATAAAATAACTTTAATGGCAGCCTCCAACGGATATTCCTCGGTTATGTATTATGGTAAAATTATTATCGCTACATCTAAGTTAAGTCGGAGGTTTTGAGTTATTTTATTCTTTTTCGATGAGATTTTTACCGTCGTGGGTAAAAATAGACTCGATCAGCTGATTGGATTTGTATGGAAAAACGTAATACTTTTTTGAGATTTCGACATTGTTCCATAAAGAAACTTGTTATGAATGAGACATCGAGTGACTTCCTAAAATTTTGCTATGGGGTAATTATCACTGTATAATTATATGCAACTAATTAATACTGTAATGATTTTTAAAATAATAATTACGAATAAAACTTTTTTCCACAAGCGACAGATGGCGCTAGTGATTGCATGAACTTTATACATCCGTTTAGGTATTCATTTGTAGAATACTACTATTAAAGTATATTTCTTTAATACAGTTAGTAAATAATTATTGTTTAAGTTTTAAAAGTTTATTTATAATAATCATAAGGCTAATCATAAGTCATGAAATTATTTAAGTTAGTCAAGTGATTGTGTGTACTGTTTACTTTGCTCTGATTGGTCGTTAGCCGGCTGAGTGTTCACTTCCGTTTAAAGTGGGGATCCTTCAGTTGGCAACTGATTTGCTAGGACAGAGTTCACAGGGTCAGTCTTTTTCTAGGCTTTGACCTGTAAGCATATCTGACGGATCCGTGCTACTTTTATTAAATTCATGATGATAAGTGATAACTGTGATAAGTGATTGTTAATAACCATGTGTTTTGGAATTAAGTGAATAAATTATATTCAATACTGCAATTGAGGTATATGATTTCGTCACATCTCAGAAGTGGGACATGCCCACAAAAAAAAAAAAAAGTTTTATTCGTAATTATTATTTTAAAAATCATTACATTCGGCCATCCGACATCGTGCGATCTCCTGACGCACGATTTTACAATTCCAATAACATTTAAATTAAAATAAACCTTACATACCTATATAATCATTACAATACTATGTCCATACTAACTTTATGTTAATATTTCTTTGTTTTTAGAGAGACTATGAATCAACAGCTTGCCGAGCTTCTTGCAGAACCATCTGGGGAGTTCGATGATTTTGTTCGAATGTCATGCACTGATTTCGAATACCTGCTACAAAAAATTTCTCCGATGGTTTCTAAGCAAGATACTACTTGGAGGGAAGCTGTACCAACAAAAATACGACTTGCATTGACATTGAGATTTTTAGCTACTGGAGATGACTACAGAAGCTTACATTACCTATTTAAAATATCAAGTTCACTTATCTCACGCATAATAATCGAAGTCTGTTTGGCACTCAATGATGTTTTGCAAGATATTATTAAAGTATAACTTCATGTTATTAATGTATTATTTATTAATGTTTAAAAGAAAGAGTTACAAAATAGTTCTAGAGTTTCAAAATACAACAGTCTTTATTTTACCATGGATAGATCAATTACTTGAATCATCATGAAACAATGTTTAGCATCACATGAACTTTTCATTTGTGTGTTTTATGCGTCTTCATATGCCTGATATATTATATTTTGAGTCTCTAAAGACTGAGATTGGTCGTACGTTCTATCAGATAATTCTGGTAAATGAAGTTCAACAGGTAGTTCTGGAGATGATGTTTGTAGCCTTTGAGCAGATGAAGACTGCATTAATTGTGATTGTGAATATATTTTATCATTAGACAATATCCGAATACGTTGAGTTTGGGGTTCATTAAAAACATACTGCGGTGAATGGGGTGGGTTATGCGGAGATTGATTGGGAATAGTAACGTAAGTTGGAGGGATGGACTGTGCTGAGTTGGGTCGGTAGTGTGGTGAAGGAGATGAGCGAGACCAGTTTGAGCGATAAGAACTTTGTGAGGAGGATGAACGATTCATATTAGTGGAATCAGTAATAGTATTTTGGCTACCTCGAGGTCTTTTTATCAGCATGCTATCAATCTCTAACATAATTTCTTCTCTTTCATATTCTGGAAATTTTCTTAATTTTGTGGCAAGAAGTTTACCATATAGATCACAATCATCATCATGTCTTGCAGTTTTATTATCAAGCACTCTGTTTAATGTGCCAAAAGCATTTGCCACCTCCTTGCTGGCCTCTGATAACTCTGGTGGATTTTTCGAACGGCGCTTTTGAGTTGGAGGAGCAGTAACTTTTGACTTAGTACTCGTATTCCCATCTTGAGATGTGTCACATTCAATAACGGGACGATTTAAGTCGGTTTCAGCCTCTGTTTCGTAGTCACGTGTCGATGACGAATCCTGTAGTAAAAAAGTAATATCAGTTTATTCTTTATTTATTTCAGATGCCTGAATCTGCGAGCGAATGGATGTCCGTTTCAGAAGGATTCAGCTTCCCGCATTGTTTGGGCGCTATAGATGGGAAGCATATCAATATACAATCACCTTTACACTCGGGAACTGAATACTTTAACTATAAAGGCAACTTTAGCATTGTTTTACTAGCACTAGTAGATAGTAATTATTGTTTTTTGTTTGCCGATGTAGGTTCTCAAGGACGGATTAGTGATGGAGGAGTTTTCAATCAAAGTATCTTATATCAAAAACTATAGTCTAACACATTCACTGCTTAAGATATTATTAAAATAATTAGCCAGGAACCAAATTTTTTTAAAGCGTATTTTGATTATGTATATATGTATGTTTAAAAATATGGATAAAAGTAAATTGTTATTATTATTCTTTTAATAAAAAATAACCTTTTTCGGATCCGTGTTCGGCACATAGCGCGCCAGGTGCCGGTCACTCGGATCCGAGCGCTAGGGACAACAACGGTTGAAATAAAACTACTGCACAGATTTCGATAATTCTTTTACCATTCAAAAGCTACATTATCCCTAAGCAAAATAGGCTATAGATAGTAAATAAAATATAATACGCATTTGAATAATTATTTATTAAGGAAAACATAAATCTGAGCGATACAATCATAATTATCAAAAATCAAATCAAAGCCATAGAATCAAATTTAAAACAATAATCATGTAATTTAAAACACTTAGGAATGTGCTAGGCAGAAGCATTTTGTACAGAAACCTGGAGAACCTTCACATTGCTTACATTCATAAATTGTTTGCACCCTTTTTTTTGTGCTTTGCAACCTTTGCATTCTTTTCGGGCCACTTCGATGGTTTCTTTCGTGACACTTCCTACTGTCTTAAGTCTCGTCCGGGTCTTTTCTATTTTAGTGAGTTCGTGTTTCACTTTCAAAACATTGCGTCGATTGACGTTATTAGGATCAGGTAAAAGCTTTTCCAGTATCTTCATACGGAAATCATATAGATTTAATTTATCATTCGCCGAAAATTTATTGTACAAGTGCAATGCATTAGTGAGGCTCATTTGCAGCATATGCACAAACAGCTTCTTGTACCAACGCAGCGTCTTCCTTTGGACTGGATAGTATGCCAACATCTGATCTTGAAGATCAACGCCCGACATAAAATTATTGTAATGGACGATTGCCATTGGTTTCATTACTTCAGATCCCCTTTTGGAAGTAGTCTCCATCATCTCACTACCATGTTCTGTAGAAATATACAGAACGTATCGCTTATCCCTCCATTTTCCGACATGAACGCCGTTTAAGAACAAGGATTTGTTTTTTCCTTTTTCCAGTGAAACAGAGCCAATTTCGACGGGATTATCTTTTCTGTTTTTTCTTAACGTTCCTGTGCAGTACGTCTGTCGATCTAGCAATTTCACAGCCAGGCCATAAGAATTGTAGTAATTATCCATATATACATGATGGCCACAGTCCAGTCTCTCTTCTAGTAGTTTGAACACAATCTTACTACTATGTCCTTGCCCTGATGTCTCATCATTAGCACCGGCGTAAACTTGAAATTTTAAAACCGTACCATCTGGTTCTGCTAAAACATAGAGTTTAATGCCATATTTATGACGTTTATTTTTTATGTATTGTCGGAACAGCAACCGACCGCGCCACAATACCATGGACTCATCCAATGATAGCTCTTTACCTGGACAATAAACAGTTTTCATTTTATTGTTAAAATGATCCATAAATGGTCGGATTTTATTGAGACGGTCTTCTTCACTGGATTCAGACGTAAAGTGTAGGCACCGTAAAATCAGTAGAAATCGATTTCGTGCCATGAATTGTCCGAAGCATGGAATATTAAACAAATAGTGTCGTTTCCAATAATCACTTAAACGGTTTAATCGAATTGTTCCTGTGTGAAGAAGGAGTCCTAAAAATGTCAACAGTTCTTCCTTTGTTAAATCTTTCCAAGATTTTATTCTGGAGTTTTGTTTGACGTTTTGTGCATTACCGACTCTTATTGCATTCGCGTTGGTCTCGCGAACTATAAGATCTAACAACTCGTCATCAATCAATAATCGGAATGCTTCGTAAGGATCAGTTGGAGGCGGCACTAAGAGTTCCTGTTCCTTAGTAAATTCTATGTTTTTCATGGAGCTTGGATCACTGCTCCAGGTGGTAGTGGCTCCTTGACCAGAGGGTGAGTTATTGGGTGATAGATAATAATTATCTGGTAAGTCCGGAGTACTACTTCCAGATCTCCGAACAACCAGTATTGATGGAGAGGCGTCATTACGTTCTGGCGAAAGGTTGGGGGTGATCGCATCGGATCTCAGAAGAGATACGCTAGGTGTTGAACAGGTAGGGTTTAATAGACAGCTATCTGGTATATCCGGGAAAAAATCTCCATAGTCCTGAACGATATTCGGCGATGTAGGACGGCAGTCAATTTCATAATTGAATTCAAAGCTACCGTCTCCATCAAATTCCAGTTGTCGAGGCGCTGGTTTCGATGCTGAGGAACTATTTGGATCTGGTAACTTCCACGATTGAGCAGAAATATTACGCGTGGGGCCATCCCTAAATGTAGGTCTTAATCGCTTACATTGAATGATAGGCCTTCCATCTGACTCACATAAACCACGTTTTGATGCAGATGAACTTGAAGGTTGAGCTGGTGGCACACGGCTGGCCGTCTTTGAGGCAGGTGATCTTGAAATAAAATGAAATGAAATTAAGTACAATTTACTGTTATTATTGAGTTAAATTAATTTAATGTCAAGCGTTCTTATCAGATACATAGTCATTAGTTAGTCATACCTTGAAGGTTGAGCTGGTGGTATAGGGCTTGTCGTCTTTAGGGCAGATGACCTTGAAGGTTGAGCTGGTGGTACACGGCTGGTCGTCTTCTGCTTCAGTCTAGTATCAAAGATACTATCACCACTGCCGCAACTAGACGAGACCTCTGAACTTGAAGAGTCTTCATCAGCTCTTTGAGAATACACATCCTCATCACTATAGTCAGACTCATACTCATCACTATGCCGACGCTTTTTTCTAGAACTACTCGTAGATTTACTTTCAGACGGTCCAGCTTTACTTTCCATTTTAGTGCAAAAATAGCTTTGATACGATCGTGTGTACAAGTCACAATAAACCACTGTTAGAATGAAACCAATACGCGTTTTCGTAAGTTGAATATGTTGTCAGAGTGGCCGCGCAAACTAACATAAACTCGCCTCAAACGCCGGCGGCTTACTGACGACTACAAAATACACGGGCCGCTCGCTCGTATCCGAGTGGACGGCACCGCTACTATGCCCCCTCCCCACTCGGATCCGAGTGTTGAGCACTAAATATGCTAACAGTATGAATTTACCCCGTCCTATTCCACTTCCTAATAGTGACATAGTCATGCCTTACGTATTTTTAGGCGATGGTGCATTTGCTCTCAGTACCCATTTAATGAAACCGTTTCCCGTTCATCACGCACTAGGGTCCCCAGAAAGAGTATTCAATCAAGAATTATCCCGTTCTCGAGTAAAAGTAGAAAATACTTTCGGAATACTAACCGCCAGGTTCAGGATCTTTAAAAAAAATATACCCTTGGAACCTACCAAAGCTTCTATTGTTACAATGACATGTCTATATCTACATAATGTTTTGAGAAAAAGTTCTTCTTCACAGAATATTTATTCACCTCCAGGTTCATTCGATATTTATCAAAATGAAGATCTAGTGCGGCCAGGTTCATGGAGAAATAATGGAGATAGTTCGTTTTTGCCATTATTAAGTGTACCGCCGCATACTGCGACACAAATAAAATTGGATTTTATGAATTACTTTTTTAGAAATAGAAACCACTAAGATTTTGTGAAATTAAAATATTGTTTACCTGTATAATCTTTTCCTCAGTGTTAATCACACTGGAGCATACATAGATATCCTTTAAAAAAACTTCGAGAGGCTCGTAATACGGCCAAATAGGATTATATCGTTCATCTTCACCCATTCCTGATTTTATTGATTGAGTTTTCTTTTTGTGATGCATTCTGAATGTTGTCATTAATGACTCTTTTTTCTTTTTCAATTCATTAATAGGAATATTCATTTTATCCGCTATGTGAATCCACGCATCATTAACCTGAAATATAAAATAGTTCATTATGAATAATATAAATTGTTTAAATGACCTGCCCCTGGGGCCCTTCCTACAAAAAAAACAGAGCTTGCCTACGGGAAATTGCCTACAAAAAAAAACAGGCTTTATAATTGTATCCTCTGCAAGAGCCTTCAGTTCGCAATAAGTAAAATCATTTAGAAATAATTCAGCCGATATTGACAAGTTGCAAGTTAACCACACAACTTTTACATACAGTATGGAATTCACATCTTGGCAATAATTGAAACCTCAAGGAATATTACTCCATAGAAGTATAGAAAAATTAAATAATACATAAAAAACCGAAAATTAAAAAAGTTAAATTTTCAAACAAAATAAATATCAAAATAAATTCACTTAAAGTAAACACTCTGTTTAGACAACGTACCTTGACCCCAGGAGCGAAGAGTGGCAACGGTGCACGCGGGCGGCATGGCGGCTTTTTTGTCGGCGCCGGCACTTTGACCACTAAGTTCATTTGTACCGCCACGTGTTTATTTCGCGATAACTGAACTGAACTAAATACTTCAATATTACACATTAGTTAGTTCCAAAAAGAATAAACTTAAATTTTCTCATTTTCAAAGTCTCCACCACGTTTTTGAATGCACAAGTTACATCGCCGCACAATGTTATCCCGAAGCCTGCTCAGCAAATTTCGTTCAGGATCCAGAGCCATGGTTTTTAATTTGTCAAAGGCGGCGACAATACGATTGCGCAGTTCATCTTCGGTTTCGGAGACACGCGAATAAACTTCATTTTTAATAAAGCCCCATAAAAAGAAGTCGAGAGGCGTAAGGTCGGGTGACCGAGCTGGCCACCTGCGGGGGCCATAGCGACCAATCCATTGCTCACCGAACATGGTGTTAAGCCGCTCTCTCGCGAGGAGTACGGAATGTGGAGGAGCTCCGTCTAACTGGAACCAAACCCGCTTGTAAGCTACCACAGACAATTCTTCTAGATAATCGGTTATTAGGCCGTTAAGAAGATCCAGAAACTTCTGTGCATTGAGGTTTCCGTTGATAAAAACGGGGCCGATTATTTGGTCTCCGTGAATACCTGCCCACACATTAATGGAAAAGCGGTATTGATGAGCTGATTCTCTAAATAAATGGGGATTGGTACGGCTCCAGTGACGCATGGTTTGTCGGTTCCACATGCCGTTTCGAGTAAACGTGCTTTCATCTGTCCAAAACACATCAGATAAAAAGCGTTGGTCTTGAATGTTTTTTTCCAGTACCCAGTGGCAGTAAAACTATCTAATCGGCTTATCACGGGGCAGCAGCGCCTGCACCTTTGCAAATTTGTAAGGTCGTAGTTTATTCCTTTTCAGCACTCGATGTATTGTTTTATGGGTCACTCTAAACGCACGCCCAGCTTGTCTAAGGCTGCAGGTTGGGTTCTGCTCGAAATGTTCTAAGACTCGGTGTTCAAAAGAGGATGGAACGTGACGCGGAGCAACTCCTTCATGAGTGTTGGGCACTATGTGCTGATTTTCCCTGATCCTTTGGACAGCTCCCAGGATTGTCCGGACACTAGTAGGGCAGACGCGAGTTGCGCCGTATCTCTCACGATAAGTACGTAGAGTTAAGGCTGAATTTTGGCCGCATTCGCCATACAATAACACCATGTCTGTATACTCTGCAGCACTGTAAAAATGCTGTTGTCTTGGCATTTTGTTAAAAAGACACACGCGAACACAAAAGTCAAGTGACAATTTCACCTTAAAAAATGTATACAAAATACTTAAAAACACAATTTACACACACACAAAGTCAAATAACTAATAAACTACCTAATAAGTGTCCATTCCACTGATAAAAAATTAAACTAACTAAGAACTAAATTTACTGGTATTTGCTAATCGCGTTTTGAAGCAATGCGCGCAAGTAGACTCGTAGTAGACGAAATCTCTGCGAAAGGCACACACACTATCCCGGAAGACTAGCGGTGAACTGACAAAGCGGAACGCAACTTCCGAGATGGCGAAAAAATATTATAATGTAGGGCACATGGTGCAATTATCGTAATTAACGCTTATCGATAACTTTTTACACATAATTACTTACTACCGAAACAAGACATTAGAATACAAGTATCTTCGTGTAATTTGAATATTTATTTTTAACAATTAAAAAATATTAATTGGACATTAAAACTACGATTGAACAGTTTACGAAACTACCGTTAAGTTAGTGACTTCCTGAGTAATCCTGAGTATCAATCGGGTCCGTCGATCGACCGGGAGCCGGTCGGTAACTAACTATGTAACATGCGAAAACAATTCATAAATTGTTGTTGTTTACTTTATGCATTTTATCTCTAAATCTACTTAATAATATTTAATAAGAACACACATAAACAAAAAAGCTGTTTAGCTTTAAATACTCAGGGCATAGTGGTTTTTAGAATTATGACAATAATTCTTAAAACACCATAGCACCACCTAAGTATTTAAAGCTAAACAGCTTTTTTGATTATCTATCTTTATTCCTTTTAACAGAAGCTAATAGTCAATAACAGGTGTGCTTCCCTACGTGGCGCGAGCGCACCCCGCACCCGCGCGCCCCCTCCCTCCCTGCCGGCCTGCCGCGCGCCGCGCCGCGCGCCGCGCCGCCCGCCGCGCCGCCCGCCGCGCCGCCCGCCGCGCCGCCCGCAATATTATTTCGCTCAATCGCCTTTGAAGAAAGCCGCGTGGCTCGTGCCGCCCTGTTTAAAGAAGCCGCCAAAGGACACCGCTGCCGATGTACACCCGCAGGAAATGTAGGCGCGTCCCAGTGATAGATTATGTTTGTGTAAACAAAACAAAGTTTCGACCATGGCAGGCCGAGGAAGTTGTTCAATAGGAAATTCCAAGTACTAGTATACCGAAAAAAAAACCACATTAACATTAAATTTCATAGTCAGTCTGTACTGGTCTTGTGTCTGTGAGAGGTAGTGGGCCGTACCGTCACAGTATTAATCGAATGTGGGTGTCGTCGGGCGGCGCGGTCCGCGGCTGCGTCTCCCGTACACGCTTAGTTTTGCGCACGCACTCAAACGTTGAATTATTTTTTTTTACATTAAATTCCAGCCTGTCGTGCAGGTGTACCGATTTTACATTTCGGCAAATAAGTAGAATAGGTACGTTACAGCGTCGTGATAGTTTGCACTGAGTGGCAACGTCGCATTTTAAAGGGTTCATTGAATCATTGACCTAGTGATCCAATTCTACAGAGTGTTTAAATTTGTTCAAAATGAAAACTCTACTTTTTGACCTAATTACTGGACCGATTTCGTTCATTTTTTGTATATCGTCAGAAAAGGCGATACCAAGTGTGTCCTAGAAATTATTGCACATAAGTGGTCCCCATACTGTATATATATACCTACATTATAGAATAAGTATAAAACATTTTTTTTTAATAAAAAATGTGTTTAACAACTTACTTTGGTTTTATTTTTATGTAGTTCATGTGGATTCCAAATTATATCTTCATGTCGATACAATTCTATGAATTGTAAAACCTCATTGCTTGTCCACACCGGCGCCGCCATCGCTATCGGAACATGGGAACGTAAATTTCACTCACGCGCAACGATACTGTCTCCGCTGACGAGTAACAACGAACTGAACAAGACACCAACATGTGAACGCTGTTTGCGGAGCGCGCCAAGATCCTTTGATGTGTGCACTAAAAACCGACACTATTCGGATGGCCTGCCAATGTTGGCGCCAACTACACCAATTAAGCCAACATACCGCCAAGTAGCTCTCTACACGTTGTCCCAACACGTTGGCCCAACACCTTGGCCCCATGTGTACAACGGCCATAACGTTAACGCGCAAAAATTTTATTCAATTTTATTTTGACATTACCCTCAAAATGGTTATCTTCACAACCTTAATTGCAAATCGTAATTTTCAGCATCGAAGATCTCGAGGTGGCCCTAGGCAATAATATTGAAACCTTTACGGAGCCAATGCATCGGGGTTGACTGCGAGTCTTCAACGATGACAAACTAGCACATAAAATACGTACAATCTAAAACAGATGTAACGTTAACGTGCAAAAATTTTATTCAATTTTATTTTGACATTACCCTCAAAATGGTTATCTTCACAACCTTCATTGCAAATCGCAATTTTCGGTAACGAAGATCTCGAGGTGGCCCTAGGCAATAATATTGAAAACTTTACGGAGCCAATGCATCAAGGTTGACTGCGAGTCTTCAACGATGACAAACTAGCACATAAAATACGTTCAATCTAAAACAGATGTAACATTAACGTGCATAAATTTTATTCAATTTTATTTTGACATTACCCTCAAAATGGTTATCTTCACAACCTTCATTGCAAATCGTAATTTTCGGTAACGAAGATCTCGAGGTGGCCCTAGGCAATAATATTGAAATCTTTACGGAGCCAATGCATCGGGGTTAACTGCGAGTCTTCAACGATGACAAACTAGCACATAAAATACGTACGCCAAGATCCTTTGATTGGTGTACGAAAAACCGACAACATTCGGTTGGCCGGCCAATATTGCCGCCAACTACCAACATACCGCCAAGTAGGTCTTTACACGCTGGCCCAATACGCTGTCCCAATGTGTACAGCGGCCTTAACAGAATAGCCACTCCTCGACGACGCTCGGCAATGATCGTTTTAGAGATGCGCGGGCGCTTAGAACGAAGACGGTTATACACCACTATTTTTAATGAGTACAAAAAAAAATGGGGCTCTATCCGTACCCGTTACTGATCATATTTGTGTAGTCAAAAGTAAAAAAAACGAAATACCAAAATTGTCCACGAAAATTTGTCATAATTGGTAAATTCATGATTATGATACGATAATAGTTGTTGGAGGCGGGGCAAGTTAGAGCGAGAGCACGCGAATGCGAGAGCAAGAAAATAAATACAACTATGAATAGCCTGTACAATATTTCCATACATTGAGTGACATTTTCGGATATCAAAAAACGCCAATAACTTTGCTATTTATGAATATTATTTATTGAGACTTTACCTAAATAATAACAAGACCTTCTCTAATAAGCCCTTTAAGTATTTGTACTAATTTAAAAATAGTGGTGTATAATATTATTTAATTTTATGATTGTATTTAAGTGTTACGTTTACTTATTTAAGTGGATATCTATACTTATAAAGTTAGTGTTCAATCCCTTTTCTAACACTTGCCTCTGCGTAGAAAAGCAAAATATTGCAAGTTTTCCAACAAGGAAGAAGCAATTTGTAATCAAATTATAGAAAAATGTAGCAACATGGAACTAAAAAGAAATTTTTTGAAGAAAGAGTTAGCGCTAGACAAATTGCTAGAAGTAGCAAAAATATTGGAAATGAAAAAACAAATGTCTAATGTGACATGCAAACCTGCTGAGACTCAGTCTCAAGTGCTGGAACAGAAGGAAGTAAGTTTAATGAAACCAAAAATGGAAAATCAAAAATGCTTTAGATGTGGATATACAGGGCATTTTGCTAAAGATTCATCATGCCCCGCTATGGACAAAAAATATGAAAGTGCTGGCTGAAAGGTCATTTTAAGAAACAGTGCAAGACACAGGAACCAAGGAAGAATGAAAAGAAAAACAAGAAAAGATTCGTAAAATATGTAGTAGAAGAAGAGTCAAACAGTGAAAGTGAATCAGTCAATGAATGTGAATGTGATGAAGAAGGTCTGTATTTCCGGTGATGTGTGCTGCAGATAATAAATGTAACATCAGGATTTGTGGACAGAATCACAAGTTTTTTAAAGAACTGTTAAGGTGTGGTTTACGGTTCCGGAGATCACTTTTCTAGGACACCATTTATCATCTAAGTTATTCAAGTTATTCAAGAATTTAGGGCACCTGAAGGTAAAGCAGAATTAAGAAGCTTTCCAGGGCTGGTGAATTTTGCAGCAAGGTTTATACCTAATTTTAGCACCATCACTGAGGCACTGCCCTACCTGACATAGAAAGACACAGAGTTTACATGGAGGGACAAGCACCACCAGGCATTTCAGCAGCTGAAGGGTATTATTGCAAAGGTACCTGCATGGGGCTACTAAGACAAGAATGCAAGTACTACACTAGTAACCGATGCTAGTCCTGTAGGCATTGCAAGAGTATTGATCCAACACCAAAATATTAACAATGAGAAACAACCAGTGCCAATCAAATATATTAGTAGAGCTCTCACACCAACTGAACAGAGATATTCTCAGACAGAAAAAGAAGCTCTGTCTAGTAAATGGGCTTGTGATAATCTCTATATGTATTTATTGGGTAAAGAATTTAAAATAATATCTGACCATAAACCGTCGGAGATCATTTATTCTCCAAGGTCAAGGCCAAGCGCTAGGATACAAAGATGGGTGTTAAGATTGCAACCATATACCTTTAAAGTTATCAATAAGCCAGGTAATAACAACATTGCAGATCCGTAACCAAGACTATTAAACACCAACAGGAAGCCAGAATCGTCTGAAGATAAAACAGAGGAAAATTCTCTTTTAGGCCTGATTGAAATAACTACACCTGCAGTTACAGTGGACGAGAACAGAGGTGAAGAAAGCAATAGAAAAAGACATGGTCAAAGGAATTGAGGAAATATGAACTTATAAAGACAGAGTTATGTGTCGTGGAAGAAATTCTTTTAAGAGGGTCCAGAATCATAGTACTCAAAGAACTGACTGCCAAAATACTAGAGATAGGATACGAGGGGCACATCTCTGCAAATGGGATGAAGAGTAAATTAAGGTCAAAGGTTTGGTGACGGACCATGGATAAAGACATTGAGTATTGGACAGACACCTGTGATGGATGTAGGTTGGTTAGGAAGGCTGTACCACCTGAGTCTTTGGTACTAACTGAGCTTCCAACTAAAGTGTAGGAACAAGTGGCAATTGATTATCTTGGACCATTACCATCAAGATATTACCTGTTATTTACTGTGGATTATTACAGCAGATTCTACGAAGTAGAAATTGTGAAACATCCAACAGCTGAAAACACAATAAATATATTGAACAAAGTTATAGTCAGAGAGGGTATCATGGATAATATAATCTGTGATAATGGATTAGCATTTATTGATCATCGTTTTGTGCAATTCCTGAAGTCGTATGGCATCAAACTTAAGCATAGTACACCCCTGTGGCCACAGTCCAACGGAGAAGTTGAACGACAGAATCGTAATGTTTTAAGAAGATTAAGGATTGCACAGGCAATGAAACAGGATTAGAAAGAAGAACTACTTACATATCTATCTGCTTACCGCACAACACCCACAGTACTACTGGAGTACCACCAGGAGAACTATTTAGAGGCAGACTTATAAAGACAAAGATACCATTTTTTCCAAAAATTTAGGCTCAGTAGTTTCGGAGATAAGGGGTGGGGAATGGTCAATTTTCGTCTATTTTCTTAAATAACTTTAAAACAATTTATTTTAAAATTATAAACAAAATATATTTGAGACCCTCATAGTAAGCCCTTTCATTTGATATGTTGCACACGGTATAGTTTGCAAAACTTATTTTTTAAATTTTCTTATTTGATCCCCTAAAGTGACCCCCATATTCAAAACTCATTTATTTACCCATCCGTGTTTGTCAGAAGTTCATATGTGTACAAAATTTCAACTTAATCGGTCCAATAGATTCGGAGCAAATTGGCTGTGACAGACGGACAGACAGACAGACACGAGTGATCCTGTAAGGGTTCCGTTTTTTCCTTTTGAGGTGCGGAACCCTAAAAAATGCAAAAAATTAAAAACATTTTCCACTAAAAATCTTTTAAAACAACCTAATTCTCTCATAGTAAACTCGACGCAAAATAAAAATGTGGCTCATTCATTGGATTATCATCGAAATGGTATTTTTATGTTGTGCATTAAATAAAACTTATAGAAATACAGTATTTTGACTGTAAAATTACGTCTAATCACGCAAAAGATAGTGGGCAAACATGTATGGGGGTTGGTCCAAGCGTCGCCAGGTATGAATCATATACCAAATGAAAGGGTACAATGTACTGTTCAAACATGCAGAAGGGCATCAAAATCTGTCCGAGAGATTTCGAGAAATGATAGCTTATTTTTGCCTCAGAAAATACTACAGATTTTTTATTTTGCTTCCTTGTCGAGTACTATTATAGTTTTTCTTGTTAATTATAGTTAAAAATTATTACTTCATTCTTAAAATCATCATTATTCATCATCATCGTCATCATCGAGTAATGATAGATTTTATATTTTATTTTGCTGCATTGTCGGAATATTATTATTTTTAGTATTTATAGTTAAAAATAATCATATCATCTTTTATTATAATTTCGTTTATTCATTTTTATCCTTGTAAAATCCATTTTTCAATAATTCTTGAAAAATGTATCGTGAACAGTGTCCAGGCTACCGGCAGTCAGGGCTCCAGAGAGACAGGCCCTTAATCCAGCTGCCCAACGAGAGCCTCCTTAGGTGTTGGTCGAGGTCCTTGGCAATTAAGCCATTGGCTGATACGACTATCGGCTCAACGATTGCAGAGTCCACATCCCACATGTCGACAACCTCGCGAGCCAAGTCAAGATACTTGATTTGTTTATCTTTCTCGGCTTTCACGAAGTTCCCGTCATACGGGACCGTTATGTCAATAATCATTGCGCACCGCTCTATTCGATCCACCACCACTATATCAGGTTTATTGGCAAAATATAATGTCCCAGTACAGTGTGATATTTGCATTTTGAGAACTGGGTCGGGCACATACCTACAGTTCGGCACTTCCGATTCCGCAAGGCTGTATTTAAGCGCAAGTTGCTGATGGATAATCCTGGCTGGTTGTGTCTATGCAGTACTCTTCGTTAGCTAGACGAGAACAACCGGAGATAATGTGTCGGATTGATTCTTATATTAATTATTATCATTTTTAAAATGTCTGACATAATATCTACCCTGAGGTCCCGGACCTTTGAAGGCATAGGAGGGTCAGAAGCCCCTTAGAGAATTTTAAATTATGAAGAGGCACTAACCAACGATTATCCGTGTATGCACTATGCAAGTACACACAAGGACAACCACCGGTTGGTGCAGAACTATTGCAGAACATGGCAACAAAACATATTGGGCTATGGGTTTGGGTGGCTGTGGACTAGTAACCTAGAACTAAGGAAACATTATGGCCCCTGCCTGACTCATGTTTTGTATACAATACACAGATAAAATGGCAGGGGATGACTTGCACATTGCCGCCGTGGGATCTGGAGGCAAAGGTCCTCGCGCACGTGTGGGAGTGGCGCGAGGAGGCGAAGCGCCGGGGCGTAACTCCGCTGCCGCGAGAAATCACGGTACAGCGGACAGAGCTCCGGCGGGATCTCATGGCGGCATGGAGAGCGCGACTGTCGCAACCCAGCGCTGGGCACGCCACAATTGCGGCGATAAGTCCCCTCTTTGAGGAGTGGTTAGAGAGGCGCCACGGCGTCCTCACCTTCCGCCTGACGCAGGTCCTCACCGGACACGGTTGTTTCGGGAGGTACCTGTTTCGCATAAGGCGGGAGGAAACGCCCGGGTGTTACCATTGTGCGGATCGCCCGGAGGACACGGTGGAGCATACAGTGGAGGTCTGCCCGGCTTGGGCAGAGCACCGCCGTGTTCTCACGGAGGCGATCGGCGGCGGCGATCTCTCGCGTCCGAGCCTGGTCCAGGCCATGGTGCGGAGCGAGAGTGCATGGGAGGCCGTCACCTCCTTCTGCGAAGCAGTGATGCTCGCGAAGGAGGAGGCGGAACGCGTGAGGGAGAGGCAGCCTCACGCCCTCAGTCGCCGCAGGAGACGCCCTGGGCGGCGGGAATCGCGGGGCGATTTCCGGCCACCGTAGGCGCGGGCCTGCGGACGGTGAGCAGCGGGTAGCTCGCCGTCCGGTAAGGACCAGGCCCGAGTCGACGGCGCGTTGTGTTCTACGCGCGCCTCAAAGAGATGTCAGCAAGTGACGGGGCCCAATAGGGCCGACGCCGCTGGGGTCGCGGATTGTCCGAAGGGGTTACCGCGGCCCTGGCATAGGCAACTGAAGGAACACGGGTGGGTTTTAGTCAGTAAAAGTCTGACACGCCCTCCCGCTCCACCCAGAGCGGGAGAAGTTATTTGATGATTTCCCACCCACAAAAAAAAAAAAAAAAAAAAAGGGGATGACTTGCACACAATAATGGGCCCACGAAAACGGTCGCTAGCACAGTGTCGTAGGTTTGTTGCTCCGGAGTCTATATACTATACATCTCTATTCACCTTTACAGAAAGAGCAGCGACAAGAGCCTCTCAACTCTTCGGCTTGTTCCTATCACGACCTTGACTATGACTCTGCTTCTCCTTTTCTTCTACGGGTTGTCCTGTAGTTTGTAGTAGTGTTTATCTGGACAATTCTTCAAGTGTGACCAGGACGCTTACATTTGAAACATTTGTGTTGCTTCCGAGTGATAAGTGCGGATATATGTACTTTCCTGCTTGTCTTTTCGTCTCCTTGTCTCTTCCAATAATTTAGCTGATACGTGTTCAGTACATAATTTTGTACCTGCATTTTCAATGGCCATGATCAGCGGATCAAAGTCTTCAGTCAGGCCACTCAACATTATAACAGCTTCAAATTCATCATCCAGTGGTGACTCAATTTCACTCAACTGGTGTGAGGCTTAGTTAATTTTATTGAGGTAGTCCTCCATTGAGCTGCTGTCACGTTTTGTGCCAAACGAACTTCTGAGAAGACCCAGTCTTCTACATACTCCGCGCCCTTCATACGCCTTTTTCAGGTTATTCCATGCTTCATAAGCACATTTTGCGGAGCGAATGCATGGAAATTCCTGCTTCTTTTTATCGTCACTCACGTCTTTCTCAACAAATTCCTAAAGTTGTTCATGGATTAACAACATTCGCATCGAAAACATCCAAGTTGAATAATTTTCTGACCCCTTGAGTTTCTCAATGGAATTCATGTATGATGAAGAAGTCATTTTGCAACGTATTTTCGGTGACTTGATACTCCAATGTAGATGCCGGTTTTCTTTGTCAATATGTCCGAAATATGAGCCTTTAGGTTCTAGCTGGGAGGGGGGTACTGGGGGGGCGTAATTTGCGGGGAGGGGAGATATATTATTCGGGATACTGGCTATTGACAATAATTATGATAAACAGATATGTGTGCAACTGTAGGCCAACTGGTAGAACAATGCCAAAACACGTGTTGTGTTGTATTTGTATAAACAAAGATTTCTTGATGTGAATGCCTTTAATAGAGGTCTTTACAATTTTTTATAATTTTTAACAGAGAGTTTTACCATGTTGTTTGAACTAGCGAGTGAGGAATCAATGTAGAATGAAAGAAATGAATGATAAAATGAATGAAGATTAAATGAGCGAATGTGTCGTAGACATCTTCGGGGGCCTTGAAAGATAAGCTTTCAAGATAAATTTTCCTTGTAATCTGGTGAAGGCAGCAGACACAATCTGTTGAGAGCTCTCCGTATGGTGCCTTGTGAAGTAGATACGTCGGCGACTCGTGGCACACCATCAGTGCCGGGAAATAACTGTGAGACTCTTCCAAGGCGCCAGCATAGTGTTAGGACTAAGTCGTCTACCTTTAATTCTCGGCACCGCACCTTCAACTTCGTGCGCTGCTACTTTTAGTTATTTTACAGCCTCGTCCCTTACGGTCCGTAATAAGAAATAGACCGGCAAAGTCGACACCCATTGTAGAGAAAGGAAAGTCAGCTTCAACGCGATCCGCAGGTAAGTTTCCCATAATATTATCCATAGTACGAGCATTGAAACGACGACAGGTAACGCACTCGCGCGCTGTACGTCTAGCCAGAGCCCTGCCTCCTACAGGCCAATAGCGTTTATATATGCCAGGAGATGAGGTCTTATAGATGCCAGGAGATGAGGACCCGCGTGCAACAAGCATAGGTGCTCCTGTTTGAATATTAACTTTGTTTAATAAAGGCTGGAATGTAACAAGATAGGATGACGTTTGTCATACTGGTAAGTAGATGAATCGATGCGCCCTCCCACTCTAAGAATCCCATTTTCATCTAAAAATGGATTAAGAGACGAGAGTGAGATAATCCCATTTCCTGCGCACCGGGCATTCCTGGCTATAAACCGTATGGCCAGTATTGTCATCTTTTTCTTTGGTGCAGTTCTTACATGGCCGGTTTATCACCCGTCAGCCCGGTACACTTGGCTTTGAGATGTGGCCCCCCGCAGTAATTGCATAGGTCCATATAGGCTCTGTGCACAACTTTCGGCCATGCCCGTATGCTAGGCACTTTGTGCACTGTATTAATGGCGTTTGATCCTGAACCTTGACGCACTGCAAGTCTATGTAGATTCTATCGGCCGAAGTGAGTCTTTGCCACAATTTCAGTGTCACCTCTAGGACGACATGGCTCTCTAACGAGTTCCGTGCCCTCCTCCGGTATTTAACAGTAGCAGTCGTCTCCTCGACCGACAGGTCCTCCAGCAGGCGGTCGTTTTGTACCCTTAAAGCAGTCAGAATATCTTCGTCGCTATTATATGACAAGAGGTCCCTAATCATAACAAGTGGGTTTCGGTTTTTCGCTTCTTCCACTTTCAAGTTCTTGTCCTTTCCAAGTTGGACTGTTGCTCTGTAACCTGTTGGGCCTTTTTTTGGTGGAAATGTTTAATTTTTTAAATGCTATTTAAACAATTATGTACAATATTGTGCTTAAAGAGACTTTTCACACACAGGCCGAGTAATAATAAGAAAACTGAAGTGACACATTTGCAACTAAATAAAATTGTAATATCTGTTTCTCAGTAACTTGTCTTGTCCAAACACAACGTAGAACACTTTGAGGTGAAATAAAAAAATAAATGTTTTAAATATGTGTACAAAACCAATAAAATACAGATCTGTATATTAATAAATTTAACTTTATGTTACCGATACAATAAGAATAAACATAATTTTTGAGTTATTCATGTTCAAATTGTGTCCGGAGTGATTTTGCCTTTAACCTGTGGTTGCACACTAACGCGCAACACACAAACACTATTCCGTTCTCACATCCCACCCACGAATAAAAATAAACAGACAGTATCTGGCTAACCGTTGCCAAAGAAAGAAGTGTTGATATTCGCGCCATTTTTTTAGAAATTACGTCGAAGTGCCATAATCGGAATTTGTAACAGGTATTTATCTTTCAATTGTCTTTAATATTTTTATTTGTAGCTAAACTGCTTTGCGAATGAAAATGTTAAAATATGTAATTTAGTGCCTATTTCTTATTTTATAAGTGTGAACTTCACAAACGTAATCATTTTGTTATTATCGGATCATAATCTTCCTTTTTTCATTAACCTGGCTCTCTTTAACCTGTTTTGAATGCACAGGTTAATGAGATTATGACCAGGTTAAAGATACTTTGACTGTAATTTTTTTTTAAACTCTTTTTCCTAAAAAAAATCAAGTTAAAATTTGGTGTGAATACTAAAACTGTTTACTTAAGATTTACCATAATAATACAAAATAATAATTTAATTCGTTTAAGTTTTAAATTGGGGTATTTTGATAGTTTGACGGAAAATGCTTATTTTTTATACATTTATGGTTATAAAGCGTTAAATTCTAACCTATTTACTTGTTTTTCTTAGGTAAAATGCCAAAAAATAAGAAAAGAGAAGACATCTTAGCTCGGAAAAGAGAACTTGAAAAGAAAAGATATGAAAAAATTAAAAATAATCCAGAGCTTTATGCAAAATATAAAGAAAATAATAAGGCAAAGTACCAAAAATGAAAAAAAGACGGGAAAGTAGTATCTATAAACAGTTTGACACCAAGAGATCAGAAAATGTTAAGAAGGAAGTGGAGAGAAGAAGCAAAAAATTCCTATCAATGCAAAAAGGAAGAAAACGCAAGAATACGCTTTATTGAAAGCAACAGTCCACCTTCCAGTGATATAGAAAATATCAATCTAGATAATATTGACAACGTAATTGGTGGTGATAATCAAGAACCATCAAGCTCTGCACAGGGTAATTCTGTGTGCAGAAGAATTACTAGGTCCAACTCCAGGTCAAGAGAAGTTAGTCCTGCAACCTCGCGTTCTTCAGTAAATTCTGGGATAGTATCACCCAATGCCCAACGCTTAGTGAGAAAGTTACGCTATAAAAAAGATAAAGAAATAGCATCCTTACGACTTAAATTACAATCAGTAACAAAACTAATCGAAAAAGAATTTCAAGATTACAACCACTGCAAGAAAAAGGGAATTCATCAAAACACTTCGAGAACGCCAACCTTGGAGACAATATTCACCTAGAAAACTCAGGTACCCAACTTCCTAGAGAACCTCTCCTTGTTCGACCTCGTACTAGTGATGATAATTCCATTGCCGAAAGTGTATTGCGTTCTTACAAGAGTGTCAAATCGCATAAAATGAAACAAATTATTTAAAATAGTCTGAAACCATATCTCGAGACATCCTTTCAAGCCGGTCAATTAAAGAGAAGGTTCCAGAGTATGTTTAGAAGACGAAATGTACCACTAAAAATGCGTCAGTTAGGCAGAAAAAAAACGACGTGAAGACCTTTCTTTCAGATGATGGCAATAGTAGCTGCGCAGCTACCAACAAGGAATACGTGAAGAAAGAAGGTGTTAAGGTACAAAAACGTTATTTGAATGATTCTCTTGGTAATCTTCATAAGAAATTTAACTCGTCTCATACATACACCTTGAGTTTCGCCACTTTTTGTCGATTTACACCTTTCTGGATTTTGCCAGCTTCTAAAAGGCCACGGGAGACGTGTCTCTGCGTGATTCATAAAAATTTTCACCTTTTAGTATCTGCACTTCACAAATATAACATAATTGACAATGCAGGTTTATTCGCAACTGACAACATTGTGGACTGTAGGTATACATGTATTACTAACCAAAGCTTGGTTTAAATATGTAGATCCAATTCAATAGTGAAAAATCTGAGTCCGTATATTCGAGCCAAATCGTGGTTTAGAGCAGATTCCAGAAGTCAGTATGTACACAAGCCAGGGTCAAGTAACGTTTTCACAACACAGTAACAAACAAAGATGCGCACTCTACGAACCGAAGTAAACGAGTGAGCTACCTGGCATGTCGTCGGCGGGCGTACGCATTGTTCTGATAACCGGTTATTGTACCACCCATGATCCTTTGTTCTGATTGGTCGTTGGGTTTTGTCAAATCGTGACAGTGTGCCGT